>JBBPFJ010000059.1:711816-918607 GCA_037975025.1 Excoecaria agallocha
GAGGTCCTTAAATTTTAGAAATTGCATGGTATAGCGAAGACTTTTATGCAATTTAGTAGATAGAGATAAAGCATGCCTACCTCTTATTCAACTCATATTTGAATGAAAGGAAAATTTCTTAGATTGAGGTCAAACTCATTCTCTGGACATTACTTGGCAAGATAAACTAAATTTAATGCACAAATTACTAAAATAAGAATACTTATTGTGTTTATAAAAAGGGACATCGCCATGGCAGTCACAATCATTTTGACTGCATCGAGAAGATAGTGGTCCTCGAGTTTGCATTTAAAGAAGAGGGTCGATCCTCAAATCTGAAACTGACAAAAATGATTATGTCAGAATCTTGGGACATGACCTAATAAGATATATTAGGCTTGAGGCCCAAGCTATTTTAATAGGGGTACTCCCTAAGATTGACGAAAGGTTGGCACTGCAATAGTCATCCTAAATGCATTGGGGGGCTATGGCCCTTGAATCGTTTTTAAGAAAAGGGCAGCACCATGGTTATTTTTGAATGCATTAGGGAGGTGATAATCCTCGAACCTATAAATTAAAAGAGAGATATGTCAAAAATTTGGGCATGACTTAGCAGGATAAATTAAGTTAGAAATACTCCCTGAAATTGGGAAAAAGGTGACGCCGTGACCATTTTGAATACACTAGAGAGGTAATGATCTTCAGACCTGTAAAAGAAACCTGTGTTAGAACCTAAGTAATATAAACTAGGTTAGGAATACTTTCCGAAATTGGCATTACAATGGTCATTATATTGAAGCAGGAAATCCTCAAATCTCCAAGCTATCACATATGAAGGCCCAGGTGGACTAAAACAAAGATAGTAGGACATACTTCCACTTTACCTGTAAAGTTATGCACACAACAACATATACAAAAGATTGTGTGCAATGTGTTATAAAATGCATGCAAACATACAAGAACGCATGCATGAAATGCATTGCCTACACTAAGGTGGTTAGGGGATTTTATCTTGGATATGGGTTGACTGATGATCCACATGTGTCTTCCCTACAACTCCCGATCTCAAGGTAAGTAGCTAATCTGTCGCTACTACATCCTTGGAAAGAGAAAGTCCACTTCCTTATGGATTGCACTATATTTATCCTATTGGGTGCTATATCATGCTGAGCTTGTGATTTCAACATCTCTACTCAGAAATTGTGCTCCCTTGACTTAAGGGTTTGTGGGGACTATAGATACACTCTCTATCCTTAGAACTCTAGCTTGTGTCTCAAACTGTATGTAAAACTTCCTACAGGAAATGACTAGAGCATCCAAAACTTCTATTGGTGGTTGTCTGGCTGGTGTCTCAAGATACTCTTTTTGCCAAAGACTTGGCCAACATACTGGATGACCCGCTGACATAGCCCTTTTCTATGGTAGCATTATTCTGCTGATCTGTCTTGCCTAACAATTATCATTGATTGCAAGAGAGCTAACCAATGGCTATCATCTACTTAGCATGATTAAAAGCATTAGAGCAGAATGACCCTATTTCCACTTCATGTGTCTTTGGCCGAGATTTTTATTTACCAATCCGGATGAGCAATCTGGATGTCTATTCTTGTGCAAGTTGTGCAAAGCCACATTATGGATTGCAACTCAACATACTAGACTACTTAAAAAGCCAAAAGTCATAGTAAGAGTCCTTTGCCCTTGAGAGGTCATCTTCTATTAACTACATCGTATGAGGCTATCATTTCCTTATGACGACAACACTAACCTCTAACCCTTCTGAAACTGTAGGTTGCACTTCCCTGACATACATGCTTTTTGAATCAGAAAAGTTTGTCTATGGCAAATTAAGAGAACCTTCTGACGTATAAAGTGCCATGCCATTCATGTGAGCTTTATATGCCTCTTACTCATTAGCATACTTCAAATACACACCATCATAGCTGCCTTTTCATTTAGAACCACGTCCATACTAATGGACTGTGCGAGGAGTTTATGAATCTTTCTTGATCTTCTCTAAAAACTCCCTTTGAGGATGTTAATTTCTCCTAAACAAGGCTAAGCGTTGGAACATCGAGGTCTCATGTCGAAAGTGTGAATGTACATCACCTGCATGGTTCTTCATGCATAAGACCTAGAAGGAAAATTGGTTGCTCAGTTTTCCCCACCTTTCACGAGACAGCAAGTACTTCTTTTTTATGAGAATCCACCATGAACATGGCAACTACTGGTAATAAGTCTCGAGATACTTTTACTGCCTTTGCACCTAAGGATAATAATGCTTATAACCCGTATAATCCCACCATTGATGGCTTTGGGTACTTTCCATTATCAAATGAGAAATTCCTCTTCAGCAATTTATTTTCAAATGGGTTTTAAGTAAGTTTGCCTTAGGTGCTTTCTCCTTAGTTTTTTCTACCTTGCCATCTTTTTGAGCTTTCCTATTGCTCATTGGGAAGGCAATCCATCTCTATCATGCTTCTTCCAAAGATAACCTCTTCTTTAATAGACAATATATACCATCTAAAGCCCCCAAAGACTTAGAAAGAAACCCCGTCTAAGCCTTCGCACTCAAACAATAGCTTTCCAAGGAGATTGATCTACTGTGCATTTTCTTTAGCAGCTATTAGGACTCACAGTTTAGTGCTTTCACTTCACCTATTTAAAGTTGTTCTCTCTTGCTTCTAAGATTCTACCTTGCATCTTGAGCTGCAAATTGAGTCTCAAAGGGAAAGTTACTTAAGCCTTACCTTTACTAACAACCCCTTATTTCTTTGGGTACCTATAGTCCCCAGGAACATCGCAAAAGCATTTCTACTTTATCTAGTTTAAATGGCACAACTTTATCTCCACCGACCCACACTAGGTTCCATTTACAACATTCATCAAGAACAAGCATTTGGACATTAAAAGGTGGTCCTCCTCAATTAATATAGTGTCTTGATGAGGAAGATAAGAAAATTCGTAGAAGCATATGACGTATGAGGTATAGCTTTTGTCACCTTGAGAATCTTACCTCAATGCAAGCTCTGATGCATGTAATACGTTTCTTTCTGTATGTTAATCATATGTTTATGCCTAGCTTATATTTGCATTCTTATTTACATACATCACATATAAAAATAACAACAATTATAAAAAGACATGAAATGCATAAATACATGTTCCATTCAACCTCAAGGAATGATAACCTATGTGCATTTGACCCCTATTATTAATTAGCTCTCATGGGTTTTTTTGATTGAATATGTTCTCTTAACCCTTAATTTTTGCCTATGATGCCTTTTTTAGTTTTCACCCTAGTAGGGTGCTCAATTTTAGTACAGCTACCTTTTTCAGTTTTTAATCTGTAAGGCCATTTTTTATTTGTTTGCTTTTTTTTTTTGGCCTTTGCCATGGAACCCTCTTCAGTCCGTCATCATTGCTTGACTTATTGAATCCTTTTGACCATTACTGGTGAGAAATGCTGCCTCTTCTAACCATAGCTTCTTCGATAGAAAAGGTTTGACTTTGCTTCAAATAGCCTGAAGCACTTGATTTGAATGGTTTCTTCAAAATAATGGCCTTTGATCCACTTTTCAAAAGATTAAGCAGACCTTTCTCTTCTTTCCAAACTCGACCGTGATAGGGAGTTCTCTTTTAAGTTGTAGAAAATCCTACTTTATCCATCTAACTCTGATAGTTGAGCTCTCGAAGAAATGCTTCCATAGTGGAGACTCAATCTTAATTGGCTATGATGTGCTCATCTCTAAATGTTAAGGTGATATGAACAGTCTCTACAATTTTGCTATTTTATTTCTTTATTCATGTTGGCTATGCAAGCTCTTATACAAGCTCTTTGTAATACTTCATTTAGGATAATGAATTGAGTCGATAACTTATGGCTTATCCTCCGATCCCTCTTTGAGGCATCTTCAATAGATCTTGGCACTTCCAGGTAATAAGGCTATGGCTTCCAATTAGTTTCCTCGATGTTTGTCACTTGGAATTTTCACCTCATTTTTTGTACCTTCTAATCTGAGTCTTTGAATTTGATGCAAATGCTCTGTTATTTAAATGAGCATAGGCAGTATGCCTAGCAGTGTTTTCATCAATTCTTGTCACGTCATATCAGGTCTAGGTAAAGACTTTCTTTATTTTTCATTTTTCTTTATTTTTCTCTTTTTTATTCTCTCAAGTTATTGTCACCTCAGGAGCCATATTAGATGCAATCAAGATGTTATTTTTTCCTTTGAGATTAAATGGAGCAAATTTTATTGAATTTATGTCTTATATAATTAAACTATAATTATTGCTATGCATGATACAATAAAATAGGACATAGCATACATGAGAAAAGCTCATATTATTAACATGACTAATGAAACATATGCACATTTTACATTAGTAAAAAGTGGCCTATGTTGTATCTTTTCTTACTATAAGTGTAGGCAGTAAAAAGTCTTTCAGCATTTCAAGCTCTTCCTTCTCTAGACGGCGCCCCCAAGATTAGTGGTGATATTTACATCCCACAACTCTCGTCACTCAAACTGAGTGGGTAATGGCTAAACATTTACATGCCATACACATCTTAGAGCACATACCATTTTAGTGAGCTTGAGTCAAACCCAAAAGTTGGTAATGACATGACATTATGATAACTTTATCCAGTCCTAAATGTGTTTTCTCAAATTACGGCAGTAATCCATCTTATGGCCCATATGTTAATGGTAAGCACAGTACCAATCCGTTCTATGTATAGGTCTTCCTTGGCTTAGGCAGCAAAGGTTGTAATTTTCTTTCCTTAACAAGATGTTCAGGGTGCCAAGATAGCGGTTTCCCCATTTCTGTAGCTAAGACTCTTGCAGTTCTGCTACTGTTATTCCTGCTGTTATTGTTGCTTCTATCATTCTTTCCAAAACTCGGGTTGGCTATGCTAGCCTTATTTTCTAGATATTTAGCCTCAGCTTCAATGGCTATATCTTTAAGAGATTTCTAATCTTTTAAACCTTTCATTCTGAGCCCATCCTTGAGATAGAGATTGGCATTCCAGATAAATAGCCTAATATGTTCAACAGTTTTTAGCTTTTTCTTCATCTCCATTACCCTGCTCCTCTATTGAGTAAGGTATTTATAAATAGATTCTTTTGGTTTCTAATGAAGTAACTCTAAATCCTTCACAGTCACCTTTAATCTTGTTTTATAATCATACTGCTCTATAAATTCTTCTATCAGATTATCCTAGTCTTCATTTATTTCCCGATCCAACCTATGGTACCAGTTAATAAAAGGGTCCATAAGACTAAGGTCGAAGTATTCAACCTTTTATCATTTAGTAAAGGTGGTCCCTTTCATCACTAGGGCATATTGCTTTATATAGACTACTGGATCAGAAGTTCCATCGAACTTAGGCAAGTCTGTCATTTTAAAATTTTAAGGTAACACTTCTCTACTATTCAAATCCCTGTCTTCTAGGTCAATACCCTTACCTATTGGCATTAATCGGGCCATAGTGTTCACTTTTTTTGCCATCATTTTTCAAGGCTAAATCCTCTATTTTGGGTATCCTGCACTTTAAGGCTTGCATACAGTCATTTTCTAAGACATACCCTTCATACTCGTCTTGATCAACTGGAGGAATAAGTGGTGCCTTACCACTGGAACCAACAACAATTGGAAAGGATAGAGCCACTATTATAGGGATCTTTTTGACCTCAGTAAGTTCAACTGGACTAACAGCAGATGCTATAGGCTGCACTCCAGAAGCAGGAGCCATGGTGGCAACCTTTTCACTGATCATGGCCATCACCTTCTTTTTAAGGTCTTTAAATTTCTTATTAGGGTCTTAAGAGACAGAAATACCAGCTGGCTTTGTTGGATCAATCATCTCTGCTATTTTTGTATGCCTTTTAATTTGTTTCATAATACCTATCCATGGTGTCACTTAGATCCACTTCTAAAAGAGGTTTCCAAAACCCCTAAACCACCCAGGTATGCAACCTAGGATGGCTAAAAAATCAAAGGGATAGAGTGATGCATAATACATGAACATGCCAAGCACAAGTATGATACATGGCACACACATGATGCGTAAATATGGATACATTATGATGCATGGCACGCAAATAAGATATAAAAATGTTCATGGCAAATAGGATTAGCATACGTGTTTTACATTATTATATTAATTATCTTTATTTGTTTGCATACAAAATGAAATGCATGCTCACGCACAATCATGTGCACACAAGATTTACATGCTTTAGTTTTCATTTACATATTAGGTTGCAATTTAGACGATCAAAAAATTATTCACAAGGTAAGATGTATATACATAAGAAAGAACAATACATGCATAGCATGCACATTTTGTTAGTTATTGTTAATTTACAATTTATTAAAAATACATGTATATATACACAACATAAACAACCACATATGAGAGAGAAGGAAATAAATACTTCCAACCTTATTGCTTCCACACAAGTGGTCGTGCAGTTCTTTCCTAGGTAACATTAGCTCACGGGTTAACATGGAACCCAATGAATATGTATGATGCACGGTGGGAAATCGGCAGCATAACCTCCCTTTATTTAAAGCACATACGAATGGATTTTGGTGATTGTATATTTAAATAATCTAAATAAACTAAAATACGCCCACCAGGGCATGAAAGCCTTTAATGAGCAAACATCTAAATTTATTGGGATTTATTCAATACATAAGGGCCCATATCACAAGCAAGGTATTATGGTGCATGCCCTTTAGTGAAAGTGTTTATACCATTAGATGGGTTTTAGTTTGGTGATACGGGTTTAGAGCTATCCAAGCATGGTCCCTGCTAATGGGTCTAGCTCATCACGAGCGTAATGACCAGTTGGGTCACCATTTAATATACCAAGAGGTACGAGGCTTAGGCTGGTGGTCCTTCCTAACACTTCCCTACTTTAAGTGAACATAGGGTTGTGCTTTGGGAATACACCAAGGCTAAAAGAGGGACGCCTAACTTAATTCTAATGCCCTAGCATGAATGCAATGCAATTTTTTCAAAAAGAGGTAAAATATTTTAATCTTTTAACTCATTTAAATTAAATTAACTAAAGTTACTTTCAGAGCAAAATCTTATAGTCCCCAATGGAGTAGCCATTGTGATGTGTGCCGAACCTTGTAGGCATCCGGTTTACTCTTAAAAACCCATTTTTAGGGCTTGAGATTGGATTAAGGTTCATTTAACTCGTGAAGGGCAGTCGCTTTGTAATGGATAGGGATTTAACCCAATCTGCGATGCCTTGGGCCTCAAAAAGGCATGAGATAACATCTCGAGGTATCCCCATTCATTTGCTGGTAATCAACCTACGAGGGCATCTATTGGGCAATACAAGGAATGTATCATAGAGTCGCCACCCAATAAAACATTGAAAAATGAGTTATAAGCTCGTGAAATCGAAACCAGAGATAGTTCGGACTTCACTTCTATTTATACGCTTGGTTAATATTATATAGATGAATCTTAATGATTAATTTATTTTATCTCTTTTCTTACACGTGTTATTATGCTAGAAAAATAAAGGCGCACTCAAGCATATTGGAAAGCGATAAAGCATGGCATAGAAAGCATTAAAAAATACATGCGAAGATAAATAATACATAAATCAGAAAATTTATTAAGTTCATTTTGATAAGGCCATTGGTCCTTGCATGCACATTTATAAAAAGGTAGCATTTTGGGTGTATTTTAGATTAAAAAAATGGGATAATTGATCCCTCGTAGCTTTGAAAAAAGGAATTGTGTTAGTCAATTTTAAATAGAAAATATCTTGTATTCACGAAGAGAAATCCTTGATTTACATGTTATTTTGTGGATGTAAATTAGGACATTGGTCCCTTTTATTATAGAAAAATTTCACTCAAACTTGTATAAAATAATTTAATAGTTTTTTAGGCTATCGTTCAAATAAAAACATTTGTTTACAATAAAAAGGATATTAAAATAATAATAAAAGATGACATGCATAAATCGGACTATTAATTGAGTTGAAAACATTGATTCTCTCATATATACTTGTAAAATTCTTTTGTGTGTTTTTTTGGAGTAAAATAGGACATTGGTTCATTTTATGATAAAAAACCCAATTAATTAAGTAGAAATTTTTAAGTGTTATTTTTAATTAAGGCGTGTAAAAAGCTATTTTTTTACTAACTATTACAACCTAATAAAAGTCATTAAATAATATTTCAGGCCCAAATACTATAATAAGAAAATAAATAAAATTCTAATATAGTCTACTCCTATATTTCAAGGGAGTTACACATATAAAAAATATGACAAGAAAAGATAATTAGTGCATAATGATAAAAATGACAATAAAAGTAAAATAATAATATCAATGAAAATATTAAATAATAATTATTATAAATATTATCATTAAAACAATAAAAATATTAATAATAACAATATTTGCAATAGTAAAATTAACACAAATTAATAATAATAATAATAATAATAATAATAATAATAATTAACAATATTAAAAATAATGATAAAAACTAATATTAATAAAACATCAATAATAGCCACAATCGTATTAATATAATATTAATAACCATGACACAATAATAATAATAATAATAATAATAATAATAATAATAATAATAATAATAATAACAGCAACAACAACAATAATAACATTAATGATAATATTAATAATGACAATTAGAAATATTATCATTAAAGACAAAATCAACAATAAAAATATTAATAAAATTAACAATGCAATTATAATAATTTAAAATTAAATTAAATTGCTAAAAATATGAAGTTAATTAATTAATATTAATAAAGATGAAATTTGGCCAAAGAAAAAAAAGGAGTGATGTGAGATAGGCGTGTATAGGGGGTGTGTATGGGGGTGAAGGGGGAGTTATTAGGACTTTTAGCGATGGGAGTTTTGGACTGTCACCATAAACTCTTGTCGCTAAAGGTCCAAAGCTAGTAGGAAAGTGAACTTAGAAAATGAACCTTTTAGCAACGAATAAAACCAAGCGTCACTAAAGGGCTTGGGAAAAATCTCCACATTGGATAAAAAAAATTCATACTTGGCCCAAAAGAAATAAATAAACATAAAATTAATAAAATAACCAAATTATATGTATATATAATATTGTCAAAATACACAAATTAAATAAAAATAACAAATTATCAATTAACAAAAAAAATTAAATTAACATATTTAATAAAGGAATAACAAATTAATAGAACAACTAAATAGTAAATAATAAAATTAAACACTAATTAACAATTAAATAATTATCAAATTAACATAATGAACAATTATTTTATTAACCAATATAATAAATTAATTCACAAAATTAATTAACAAATTACCAATTAATTACAAATAAAAGAAACTAGCAATATATTAGAGTAGATCTATAAAATTAACAAGACAATAAACTAAAACATATTATTAACATAATTGATTTATATTTTTACGTTAAATTTTTGGATTTTAGAGCTCGAGAATATTACCTTCAGTGTCGATTTCGTCATCGAATAGGGATTTAGTGCTTTACGGCTTTGTTCCATTTTTTTTAGTTTTTGAAATTTTTTGAAGTTAAAAATCTTTATTTTTCATAGGAGAGAAAGAGAAAGAAAAGGAAGAAGAAGAGGAAGATGAAAAGAATGGAGGATAAAGAGTGTGGTTAATGGCTAAGAAAAGCCATAAAAAATTCCCATAACAAGATCAGATCAAAGGGATTTTTTTCCTAGGTTTTTCCCCTATTTTCGGTGTAAAATGCACTATGAGAGTGACTCATGGGCCTGGCATTTGACTTTTTCATTAACTTTGACTTTTGCCCTCCTTTTTCTCAGCCGACTGACCTCTTGTGTGAAATGTTTTCCATTTTAGACTCGAAGACACCATGTTTTCGAACAGGTGGCTCTAGAAATTTGTTTCCTTATGTCTTATATTTCAAATAAATAAAAAATTACTCAATTTGGATTTGTAGATTAGGAGTTATGGTCAAAATACTGGCAACTACTCCTAGGAAATTTTTAGGGACAGAATTGGTATATTGACTTTGAAAAATTACTAGAAATAATAGGTTGAGATATAGGTCATATGCTCTTTATTAAAGTTTCTTCAAAATGAGTCTAGTTTTTATTAAAATTGGATTCAACTCAATATGAGCTCTACAAAGGGAGTTATGCCCTAAATACTACAAGACTGGTTCAGCTATAAGGACAGATTCGGGTTATGTATGTTCGAGCCTAATTTTGAGAATATTAAGGACTGTATTGGGTTTAAGTGTCTTCATCAAAGTTGTAGATTTATATATTAAGATTCAAATGGCTTTACAATAATCTAATTATGATATCTGTAAGCTGATAAAAGGCTATGACACTCTAGACTGCTCCAAGTTTTGAAAATCGATTTTTCCATTTTGGGCTTTTTGAAAGAGATAAAGGGGCAAAGCCCAAAAAAAAGCTATTTTAAGAACATGAAAAACACGAGAAAGCCTAACACCTCTAGTACTTATCCATTTATGAGAAATCACTTCCTCATTAAGTAACTCTAATCAAGAGCTGCCTCAAAACCTAGTGTCTACAAGCCGTGTGTCCATTATGGATGCCTGTCTCTAGAAGCATTTCTAGATTTCCCCTATTTTTTGTTTTAAAAAATGGAAAGATAGGATTTTTAGGAGATTTGGCCTTAATTTTAAGGGATTAATGCCTCCATAATTGGAGAGTTAGAGTTGGAATGTCCTCCTTAGTTATAAAAGAAAAAAAAATTAGGATTTTTCTTAGGGTGAAATCATTTTAAAACAAAAGGAGAACATAGTGCTTAAAGAAGAAAAAATCAATTCTTTTCTTTCTAAGACCAAAATTTTTACACACTTTTTTGATCTAACAAAATAAAAAAATCATTTTATTTTCTTAAGCACAAAACCAAGGTCAGAGTAGAGATCTGGACTTCAAGGTATACAGAGTTAGAATATGTTCCTGAGGGTAATATTCTAGGCTTTCTTCCTTCTTTCTCTCTCTAGGTTAATCGTGTTTATATATGCTGTTTAATGATAAGATAAACATTTTTTTGTGTTATTTATTAAAATTCTTATGCTTAATTGAATACCATGCTAGTATGAGCCTATATGCATAATGGAATGCTACTTTAGTATGCTTTTCTCCATAAATGTATGATTTGAACTTTGTTTTCTTTTAGATGCCATTTTAGGTGTTAAGTTTATTATTATTTGGTTGAAGTATATTTTAAGGTTAGAATATTAGCTTGTGATCATGTATCTAAGGTTTATTTAGGGTTTTTTGTGCCTTTGTGTTGAGTTTTAGCTTTTTATATCCATCATTCGAGTGATAGACGGGAAAAAAACCACCATAGATAGCCATCTGTTAATGCAACAGATGGGATATCGTAGTCATTTCCTCTCGTCTCATCCGTCATTGGTCAATGGCGTCCATCACCTACCTAGGGGGCATTTTGGCCAATTATATGCCCATTTTAGTATATTTTGTGTCCTTTTATGGTTCTTCATGTTATTTTATCGATATTTGGTGTGTTAATTCACTTTTTGTGTCCTTCTGTACTTATTTTGATTCTATATGCCTGTTTAATTTTGTGATATCTTCCTATATTTTATTTTAATTTGTTTTCATTGTATATTCTTTACCATGCTAATTTGTTGATCTTTGTGATTTGTTTGAACGATTAACTCGATGGCACATTGAGTTATCCTGAGAGGGTCATATGTTGGGAGTCATGTCCTCAGTCAGTTTAGTCCTCTCTTTGTTTATTTTATTTTGTATTTTTTTCATTGTTTCATTTTATTTAGCTTTATCTTATTTTTATTCATTTATCCTGGATGCATTTATTTTTTTGAGATATAATTGGTAGTAAAAAATGGTTTTCTACACATCAAGTGGAAAAGACACTCAAAATCATTTCTACTAATTAATTTGGGGATTTTTCTCAAAATGTGTACCAATGTCCAATTTTCAACCCAAAATCATATAAGTGATAAAAGAGTTTTTTTTTTTTTTTTGTAAAATATGCATGAGGGAATCAATATTCCTAACATTTTTCAACATTATGTTGGGTGGCGATTTCATGACACCTGCCTCTTTGAGCCCATTAGTAGATGCCTTTATGGGTTGACTGCCAACAGTAATTTGGGCTTGATCATTTTTTATTGCAAAGTAGCCAATTTATGAGTTATAATGAGCCTCTTTCAGTCTTAGACCCTAAAAGTAAGCCTCCAAGAGGAAGCTTGGGAATGAGAATGGCTTTAACATGCATCCCAGTGGTGTCAACACTGTGACCAGAGGCAGCTTAGATCAGGGCTACTTGATGATAAGGAAATAATATATTTCTAATGGAGAATACGAATCTCAAATCAATATGATTTTTTCACATTTCCATGAAATTTTCATAATTTTTTTAAGTGTTTTTGGTGGTTTTGACAAGAGAGCATTAAAAACCTTGATTTTGGCCTTTAGCAATGACAGATGGCTGTCTATCATGTGGGGAACGGTCGTCTATGGCCACTTCCTTCTTTTCCAAGTCAGATCAGAGGTATTTTGGTAAATTTAAGGCTTTCATTTGCGGGACGACTGTTTGTCCATGATGGATGCCCATCTGTGGAGGCATTTCTAGATTTTTCACATTTTTTATTTTCAAAAATAGAAAGATAGGATTTTAAGGGGATTTGGCACGAATTTTAAGGGATTAATCCATCCATACTAGGAGAGTTTCCTAGGTATAAAAGACAAAAATTAGGATTTTTTTAGGGGGGGATCATTCTTGAAAAAAAAAGGAGAACATAGTGTTTTGAGAAGAATAAATCAATTCTTCTCTCTCTAAGACCAGAAGTTATACACACTTTTTAGATTCAACAAAAACACACATAAAAAATCATTTTATTTTTTTCAACAAAAAACCAAGGTCGGAGTAGAGATTTAGATTTCAAGGTATACAGAGTCAAAATGTCTTCTTGAGTGTAGTATTATAGGCTTCCCTCTCTCTTTCTCTCTCTAGATTCATCATGTTCATATATACTATTTAATGATAAGATAAACATTTTTTGTGTTATTTATTCGAATTCATACGCTTGATTGAATGCCATGCTAGTATGATCCTATATGCATGATAGAATGCTATTTTAGTATGATTTTCTTCATAAATGTATGACTTTAACCTTTATTTTAGATGTTGTTTTAGCTATTAATTTTATTATTATTTAGTTAAAGTATGGTTTAAGGTTGTATCTTAGTTTTTGCATTTTTTGGATTCACATGATCATACATCTAAGGTTTATTTGGGGTTTTTGGTGCCTTTGTGTTGAGTTTTAGCTTTCTGTATTTGTCCTTTGAGTGACAGACGAGAAAAAACCACCATAGAGGGTCATCTGTCAATACAACAAGTGAGGCCCTTATTTAGGCCTTAGGAGAACATACATGTGTGCTTAAATGATAAAGTAATCAATGTATGTGAGTATAGTTAGTGAAATGCCAGTAGGGGTAAAAAGGTAAATGTTTTAAAAGACTAGGGGTAAAGTGGTCATTTTAAATTAAGCTATGCCTGTGACTAATTGAGGAAAAGATGCTAATTAAGTAACTTAATTGAAAAGAAAAAGAGAAATTTTAGGGGAGTTAATTGCAACTTTAGAAAGGTCAAAATAAGAGCTAATGGGAGCAAGGCACCTAGTCTCCTTAGAATCTTCTTAAGAATGGTAGAAAACTCAAGGGATTTAGGGGAGATGGGGGCTGGCCACTTCAAAGAGGCCAAGGCAACATTTTCTCTCATTTGAAAAAGCTCCAAATTAATTTGGAAGAAGAGAGAGAATTTAGAGGTTGTCATTTTAGGGTAACAATTCCCCCTTCTCTTCTTCTTTCATTCTTACAAGTTGATGATCAATTAAAGAGATTTTTTGAGTCTTTTATGTAGAGGGGCAAACTAGCAAAGGTAAATAAAAGGAAGGAGGAGGAGGTTGAAGAGGGTAAACCCACTAAAGAGGTATGGGAATTTCTAGCATTTTGTGGGTGTTTCTTTATATATATTGATTATAAAGGTTAATTTTGGAGTTTTAATGAAATAATACATGAATAGGATGGTTGTTTGGGCATAAGAAACGAATTAAGAAAACATATCCTCTAGATAAAAAAAGTTTGTCTTTAGGTTTACTAAATCTATCTGGACTATTTTGCCTATATCTAGAGTTTGAAAGCTCCAAATTGAGTAATTTTAGTTGGAATAGAAACTAGACTCATAAATCTAAATTTTATAAACAGAGATCAGCATCTAATTCTTCCCTTATGATAGTTAAAATTTAGTTTGAACCCTAACTATGTCTACTACTGTACCATTGGGAGCAGTCCCTATAATGCCCTTAACAGAACAGTTCCATTTCAACCTGAATAACCGATAAACGGTAATTTTTTTTCTATTCACTATTGATCAATTTCAATACACTTTGATACCTTTACTTCAAAATTTTCTATTCATTAGATAACATTTTAAACAATTAAACATACACTAATAAAATTCATGCAAACACTTTCACCGACACTCACCCATCAATCATAATAACAATAATAAAAATACAGTTTAATCTTACATGCAATAATACAACTCGATTTAGCACTATTTCTTCTTTTTCGATCTTGCTCCACTGCATATTATGCTCCCACAACACTTCATAACCTGCATGCAGTAAACACTTACGTGCTGAGCACTAAGCATGCTCAATGGTAACTACTAATCCTAGAATTTTTCAAATAAAGCATAATTACATAGATTATATATCTTTTATCCTTATTCCATTAGAAACTTGTTTTTAATTCCGTTAACACTAATTTCATTATTCACCCGCATTTTGATAATCTTTTTGCTTTGTTTTTAAACCTTTTAATTTGCTTTTTGTTACTTTCATGTGTAAATCGATTTCAGATTAACTTTTACTTTTATGTTTCTTCTTTACTTTAGCTTTTACCTGTACTTAACTTTGGTTTTACATCTTTAGTCACATCAATTTAATTATCATTCCATTTAACAATTTTTATTGGTACTCTTGTCTTTAATGGTACCAAGTCTTTTCACTATTTTATTTCTCGATTGATTTTTCAGTTATCCAATGTGTGATATCATTACAATTTTTCGCTATTTATTCTTTATTTTACTTTAACTTTTAATTAATTAACACATTACTATTTTCAAGTCTTTTAACCTTCAATGCAAAGTGTTATAGTTATTTTGGAACACTTACATACAAATCTTTATTTTCTTCTTTTTACATTTGAACCTATTCAAGTATGTATTTAGAACTTGATATCTTTTTCTTTTTCTAACTGAACAATTGTTTTCCTTTTTATCTTTTTACTTTTCATTTAACTTTTCTTTCATGACTCATTATTTAGGCATAATTTGTCACTTAAGGACATTGTTATCACTTTTTGACTTTAAATAGGAAATTAGTACATTTTTTCAAACTTGTTATTTTTCAAAATAATAATTGATACATAAAATACCAACTAATTTTAATTTATCTTTACAAAAGCTTAATTAAATCTTCATTCAATATTTTATTCTTATAAAACATTTCTTTTTATTTTTTTGCTTATTAATCACAATTTTTTTTAGAAACATTATAGTTTTATCCTAACTTTTTATTTTCTTTCAAACAAATTAATTTTCTTTCAATTTATTTAAATCATACTGATTTATTCATTACGATACGCCCCTAGTGCAATATGACAGGACTCTCAAAAAGGATATGCGGGACATGGACCCAAAGGTCCCATTGAGAGAGAAATGATCCCTAAGGGATCATTTCTCGAAAAACATTTCACTTTCAATTTCACTTAAAACACCAGAGCTATGTAGATCGGAGATCCTACCATAGCAAAGCAAGTCGCTATGACTTGCACTGCGATATAGGGTGTCTCTATGGCTAGCCAATTATATCCTAAATAAGAATATCATTACCTGACTATTGCTAAGGGCAAAATAATCAATTATATTCGAAATAATTTTTAAACATTTAAAAATCTTTAGTTTCTTTTCTTTATTTCTTAATACAGTATGTTTTTGTCAATTGCACTCTTTTTAGTGCTTTTGACTATTCAATAGCTTTTTCTTTCTTTTACTTTTACGTTTTCCTCACTTTATCTTTTTAATCACTTTTGTGAATTATTCTTCAATAATTCACTCAGATACTTAAAACCTTTCAATCTTTTATACACTTTATGAATTATAACATTATAATTCACAATTTCTTTTATTTTTTTTGTGAATTATTTTCTAATAATTCAATAATTGACTTTTTAATGATTTTTTTTTCAATTTTTTATCCGAAATATAAATTAATTCAATTTAATTTACTTTCTTTTATGTGTTAATTGAATTATTTTCAATAAATCAATATCTTTAATTAACATATTCCATATTGAATTTCAGCAATTATTCTAATAATTCATATAAATTCTACAAAATATTTATATGCATGTTATTTTATAATTTTCATCATTTTATGAATTAATTCCCAATAATTCATTATTTTTATTATTTTCATAGCTCAATAATTATTCCAAAAATATTCTCATATTTCATATAAATTTCATAAAAATTTATATAGACTTTATTCCACTACTATTATCATTTTATGACATAATTAACAAAATTTCATTATTTTTGTTAACTACATCATTTAACAGATATTATAAAAATATTCAAATAATTTTTATAAATTCCATAAAAATTTATGGATACTTTATTTCACGTTTACTACCATTTTTCACTTATTTTATAAATTATTACACAATATTTCATCAATTTTCTTCTTTACATACCCAATCATTAAACTTTAAAATTTTTAAATTAATCTTATAAATCCTTTAAAAATTCAAGGAGATTAATTATAACATTTATGGTTAATTTGGGCTTTTATATATTAATTTCATGCAAAAATCTAATTATATTTAAGTAGAATTTCGACTAACATAAAATTTTAATCATACAAATTTATTTGTCTCACTTTAAGCAATTAAATCACATTCTCCATGATCTACTTTTATATTCCTCATATCAATTTCATTTATTAAGCAATTTAACACAATTTTCTCTAATTACAAAAAGAAAATTTATTCACATAAATGAAAAATCAAAGGATTTTATATTTACTTACATTTTTCTCTTGCTTATGGGTGACTAAGCCTCCCTTTTTCTTGCTATAATCCATGAAAACTCCTTCCTCTTCACTTAATCCTACCATGGTCGGCCAAATAACCTCATAAAATCCTATGTTTTTTTTCCTCAAATACAAAATTTAAGCTCATAATTAGCCTCTATACCTCAAAAACTATAAGAAAATACTAAAGAATCAATTAAAATCATTTAACTTCTTAAATTCCACCTTACCCTTTTTTTTCTTTCTCAACTTGATTTCTTGCCTTTCTTTTCTCAAATCAATTGATTGAGGCCACTAGAGTGATCTAGAAAGCTGGAACTTTAACTTTTATGTGATGAGATAAGTGAAATTTGGAGTGGATGAAGAAGAATCAAAGGGAGAAAATGGAAAGGCATGGTTCAGCTACCATAGAAAGGGGAAGAGAGAGATGGAAAAATATGGAGAAATCTCAGATTTTCTATCCTCTTATATGCTCCTTAATGGGCCTAAAAGTGGGCTTGATTAATGGGCTTAGCCTATTTTAAAATTAAGGCCCATTTTAGGCCATTTTAAGCCTAATCCAATTTCTCTCTCTTCCTCACTTCAAATCACTTCAAAAATAATTTCATCATTTTTATCACATCAAAAATAGCTAGTACATAAATTTTTGGCTCAATCGGAGTCCATTATATGTCTAATTCAAACTTATTGGTCCGATTCGACAACTGCCGGTATCACCGAAAAATTCAATTATGATCACCAAAATATTCTACATAAAAATTCATGTAGACATGCAAAACCTGATAATTTTCGGAGTTGATTTGTTATTTTTAAAAATTTATGCAAAATTAAGTCTCTTTCATTATCAGGGAAATTTACTCGTTTTCATATTTTTGACTTTTGGAGGTCTATTTGATCCTAGTTTCACTTCAAATTTCAACCTCGGACTCACCATGAACAATAATTTCTGACGGTCAAATAAAATATTTTTAACTTTCGGGTGTCCTTTTGGGCCCGAAAAGTATTATTTACCATCGAAAAGTACTATTCACTGCTGATCCGGTATTGAGACTATTATATTTCTCCCCTACTAAAAGAAATTCCGTACTCAAAATTTACTTATATTGAAAAGTATAGGATACAATACTGTTATTTTATCGAACCTTCATTCACATTCGATGGTTCCAAAGCATCTTTGCCAATGGAACCCACTTACTTTTAAAGCTAACCAATCTCAATATCAAAAATCTTTATTAGTTTCTTTTCACAGGTCAACTCATCCCTGTGTGTAGTTTTTCTCCATATTTCGATTCAAATTAAACCTTACTGAGTTCTTTATACTTAATTAAGTCCAACATAAAGGACTTATCATTTCTTTTCTAACATTGTCTCTATGAGAGTCAGTTTCTACTATAGATAAGCACTTTTCACAACAATTATCACATTCACATATACTTTACTATAACCATTCTTTCAATATCTGAATTATCCACTTCGACTGACCATCAGTTATGGGGTGGATCATTATGTTAATATTGAGATTATTACTAATCTCCTATATAGTATCTTTCCTCTTTGATGCTCAGACAATCCGATAACAGAATCTCTAATCACATTGTCCTATTTCCAGTCGAATATCATTATAAGTCGAAGCAATTCTCGAAGGAATCTAATATTTCACTTTCATTTGCTGACATATCAAACATTTACTTACATTATCTATCATATCACTCTTTTAACATGACATTTCAATACTAAACTTTTAATCCTGGTACATTTGATGATTTCCAAGATACAAAGTATTACTATCTTAGCAGCTGGAGAACTAATCTTTTAACTTATTCACAATGACTATCACATAAACATTTTTTTCGAACCATTTTCTCACCCGATGTACAATATCGGCTTTACTTATACTTCAACTAACAATGTCCATCTAAAGCCAAACTTAATATGGTATTCATGGCTCGAAGAATCGAAAACATTATCATTAATCATTCATACAAATTCTTCAAACATACATATTTATGCACATTCACATTACTCAAATACAAATTCTTATGCTGAGGGTTTTAGCTATTACGTTAACTTTTCTGTAGCACCTGGATAAATCCAGGAACTTCCCATTTAACCTGAAGTCACATTCACCAAACTGAGCAGATAGTTACTTACCTTTAAATACTTACAAAGCAAATCCCAAATACTTATCAAACTCTCTTAATATCTCAAAACATATTAGGTGGTTACTACTTAAATCCTTCAACATGGATCTAAGTAAAGATGGATGCCTCTTTCTATTGATTCATCAAGGGCTTGGTGCACTAACAAATCTAGTTAACATGACCAATAACTCATAATGGCCACATCAAATACGAAAAATAATCTCAAGCACACTATTTCTCGTCTCATTCTGAGGTCGTCCCTATGCTTATCATATCCCCTGTCAGTTTCATCCTATTAAGTGGGACCTATACATATGGTATGATGCATATCAGATGCTGTCAAACAATATGAAATGCTATGCAATGAATGTATGATTTCATGTATGTAGGTAAAATACTGTCTCGTATTCTCATATGATGCAGATGTTATAACCCATCCCAATACTATGAAATGTACAATCAAATCCCCATGCTTGTAAGGAATCACTGACAGGTACATATAACATCTTAAACAACCTCATTTATAATCATAACAATTTGCTCAATAGAATTCTGAAATCATGACAATCCAGTCAAGGTATCTCTTCATCCTACACAATTTATATGTACTCAATATATAATTCATTTTTAAATTTCTGATACATTCTTTATTTTGTCCTTCTTTAGACTGTTTCTCATCCATATAGACACTTAAACTCTCACATTTACACTCAATTTCAGTCAACTCTTCTTTTTCTTGCTTTGACTTCTATGAGATCTCAAGCAGCAATACTTCTATTCTCACTCATTGCCATCTCTATTGCACAGAATCAATCCTTTCACACCTGATAATCTCAGTCAAATGTCAACTTTTCACTTTAAAACAGGTAGGGGAGCATGTACACGTCAGACTACTAAACACTTATCCACTTATAATTGGCATGTATATATAGACAAACCTATCTCTTAACCTTATCCCACTCCAATCTTAGAACCGCTTAAACCTTTGCTCTAATACCACTTAGTGTAACGCCCTTAACAGAATAGTTCCATTCTGACCCGAATAACCGATAAACGGTAAATTTTTTTCCTATTCACTATTGATCAATTTAGATACACTTTAATACCTTTACTTCAAAATTTTTTATTCATTCGATAACATTTTAAACAATTAAACATACAATAATAAAATTCATGCAAACACTTTCACTAACACTCACCCATCAATCATAATAACAATAATCAAAATACAGTTTAATCTTTTACCTTAATTATCTATGTATATATATGCCATAATACAACTCAATTTAGCACTATTTCTTCTTTTTCGATCTTGCTCCATTGTGTATTATACTCCCGCAATACTTTATAACTTGTACGCAGTAAACACTACGTGCTGAGCACTAGATATGCTCAGTGGTGACTACTAATCCTAAAATTTTTCAAATAAAGCATAATTACATAGATTATGCATCTTTTATCCTTATTCTATCAGAAATTTGTTTTTAATTTCGTTAACAATAATTTCATTATCCACCCACATTTTGGTAATCTTTTTGCTTTGTTTTTAAACCTTTTAATTTGCTTTTTGTTACTTTCATGTGTAAATCGATTTTAGATTAAATTTTACTTTTACATTTCTTCTTTACTTTAGCTTTTACCTGTACTTAACTTTGGTTTTACATCTTTAGTCACATCGATTTAATTATCATTCCATTTAACAATTTATATTTGTACTTATGTATTTAATGGTACCAAGTCTTTTCACTATTTTATTTCTCAATTGATTTTTAAGTTATCCAATGTATGATATCATTACAACTTTTCGCTATTTATTCTTACTTTTACTTTAACTTTTAATTAATTAACACATGACTATTTCCAAGTGTTTTAACCTTTAATGCAAAGTGTTATAGTTATTTTGGAACACTTGCATACAAATTTTTATTTTCTTCTTTTTACATTTGAACCTATTCAAGTATTTATTTAGAACTTGATATCTTTTCCTTTTTCTAACTGAACAATTGTTTTCCTTTTTATCTTTTTGCTTTTCATTTAACTTTTCTTTCATGACTTATTACTTAGGCATAATTTGTCACTTAAGGACAATTTTATCACTTTTTGACTTTAAATAGGAAATTAGTACATTTTTCCAAACTTTTATTTTTCAAAACAATAATTGATACATAAAATACCAACTAATTTTAATTTATCTTTACAAAAGCTTAATTAAATCTTCATTCAACATTTTATTCTTATAAAACATTTCTTTTTCATTTTTTTTTTGCTTATTAATCACAATTTTTTTTTAGAAACATTGTAGTTTTATCCCAACTTTTTATTTTCTTTCAAACAAATTATTCTTCTTTTAATTCATTTAAATCATATTGATTTATTCATTACGATACGTCCCTAGTGCAATAAGATAGGATTCTTAAAAGGGATATGCGAGACATGGACCCAAAGGTCCCACTTAGAGAGAAATGATCCCCAAGTGACCATTTCTCGAAAAATATTTTACTTTCAATTTTACTTAAAACACTGGAGCTATGGAGATCAGAGATCCTACCCATAACGAAACAAGTCGGCATGACTTTCACCGTAGTATAAGGTGTCTATATGGCTAGCCAATTATATCCTAAATAACAATATCATTACCTGACTATTGCTAAGGTCAAAACAATCAATTATATTCGAAATAATTTTTAAACATTTAAAAATCTTTAATTTTTTTCCTTTATTTCTTAATACAATACATTTTTGTCAATTGTACTCTTTTTAGTGTTTTTGACTATTCAGTAGTTTTTTCTTTCTTTTACTTTTACTTTTTTCTCACTTTATCTTTTTAATCACCTTTGTAAACTATTCTTTAATAATTCACTCAGACGCTTAAAATCTTTCAGTCTTTTGTACACTTTATGAATTATAACATTATAATTCATAATTTCTTTTATATTTTTTGTAAATTATTTTCTAATAATTCAATAATTGACTTTTTCACAATTTTTTCAATTCTTTTATCCGGAATATAAATTAATTCAATTTAATTTACTTTATTTTACGTGTTAATTGAATTATTTTCAATAAATCAATATCTTTAATTAACATATTCCATATTGAATTTCAACAATTATTCTAATAATTCATATAAATTCTACAAATATTTATATGCATGTTATTTTATAATTTTCATCATTTTTACTCATTTTATGAATTAATTCCCAATAATTTATTATTCTTATTATTTTCATAGCTTAATAATTATTCCAAAAATATTCTCATATTTCATATAAATTTTATGAAAATTTATATAGATTTTATTCCACTATTATTATCATTTTATGACATAATTAACAAAATTTCATTATTTTTGTTAACTACATCATTTAACAAATATTCTAAAAATATTTAAATAATTTTTATAAATTCAATAAAAATTTATGAATACTTTATTTCACGCTTACTACCATTTTTCACTTATTTTATAAATTATTACTAAATATTTCATCAATTTCCTTCTTTACATACCCAATCATTAAACTTTAAAATTTTTAAATTAATCTCATAAATCCTTTAAAAATTCAAGGACATTAATTATAACATTTATGGTTAATTTGGGCTTTTATATATTAATTTCAAGCAAAAATCATCCAATTATATTTAAGTACAATTTCGGCCAACATAACATTTTTATCTTACAAATTTATTTGTCTCACTTTAAGCAATTAAATCACATTTTCCATGATCTACTTTGATATTCCTCACATCAGTTTCATTTATTAAGCAATTTAACAAAATTTTATCTAATTACATAAAGAAAATTTATTCACATAAATGGAAAATCAGAGGATTTTGTAGCCACTTACATTTTTCTCTTGCTTATGGGTGACTAAGCCTCCCTTTTCCTTGCTGTAATCCATGAAAACCCCTTTCTCTTCACTTAATCCTACCATGGTCGGTCAAATAACCTCATAAAATCTTTTTTTTTCCTCAAATGCAAAATTTAAGCTCATAATTAGTCTCTACACCTCAAAAACTATGAGAAAATACAAAAGAATCAATTAAAATCATTTAACTTCTTAAATTTCATCTTACCCCTTTTTCCTTCTCAACTTGATTTCATGTCTTTCTTTACTCAAATCAATTGATTGAGGCCACTAGGGTGATCTAGAAAGCTGGAACTTTAACTCTTATGTGATGAGATAAGTGAAATTTGGAGTGGATGAAGAAGAATCAAAGGGAGAGAATGGAGAGGCATGGTTCGGCCACCATAGAAAGGGGAAGAGAGAGCTGGAAAAATCTAGAGAAATCTCAAATTTTTCAGCCTCTTATACTCTCCTTAATGGTCCTAAAATTGGACTTGATTAATGGGCTTAGCCCAATTTAAAATTAACGCCCATTTTAGGCCATTTAAAGTCCAATGCAATTTCTCTCTCTTCCTCACTTCAAATCACTTCAAAAATGATTCCATCATTTTTATCATGTGAAAAATAGTTAGTACATAAATTTTTGGCTCAATTGAAGTCCGTTATCGATCCGATTTGACACTGCCGGTATCACCGAAAATTTCAATTTTCATCACCAAAATATTCTATATAAAAATTCATGTAGACATGCAAAATCTAGTAATTTTTGGAGTTGATTTGCTATTTTTAAAAATTTAAGCAAAATCAAATTTCCTTCCTTACCAGAGAAATTGATTCGCCACTTTTTTTTTCGTATTTTTGACTTTTGGATATCTATTTGACCCCAATTTTACTTCAAATTTCAACCCCGGACTGACCATGACCAATACTTTTTGATGGTCAAATAAATATTATTTACCATCAGAAAGTACTGTTTATGGCTAACCCGGTGTTGAGACCATTACATTTCTCCCCTACTAAAAGAAATTGTGTTATTTTATTGATATTTGGTGTGCTGATTCACTTTTTGTGTCCTTTTATACATATTTTTGTTCTATATGGCTATTTAATTTTATGACATCTTCCTGTATATTATTTTAATTTATTTTCATTGTATACTCTTTATCATGCTAATTTGTTGATCTTTGTTATTTGTGTGAGCGATTGACTCAATGGAACATGGAGTTATCTTGAGATGATCACATGTTGGGAGTCATACCCCTAGTTGGTTTAATCCTCTTTTTGTTTATTGTATTTTGCATTTCTTTTATTCATTGTTTCATTTTATTTGGCTTTATCTTATTTTTGTTCATTTATTTTGGATGTATTTGTTTTTTGGGGATGTAATAGGTAGTAAAAAATAGTTTTCTACACATCAAGTGAAAAAGATACTTAAAATTATTTCTACGAATTAATTTGGGGATTTTTCTCAAAATTTAGACCAATGTATAATTTTCACACTAAAATCATACATGTGATAAAAGAATTTTTCGTAAGATGTGTGATAACTCCAATTTTATTGTTTAATTTCAGTATATTTTTGTTTGTGTCTATGTTTTATTTTGCATGATTTTCAGTGCTTTGTGTAATAACTTTCTCTTTTTATGCCAAATGAAATTATATTGATATTTACAATGTTTTGATGTGTTTAATGGGATAAATTTGACTTTTGTGTAGAAAAATAGGCAAGAATATGGCTGAGACAAAATGGTCCCAATTGTGCCCATTGAAGAATCCCCAATCCTCACCATTTTATTTATCGAAATGCTCTATAGACATCATAATCCGATCTCCACCGTTGACAATGTAGACCAAGATGTTACAAAGCTATGGTTAAAATTTTAGCTCGATCCAATGGTGAAATTTTCAGAAACTGATAAATTAATGGGACTGGTTTTTCTTCTCTCAGGGGCCGCGGCCGAGACATTTTGTCCCGGCCGTGGCCAATGCAGAATTCGAGCTGTTTTAGTCCAGAAGGTGGCCACGGCTGAGATAAAAATGTCCCAGCCGTGCCTAACCTGTCTAGCCACGGCTGGGACACTTTTGTCTCAGCCGTGGCCATTTGCAGATCTATAAAAACTGCATTTTTTTGGCTGAAAAGAAGGAGGGACGATGGGGGAGAGCCGCCACACTTAGATTTAGGGCTTTTTCCTTAATTTTTCTTATGTTTTCCCTTCATTTTATGTCATAGGTTAGATTTAATTCAATGTAAACCTTAAATTAAACTTATTTTCCAATGTAAGTTAGGGTTAGATTAAATTTTCTACATTCCCTTTAAGTTGTGTTCTTCATTTTGCTTGGAGCTTTGAAGGAGGAGACTTAGATTCGGATTGGAGCTTCACAAGCTACAAATGGCTTCATGGGTTTCCTCTTTCCTCTCTCTTTTTACTTTATTTTATGTTTAATTTGTAGTTTTGTTGCTTGGGGATCTTTGAATCCCCTACCCACAATGTGGATCTTGAACTAAATTTGATTTTTACATGAATAATTGGTCTATTTCACTGTTACTTATTTGTATCTCATGGTTTTTCGATCTATCAAGTTATTTTCCATGCATGAATGAATGGTTTTTATCATATGTCTTGGATGGGTATTGAGCCTAGTGGATTGGATTCTATGAATGATTTTGCTCAGTTTTTCTTTCATGAATGATGTATTATTTTAGACGGCTCCGGAATGGGATTCTAAATGTGCAGTAATTGTGATTTTAGAACTAGAGTGTGGAGTAAAATGGATGAGATTTGGGTTGTTTGGCTCCGGAACGGGAAGGCAAACCAAACTTAGGATGTTAGACCCTTGCATAGGCTAGTTGTTGGGCTGGCTCCGGAATGGGAAGTTTAGCAACTAGAATAGCTGGCTTCGAAATGGGAAGCTTGGGTTAAGAGGGTTATCCCGAATTCGTTCATTTATGCTTTTAGGTAAAATTAATTCACATTGGGTATGGGGTGGATGAGTGAACCCAAGCAATGTTTTAACTAGTGTTTTAATCTCTAGTTTAATTAGCTTATCTTCTTTATTTATTTATTTATTTTGTTAATTAGATTTAGGACGCTCTCTCAATCAAAAAATTGGGAATTTATCTCAGATTAACTCGCTCAACTCTAGATATCTAGCTTAAAATAGCCCTTATCCCTTGGGTTCGATATTTGCAGGTCTTAAATATACCCCACTTTATTACTTGTCGATCTAATGCACTTGCTAGGATCGCAACAAGTTTTTGGCGCCGTTGCCGGGATAACGATGTTGTTTGTTTTATATCTTCATTTGAGCTTAGTTTGAGATTTTATTTCATTTTTCTTTGTCTTTGATTTGGTGTTATTCTTTGCAGGAAGATTATGATGCACTATCAAATGATGCATAGTTCTCTCCAAGATGATGAAATGGTTCTATTGAGAGCACAAATGGAAGAGTTGAGGAGAGAAATGCGGGAAATGCAGTACTCACATCAACCTTCAACCTTCTGCTCATTGCCATCTTTTGAAGATCCTGGTTCACAATGGATATCGCAAGAGTCATGTGCCTCTAACGTTTAAATCCTTGTTGAATTGCTTGAAAGTAAGGATAGGCAATTAAGAGCTGAAAGAGAAGAATGGATGGCCATAAGTAATTCTCAAGAGAAAAAGATCAAAAATCAAGAGGCTTTATTGCAAAATCAAGAGAATTTGTTGAAGACTCAAGAGCATCTACTGAGAGATCAAGAATTGGGACTTAAAAGCCTAGAATCTAAGTTAGAATTCTTGAGTAATTCTATAGAGAATCAAGGTGATGGTGATTAGGAGAAATTGAGTCATGCACAACCAGTAGATAATGAAAAAATCAAGTGTGGGGTGCATGCATTGGAGAAGGGACCAATCATTGTTGAAGACAAGAGCTGTAGCTTAGAGAATGAATTCCAATCTCTTGTGAAGGATGTTTCACTAAAAGAGCAAGAATTGTTTAACTCTCAAGTGGAAGCACTAAATTCAATCCACTTAAAGAGTTTATTAGGGCTAGAAGAGCTGGAGGAGTACATGTATGAAGAACCCGAGGTGGAGGGGTACTTCATCGAAGACATGGTGTTGCCTACCTTGGTGAATTTCGATAGGTTTCTCCTACAGATGGGGGAAAACGAGGAGCAGAGTCCGGAGAGACCAACATTTGGGTCACAAACTCGGCCGCCTGACAGTAACACGACTCAAGCTGGGACTCATTAAACCAGTACTATTTCTCTCTCTACTTTTTAATTAGTTTGTTTATTTTGCTTGCTTTTATTTTAAGTTTCTAGTTTTTGTGTGTGTTTTTGTTTATTGTTGTTATTGCATGCTTTTGCACCTTAGTTAGCTTACCCTCGTAGTTGTTCCTGTTGTGAACAATATTGAACTTAGAATTAGAAAGCCTTATTTAGATTAGTTGGAATAGCAAGAGAGTGGTTGATTGTTGAACGAATTTTTTCTTTTTCGGTAGGTTTCAATTAGACCAATACCAGTAAGTCTCTTAATAAATGTACACTTTGGCCATTTTTCTTAAAAAAATAAAAAAATAAAAACCAGTGCATGAAGTTGATTGAGTTGGAATTTTAAAGCGCTAGAACCTTCCTCATCACCCTTCAAAACAATAAAATGACTCAAAAATGAGATTAGAAATGACTTAGACAATATATTTTTTTAATTGAATTTTGAAAAGGCCTTTGACCAACCTTTGTTTTATAATATCCCTTGCAAGCCCCATTGAGCCTATTTGAGCATGCTAAATGCGTGTTTATTTTATATTTGTTGCTTATACTTGCATTTTGATCCATTAAGCCTAAAAAGCCTTTGTCTTACCCTTTTTGAATTGGCCATTCTAGAAGTAGGTGAGATAAGTTTTTCTTGGGAAGTGCTAGTAAGTAAAGCATTGTTCTTCAAATGTTAGATTCTAGTATCGGGGATACATTGCCAATATCAAGTGAGATTGAAAAATTTCAGAATGTAGTTCCTCTTTAAGAAGAATTTTTGTGAGTCCCTACTTATCAATTGTAAAATCGATTGTTTTAGCTATTAAAAATAAAAAAAAAAAAAAAAAAAGAAGAAGAATAAAGCTAGCAATCTTGGTTTCATCTAAGTGTGGGGTACTCTATGTATAAAGGAGAAGGATTCTAATCTCTTTAAACGTCAATTGAGCTAAAATCTTGGTAAAATATTTAGAGAGGATTCTTCTTCTTCCTTATGCTATTTCCTTGAGAAATGTTCTACATTTTTTTGATACCAAAAGCTTGGCAATGATGATGAGTGAGTAAAGGTAGAGTTGAAGTCTTATTTTTAGAGAAAAAAGGGTGAGTTGAAGTAGAAATGGCAGTTCAAACTTGTGTATCTTAATCTTTTTCTTGATAGCCATACATTAGCCACATTATAATCTCTTAAGTCCTAAGGATCTTTTCTTATTGAGAGTTATGTGTGGAGATGACCTTTGGGTTTCGGTGCTAAAGGAGAGGCTTATGTGTGCAATCTTTTGTACACAAATTCTTTTCTTAATTATTGGATTGCACTGGAAATTTTTGGTTCTAAAAGTTGTTTTAATTTTGGCCTAGCACACACATACAAAGAGATTTGCTAGTATGGTCTAGTTGAGTCTTTTCGATTTAAGACTTCGTTTAGTGACTTCTGCTAAAGTGTTGTTCTACTTTTTCTAAATTTGTGTTTTCTTTCTTTGAGTTTGAGTATATAGGAATGTGGTTTGTTCATTTGCTCGAGGGTGAGCAAAAGCTAAGTGTGGGGTATTTGATAACTCCAATTTTATTGTTTAATTTCAGTATATTTTTGTTTGTGTCTATGTTTTATTTTGCATGATTTTCAGTGCTTTGTGTAATAACTTTCTCTTTTTATGCCAAATGAAATTATATTGATATTTACAATGTTTTGGTGTGTTTAATGGGATAAATTTGACTATTGTGCAGAAAAATAGGCAAGAGCACGGCTGAGACAAAATGGTCCCAATTGTGCCCATTGAAGAATCCCCAATCCTCACAATTTTATTTTTTGGAATGCCCTAAAGACATCAAAATCCGATCTCCACCGTTGACAATGTAGACCAAGATGTTACAAAGCTATGGTTAAAGTTTCAGCTCGATCCAACGGTGAAAGTTTCAAAAACTGATAAATTAATAGGACTAGTTTTTCTTCTCTCAGGGGCCGCCCGAGACATTTTGTCCTGGCCGTGGCCAATGCAGAATTTGAGCTATTTTAGTCCAGAAGGTGGCCACGACTGAGACAAAAATGTCCCAACCATGCCTAACCTGTCTGGCCATGGCTGGAACACTTTTGTCTCAACCGTGGCCATCTGCAGATTTATAAAAACTGCATTTTTTTGGCTGAAAAGAAGGAGGGACGATGAGGGAGAGCCGCCACACATAGATTTAGGGCTTTTTCCTCCATTTTTCTTATGTTTTCCCTTCATTTTATGTTGTAGGTTAGATTTAATTCAATGTAAACCTTAAATTAGACTTATTTTCCAATGAAGTTAGGGTTAGATTAAATTTTCTGCATTCCCTTTAAGTTGTGTTCTTCATTTTGCTTGGAGCTTTGAAGGAGGAGACTTGGATTCGGATTGGAGCTTCACAAGCTACAAATGGCTTCATGGGTTTCCTCTTTCCTCTCTCTTTTTACTTTATTTATGTTTAATTTGTAGTTTTGTTGCTTGGGGATCTTTGAATCCCCTACCCAGAATGTGGATCTTGAACTAAATTTGATTTTTACATGAATAATTGGTCTATTTCACTGCTACTTATTTGTATCTCATGGTTTTTGGATCTATCAAGTTATTTTCCATGCGTGAATGAATGGTTTTTTATCATATTTCTTGGATGGGTATTGAGCCTAGTGGATTGGATTCTATGAATGATTTTGCTCATTTTTTCTTTCATGAATGCTGTATTATTTTAGACGGCTCCGAAATGGGATTCTAAAAGTGCAGTAATTGTGATTTTAGGACTAGAGTGTGGAGCGAAATGGATGAGATTTGGGTTGTTTGGCTCCGGAATAGGAAGGCAAACCAAACTTAGGATGTTAGACCCGTGCATAGGCTAGTTATTGGGCTGGGTCCGAAATGGGAAGTTTAACAACTAGAATAGCTGGCTTTAGAATGGGAAGCTTGGGTTAAGAGGTTTATCCCGAATTCGTTCATGTATGCTTTTAGGTAAAATTAATTCACATTGGATATGGGGTGGATGAGTGAACCCGAGCAATGTTTTAACTAATGTTTTAATCTCTAGTTTAATTAGCTTATCTTCTTTATTTATTTATTTTGTTAATTAGATTTAGGGTGCTCTCTCAATCAAAAACTTGGGAATTTATCTCAGATTAACTCGCTCAACTCTAGATATCTAGCTTAAAACAGCCCTTATCCCTTGGGTTCGATATTTGCGGGTCTTAAATATACCCCACTTTATTACTTGTCGATCTAGTGCACTTGCTAGGATCGTAACAATGTGCATGAGGGAACCAATGTCCTAACCAAAATAAATGCCCCAATTTATATATAATTTGTTTCTTTGTTGGCGGATTTGCCTTTGTAATAATATCTTGTTTTATCACTTTATTTATCATTTTCTTTATTTGATTGGGATGTTTATTTAATTTTATTACAAATGCATCATGTGCAAGAGGAAAGTGGATTAATGCTTATAACCTAATTATAAAAGTACACATAACCGAGGTGAGATGTAAGAGTAATGTCCCAAACACCAATCTCTATTTAGGCATCAAAAAGATCAATTTATTTCCAACATTCTATTGGGTGGTGACTTTATGATACCTACCTCTTTGAGCCCATTAGTAGATGCCTTTATGGGTTGATTGCCAACAATAATTCAGGCTTGAGTCCTTTTTATTGAGAAGTAGTCGATTTATGAGTTATAGTGAGCCTTTTTTTATCTTGGACCCTAAAAGTAGGCCTTCGAGATTAAACCCAAGAATGAGAGTGGCTTCGACCCTCATCACATCAAGGATCAAATAGGCCGCATTGAGGTAGAGGTTTCTAGGGGCAGACAAGCAGTGATAGAGACCGATGAGTAGTTGAGAAGGTACATCAAGAACTTGAGGGATGATTTCATGAGTTATCCAGAGTAGCACTTTCGGACAGTATTAAGGATAGGGGAGAGTTCAGAGCATCTAGCTAGGGTCATCGCACAAATTTTAAAGCTACTGTCTGTTGTACTACCTAGATTTGAGTTCAAATTTCGATAGCAAGAGAAGCAGCCATCGCAGGCAGTGGCACCATAGAGGCCTCCTAAACCTTCATCCTTTCATCCTCCATCTAAACCATTTTATTGTAAGGGACTAGGACCCTCAAAGTAGTTGTATTTTGTATTCAATGAGTCTTTTAAAACTTATTTGATATTTTTGACGTATATAAGAATTGTGACACGTATTTATTTTTACTTCATTTATGGGTAATTTACATTTCATTATCTTTATTATTTCTATTCAAGAATAAGATGTATGACAAAAATAACAATAAGACAAAACAATAAAAGCAACAATGAGGCAATAAAAAAATAAGATAATAAGATAAATAACAAAAGAAAAAAATCGGCCATAATTAACCAAAATGGTAAGGTAAAAATAACAAGTCCAAATTCAATAAGTAAGATGCCTATAAAGTTACATGAATTCACCTGAACAGGTTCAAATCAAAAGAGATGCACAACAAATAGAAGTGCAGATATTTTCCGACTCTAAAAGGATTTAAGAGCAGTGATTAAAAGTCACCTTTACCTCCCTTGGACAAGGGAATTCTTAAATACAAAGTGAAAAACTTCACCACTGATTTCCACATAGCTAAAGACAAAATAAGAAACTTCACCAATGATTGATCCACATAGTTGATGGCAAAGTGAGAAACTTCACCAGTAATTGATCCACGCGATTGAAGACAAAGTGGGAGACCTCACCAGTGATTGATCCACATGGTTAAAGATAAAGTGAAACACTCCATTAATAATTGATCCACATGGCTAAAGCCAAGATCACAATATAAAACTAAAGCACACTAAAAGAGGGATAGTATAGAAGGTTGTTTTAACTTCCAATGATGAGGGAAAGAATTATGCCGTAGTGTCTTCAAGATAGGCCTATAGATGAGAAATAATCATGAAATATGCTATTAGTGACTCTTGACAAATGCATATTTGCCAGAGATTTTTTAACAAGAATATTGATTCAAGAGGGGGTATACATGCCTACAGATGGTGTCAACCACCACAATAAGGTTAGATATACTGACAGATGGCATTAACCAATCCATAATATTATTTGATTCTGCATGCCAATAAACTAGCACTAATCAGATGCAACAACTCATCTTGATTATACATACAGAGAAGATGGCGCTAATTAGGTGGTTAAACCGAGTTAACACATCAACAAATTGATGTTAACTATCTAACCAAGGGTTAACACATTGGCAAATTGATGTTAACATAAACAAATTGATGGTAACTACCCAACCAAGGGTTAAAACATCGATAAATTAATGGTAACTACCCAACTAAGGATTAACACGTCGACAAGTTGACGGTAAATACCCAATCAAAAGACTTACTACCTTAAATGGTATGTGTTTTAAAATAATCAATCAGAGATTCGCTTCCTTAAGTACGTGTCTTTTTTCCTTTTACTCTAAATTTTGGCTCACTTTGGCACCAGTGCACCAGGTCCCCAAAAATGAGGGCAACTGTAGATACTATAACCTAAGGTAACCTAAATTAGGGTTACTCAAATATGAGAAAATAATACATTTCTGACAGAGACCATGAATTTCAAAGCTCTAATATTGATTCCCATGTCTTATAGCCTTTTTTTTATTCACTTGATTTTCCAAAAGTTAGAGAAAATTTCAGAAAAACCAAATTTTGGTCCACTGGTAGTGATAGACAGACATCTACTAGGGAGGGACGACTGGTTGTGACTGGCCTTCTCTAATTAAGGTCAAATTAAGGGCATTTATGTAAATTTTAGGGAATCATTTTCAGGGACGACCATCTGTCACTGATAGACACCTGTATGTGGGGGTTTTCTAGATTTCTCACATTTTTTTTGTTTTGAAAAGTTCTTATTGGGATTAGATTTCTCTAAATTTTTGGGAATTTAACCTTCTTCCTTTGAAGAGTTAGAGTTAGAGTTAACCTCTAACCCTTTTCTAAATATTTAAAGAAAAGATTAGGGTTTTGGAGGGGGGACTCTAGGATTTTTCTCACTAAAAAAAAGATAAGCACCTTTGAGGAAGAGAAACTTAATTCTCTATTCATGAAGGCTACGACTAAAACAACTCTTAAAACAAAGACACATTTTTCTTTATTGAACGTGGGAATCAAAAGTCGAGGCTTTGGAGTATGCTTTCTAGAGTCACAAAACCAGATTTCTTAAGTGTAATATTTTGGGTCTCATCCTTTTTCTCTCTGTAGATCCTACGCCACTATCATATAGATAGGCTTTTATTCATTATTTTTGTGATTTTATATTATTAGATGCATATTTATAATGTTGATGATGCCATGGTTATATAATAACCGTTCAGGTATGCAGAATGGCATATTAGTTTCTTTTTATATATACTTTATTATTGATGTTTTAGGGACTTATTTAATTTGTTTCATATATTTTTGTGTGATTAATCTATTTTATTATTATGTAAGATTTGTTATATTGCTATTTTGTAGTCTAGCATGATTTAAATTCTTAAAATAATATGTGTAGTGATTAGAAGTGGCTCACCTTATTTTTGGATTGGGTTTTTGCCGTCTATGTCTATTTTTTGAGTGACAGACGGGAAAAAGGCATTACAAACGGCCGTCTATAAGCATGACAGATGGAACACCTCGATGCCTCCTTCTCGTCCCGTCCCTGACCCTTGTTTGGGCATCTATTCCTTTATCTTGGGGCGTCTGTGGCTTGATTCTCATCATTTTTATCATATTTTAATGCTTTTAAGCCATTTTAAGTCATTTTCAATGTTTATATTCATGTTAGATTCATTTTCACTCCTATGGACATATTTTGTATTTTGCGTTCATATATTTATTTATTTTTCATGCTATTTTGTGGTTATCATTAGTTTACTTAACATTTAATTTCTTTTAATATACTACTTAATTTGATTCTTTTGTTTTATTTTTTTTTGTGAGCCAATTTTTTTATGATTTCTTCAGAGTTTAAGGGGATATGAGCCTAGCTTGGAAGTCTTCATCATTGGTTCCTCCTTACCCTTCTTATTCCTTTCATTTTTGCATTTAATTTTGTGCTTTGTTTTATGTTATTTTGTTTTATTCGTTATTTTCTTTATATTACTTAGCTTTAATGCCTTATTTTATTTTGGATGTATTTATTTTGGGGAATTATAATAATTTAGTAAAAAAAGGGATTTTTGGCATGTTAATAATAAAGTCATGTAAATATTTTATATATTTAATTAACTTGTGCTTTTAAACAAAATGGACCAATGTCCAATCTTTCACCCTAAAATCACACAATAAAAAGAGATTATCATTTTCTTTAAAAATTAGGATGGCTCATCCCACATTTTAGTAAAATTAATAAAGACTCTTCGTTCCCTTTTGTAAAAACATTGTATAAGGGAACCAATATTTCCAAAACCTAACTAATTTTCCATTTTTGTATGACACTTCATTTCATCTTTAGATTATTTTTTTAATAGTTTAAGTAGTTAATTTAGTTTTTTTATCTACTCATTGCTTTATTTATTGTCTTACTTAGTTAATTGATATGTTTACTAATCACAACGCATCATGTGAGAAGGAAAATAGTGGACTAATACTAAAAACTTAATTATGAGCAATACCTAATTGAGATGCAAAGTAAAAGTGATGCCCCGAATACCATTCTCTATTTGGGCATCAAAAGGGTTACAAATCATTTTCCAACATTTTGTTTGGTGATAACTCCATAATACCTACCTCTTTGACCCTACAATTGACTCCTTTGGAGGTTGACTACCAACAATAATTTGGCTCAAAAACCCATTTTTTATTGTGAAATGGCTAATTTATGAGAAATAGTGAGCCTTGAACCAGTCTTAGATCCTAAAAACAGACTCGAGAACTAATCTAAAATCGAGCGGGGCTTCGATATGCATCACATAAGGGCAAGGGTAAGGCTAAGGCAAAAGTTACTGGCAAGCCTAAGGCAAAAGCTAGACCTAAACCTAAGGCAAAAGCTCTAAATAATAGAGCAATTTGCTTCCATTACAATGAACTTTGTCATTAAAAGAGGAATTGCAAGCTCTATTTGGAAGAACTGAAAAAGAAGAAGAGTAGTGAGACTGCATCTTTAAGTATTTATGTTATAGAAATTAATTTACCTACTTCTACTTCTGAGATATTGGATGTGGATCTCACATTTGTACAAATATATAGGGACTTAAAAGAAGTAGGCAACTGAACAAAGGGTGAAGTGGACCTACGAGTTAGAAATGGAGCAAAAGTTCCTGCTTTAGCTATAGGCATTTATGAGTTAACTTTGCCTGATGAGCTTTTGTTAGTTTTGAATAATTGCTATTATGTTCCTAATTTGAGTAGGGATATTATTTCAGTTTCTTGTTTGGATGATGAAGGTTTTTCTTTTCTTGTTGAGAATAAGAAATGTTTTATTTATTATGATGATATGCTTTACGGTATTGTTGATTCATATAATAGCCTTTACATCCTAAATCTAGAAAGATCTAACAACTAGGATATATATAACATAACTACAAAAAAATTCAAACCCAATAATTTTAATAAAACATATTTATGGAATTGTCGCCTTGGTCATATAAATGAGAAACACATATCTAAGCTCCCTCAAGATGGACTTTTGGAATTTTTTGATTTTAAATCATTTGAAAAATGTGAATCTTGTTTATTAGGCAAGATGACAAAAAAGTCTTTTCACTAGACATAGTGAAAAGGCCACTGACTTATTAGGCCTTATGCATACCTATGTATGTGGCCCATTAAGCATAAATGTCGGGGAGATTTTAACACTTCATTACTTTCATTGATGATTTCAATAGATATGGCTACGTTTATCTAATGAAACATAAACATTAATCATTTAAAAGTTTTAGAACCTTTCAAAATGAAGTTAAAAATCAAGTTGGTAAAACAATTAAGGCACTTTAATCTGATTAGGGTGGTGAATACTTGAGCCAAGAGTTTGATGATCATTTTAGCAAATGTGGAATTATTTCACAATTAACTCCACTATGGATGCCACAATGGAATGGTGTTCTAAAAAGAGGAATCAAAATTTATTAGATATGGTTCAATCGATGATGAGTCAAATAGATCTTCATTTATCCTTTTGGGGCTATACATTAGAAACAACAACATTCACTTTAAACTAAGTTCCATCTAAAGCGGTTGAAAAGACAACATATGAGATATAGACTGGGAGAACTCCTAGTTTGTCTTTTATAAAGATTTAGGGTTGTGAGGCTTATGTAAAATGAAAAGTCTTGAATAAATTAGCACCGAAATCTAATGAATGCCTTTTTATAAGATATCCTAAAGAAACTAAAGGATATTACTTTTATAGTCCCTCTAAGAATAAAATGTTTGTTGCTCAAAATGGTGTCATTCTAGAAAAAGAATTTATTTCTAAAAGAACAAGTGGGAGTAAAGTATAACTCAAAGAAGTTCGAGAACCATAAGACATCATAAGACTATCAATAGAAACTCAACACGTTTCACAAACAGTTGTGGAAACTGTACAAGTTACACAAGTACCGTGCATATCTGATAGGACATGACACCAACTAAAAAGATGTGGATTTTTCATAATGGATACTTGTGAGGTAAAGTTCATAGATTAAGATAAGCCTACTAGCCATCAAAATGTTGTGTCAAGTCCAGATTCTGATAAATGGCTAGAAGCCATGAGATCTGAAATGCAATCCATGTATGATAATCAAGTTTGGAATTTGATCAATCCACCTGAAGGAATTTAAACCATCTGGTGCAAATGGATTTTCAAGAAAAAAATTGACATGGATGGGAATGTTCGTACCTATAAAGCAAGACTTGTTGCAAAAGGTTTCAAAAAAACTCACGGTATTGACTATGATGAAACCTTTTCACTAATCACCATGCTTAAATCAATAAGGATTATTATTTCCATTGCCGCATATTATGACTAAGAGATGTGACAAATGGACGTCAAAATAAGATTTCTTAATGAAAACTTACTTAAAGATGTGTATATGACACAACTTAAAGGTTTTGTCCATCCTGAGAATTCTATAAAGGTGTACAAGCTATAAAGATCCATTTACAGATTAAAACAGCCTTCTCAAAGCTAGAATCTTCATTTTGATGAAATAGTCAAAGTGTTTGGATTCATAAAAAATAAAGATAAACCTTATGTGTAAAGAAGGTTAGTGGGAGTGCAGTAATGTTTCTCGTCTTGTATGTCAATGGCATATTACTCATTAGAAATTATATACCTATCTTATAAAAGATCAATGATTGGTTAGGGAAATCTTTCTCAATAAAAGACCTAGGCGAAGTTGCTTATATCCTTAGGATTAAGATCTATAGGGATATATCTAAAAAGATAATTGGTCTGAGTCAAAGTACTTATATAGATAAGGTATTGAATAGTTTCAACATATAAAATTCTAAAAGAGATTTTTGCCAATGTCTCATGGCATTACTCTCAGCAAAACTCAATGTCTTATGACATCTAATGAGCAAGACCGCATGAATATAATTTTTTATACTTCGGTTATAGGATCTATTATGTATGTCATGTCATGTACTAAACTAGACGTTTCATATGCATTAAGCATGACAAGCAGATACCAGTTAGATCCTTGTGAAATTCACTAGATAGCCCATTAAGAATATCCTTAAGTATTTAAGAAGAACTAAGGATGCATTCTTAGTGTATGGAGGACTGAAAAATGAGCTAGTAGTAAATGGTTACACAAATGCAAGCTTCCAATCTAACAAATATGACTATAGATCGTAGTCAAAATATGTGTTTATATTAAATGGAGGTTCTATTAGCTGAAAAAGTTCTAAAAAAAGCACTGTCGCTATAGCTACAATAGAAGATGATAATATAGCAGTATCAGATGCAGCTAAGGAAGCAATATGTATTAAGAAATTTATTATTGAATTGGGAGTAGTTCATAGTGTCATAAATCCTATAGACTTTTATTATGATAATAATAGTGCTATAGCACAAGCTAAGAAGCCCAGATCCCATCAGAGATCCAAACATATACTCAAGCATTTTCATCTCTTTCGTGAAATCATTAAAAGAGGAGATATCAAAATATACAAAGTACCAACAGATGACAACATTCCTGATCCACTTACCAAAGCTCTCCCACATACCAAACATAATGGTCATACTAGGTCAATAGGTATTAGATACATATATGATTAGGCTTAGTGCAAGTGGGAGATTTTTAGCGGTTATGCCCTAGGCCAAACATTTAGACCATTATGTAATGTCATATTTCATTCTATAAAATTGGTTTTCTATACATTAATGTCTTATTGGCATGTTACATTATAATAATGTTTGTGAATAACAATCTAATGTTATTCTAGCTATCCCTAGTCGTTTATCATTAAAGTAATAATGATAAATCAAGACTAGTATAGGTTTGATTGATAATCATGAGGTCATTATATATGGTAATATAAATCAAATTTATAGGTACTTATTAGAGAACAACATATTGGATAGACCCACTATAAGATACTATATGGGTTAGTATCATTAGTGATCTCATAATAGTTATGTTATCGAATTCTTAAACCTAAGATTAGTTATGTTATCGAATCCTTAAACCTAATATTATCACATTTTCATACATAAGGAACATTATGTTTTAACATAATCAAATATTATCTTTAATCGAATAATCATATAGGTAATGATTGGATATGATAAGAATTATACAGAGGATAATGAATAATCAAAATGGAATTTGTCCCTCTCTTTTAAGAGAGATATCTTTTGAGCCCCTCGATAAGTAGGACTAAAAAATGCATAACCATGTTCAATTGAATTGATAGAGTGATCAATGTCATTTAATATTATCAATATACTTAGTGATTGAGAAATTATATGTTAGAACTATATAAGTTTGATATGGACCATGACTTATGTTCAAATAAGATATTGTGTGACAAAAGGATCATAACATACTCTATCAATTAGGTTCAAATCGAATTATCAATATTCATATTATTTGGGTAGTCACAATGCTTTACTAAAGGCTACTTTTGACTTGTAGGCCTATGATGGGATTGGGACCCACTACCAACCTAATATGAACCTATTTGGTTGCACATCAAGAACATAATGAACAAAATAGGGTCTATTTGAGCATTTCAAATTTTGATTTTGTCATAAATAGAATTCAAAATAAATTTTATAGAACAATTATAATTCTTATTTAGAATAAGAAGTAATATATATATACATATATATATTTGTGTGTGTGTGTGTGTGTGCATATATGTGTGCGCACATGCGTGTATGTGTGTGTGTGCACACCCAAAATTTTCTTACTCTTCAAATTAGGGATATGTGAGTGTGTGTGTTTTAAAACCCTAAGAAAACATAAAAGAAGTGGCAGCTGTCATTTTGAGTGTGTAGACAAATCATTCTGTTACTTTTGAGAAAAGGAATAGAAACCACAACCCTAGCTACCAAAAAAAAGGGAGCTAGCACCCCTGGGTGTCTCTTTCATCACGTTCGAGTGTGAATACCGATAGAGGGTGGTTGTTCAATTGAGCATCACCTGAAAAATTCGTATTTTTGAACTTCAATAGGTTGGCAATCATTTATTTCCTCCTTTTGAATTAATGAAATCGCATGGATCCTAGTGGGTTTTATTTTTCTACTGCATTTTTCATTTTAATTTTATTATGCTAAAACCCAATAGCATGAAGGATGAACCCTACTCCTATATGATGTACTTATGCTCTAGATATTCATAGGAATTTAGTTTCTATTCTTACTTTGATAAAACTTATTTAGATTTACATTTTAAGGATAATAGTGTATGCTTAGATTTAAATGATGTTTATTATGGTTCTGGTTTTATTTTGAATAATTTTATTGTTATGGATATTGATCCTAACCATATGAATAAATCAATTTTTTCTTTGATTTTGTCTACTTCACATAACTATGAGAATAATGTGAAATTATGGCATACTAGATTAAACTCCATCGAGTAAGATCAAATGAGTTAGTTAGCCAAAGTAGGTTTGTTAAATGATTCAAATAAGGTTGAATTGCCTACTTGTAAGCATCGCCTAAAAGGAAAACTAGTTAGAAAACCATTTAGAAAAAGAACTAGAGCCAACTTTCCATTGCAATTAATTCATTGTAATGTGTGTGATATAATGAATACGAGGGCAAGACGTGGGGCCTACTATTTCATCACATTTATAGATGACTATATTAGGTATGGTCATATTGATTTGATTTCTCACAAGTCAAAGGCAATTGAGTTACTTCAAGACTTATATCAACTTAGTTGAAAATCAATTAGACTGAAATATTAAACCTTTAAGAACTGACCGAGGTCGAGAATATCTTTCAAATGAATTTAAAGCTTTATGGATGAAAAGGGAATTGAACATCAGTTGTTCATCCCCAGCACTCCACAACAAAATCTTATTACGAATAGGAGAAATAGGACTCTCCTAAATATGGTAAGATCTATGATGGCTAAGGCAAATTTGTCATTCTCTTTTTGGAGAGATGTTTTATTGACTGCCATATATGTTTTAAACTGTCTGCCCTCCAAATATGTCACATCCATTTTTTATGAGTTGTGGACTTGTCGACAACCTGACCTAAGCCATTTACAACCTTAGGATTGTGCCATTTACATCCATGATACTTCAAGTAAATTTGGTAAATTAGGACCAAGAGGCAAAAAGAGTTCCTTTGTGATATATTCTAAAGTATCAAAAAGATACATTTTCATGGATGAGTAAGAAATGGTATAGTGACAAAATTTCAATCACGAGATATCATATTCTTAAAAAATGAATTTCTAAAGTTGGGCAAAGTGAATCAAGACTTCACACTTTTTTTTATGAAACTCAAAAATAGGAACCACTAGGATCACTCCATCCAAGTGGAAGGGAGTTAGAGGAAGAAGGTCGAGACCTTCCTCTTCAAAATGATCATGATTTAAATGTTCAGGATCTTCAACCCAGTGGGAGTATTTACAATTCTAGTGGGAATATAGAACTCAATCCCAATGGGGGCATTGAGCTTCATCCTAGTAGGAACATTTTGAAATAGGATAAATATATGAGATATGTTTATCAGGAGTTGGAATTGTAAAAACATAAAAGGATAAGTGTTCCACACCAATGATTTGAGATTGAAGTCTTAAATAAAGCCCTTTTAGTTATGCCATAGGATGAAGAATAGCCTAAAAATGTTCAAAAGACTATCTCTTACCCAGCTAAGGAAAATCCAATTAAAGCAATGGAAGAAGAAATGATATCTATAAGATCAAACTATATTTGGGAACTAGTTGATCTACTACAAGGATGTAAACTAATTATCAATAAATGGATTCTTAAAGTTAAATGAAAGGCTGATGGAATTATCAAAAGTTATAAGGCTTGGCTAGTGATTAAGGGGTTCACACATAGGAAGGGATTGACTATAGGAAGTTTTTCTCACTTGTTGTTAGATTTACATCCATAAGGTTGATTCTTGCCATAGTGGCAAGTTTGGACCTAGAGCTTTATCAAATGGATGTGAATACTACTTTACTTAATAGAGGATATATTAGATGAAGAAATATATATGGAAGAACCTATAAGTTTTATCAAGAAAAGTAATAAACATAAGGTTTGTCGATTGATGAGATCAATCTATAGTCTTAAATAATCTTTAAGATAATGGTATTTGAGATTTCATGATACAATCATATCGAATGCGATCAGCATGATTGATAAAGACCATTGTGCTTACTATAAAAGCTTGGAAAGGAAATTTGTCATTTTGGCACTGTATGTAGACGACATACTTGTAGCTGGAAATGACAAAGGGTAAGTAAATGAAATCAAAGATTGGTTATCATCCAACTTTGATATGAAAGATGTGGGTCAAGCAGATTATATTTTTAGAGTTAAGATTTCAAATGATCATTTGAGAAGGTTGTTGTCTCTTTCATAATAGACATACATTAACAAAGTCCTTAAACAATTTAATATGAAAAATTGGAAACTCCTAGATAACCCCATTGCCAAGAATCAGTTTCTTAGCAAAAGTATATATCCTAAGATGCCAAAAGAAATGGAATATATGAGGAACATTTCATATGCCAGCGCCATAGGTAGTCTTATGTATGCAATGTTGTGTACAAGAATTGATATATGCTATGCAATAGGCATGGTAAGTAGATATCAATCCAACCCAATTGAAGCATATTGGAAAGCAATCAAAAGGATACTTAGATACCTTAAAGGCACAGCTAACTATTCTTTATGTTATCAAGGCAAGGGTCTGTAATTGAGAAGATATACAAATGGTAATTAGGGAAGAGATATAGATGATATGAAATCCATATCATGGTATATATTCATGCTTGCCAAAGGTGCCATCTCTTGGAGTAGTAAGAAACAAACCTATGTAGCTCTATCAATAATGGCATTTGAATTTTTCACTTCTTTAGCTGCAGTATAAGAGGTAGTTTGGCTAAAATGGTTTATAGACCATTTGAGAGTAACTGCCTTAAAAGAACCATTGACAGTCTATAGTAATAGTCAAGCATTGATAGCTTACATCAAAGATTCAAAATTTCATAGTAGAACTAAACATAATGACATTAAGTATCAATACATAAGAGATATTGTAGCACGAAGAGAAGTGAACTTGCACTACGTTTTTATGCATGGTATGATTGCATATTTATTGACAAAACCTATAATGAGAGGATGTGTTTGAAAGACACATTAGATCTCAAGGTTTGTATAGGATTTAATTAATACTATTTACTTTATGTAATCCCTAAACTTTGTTATTTATGAAAAATAATAATAAACTTCATTGTTTGCAATACATGAGTGTGAATATTTAATGTGTGAACATTTACTTTATTAACTGTGAGATTGAGAATGTTGGATAGAGAAGTAGCCCACTTACATAGTTATTTACCTTAGTTTTGCCAACAAGTTGACAAAGACTATGATAGGGCAATTTCTAAACATATGGTAAAGCTCGAAAGGCTGTTCAAAAATAAAAGTGTCACCTTATAGAAATTAATAAGATTAATCTTGTTACGGTGCAAGATAAAGAAATACATAAGGTTGTATTCTTTGGATTGAGATTCAAAATGGGATATATATATATATATATATATATATATATATATATATATATATATATATATATATATATATATATATATATATATATATATATATATATATATATATATAGTGAGAATGAACTCCTTTAAGTGAAGGAAATAACACTATGACACATGTTTCATACAATATGTGCTTAAGTCAACCAACAGATAGAAATTTAATCCAACTGATCTCAACTTTCCCTAGTATAAGACCCTATTGAATTTCAACCCTTAAGACCTTTAACTTATCCCTAAAGTATGGTTAAGTGTGGCTAGTTTAATTAGTCTCCAAGAGCCCATAAGAAAATTTTAGTTTGGCAGATCTAGCTAGAAAAGTGAGCTGAATCATAATGGGTGGCATATAGTAAGAGGGGAAGATAGAATTTTAATCACATTCAATGAATTTGTGGTTTACCAGCATGCATATTATACTCTATAGCTTTATCAATAATGGCATTTGAATTTGTCACTTCCTTAGCTGCAGTACAACAGGTAGTTTAGCTAAAATGGTTTATGAACCATTTGAGAGTAACTGCCTTAAAGGAACCATTGAAAATTTATAGTAATAGTCAAGCATTAATAGCTTACATCAAGGATTCAAAATTTCATCGTAGGACTAAACATATTGACATTAAATATCAATAAATAAGAGATATTATTGCATGAAGAGAAGTGAACTTGCAGTACATTTTTACGCATGGTATGATTATAGATTCATTGACAAAACCTATAATGAGAGGATGTGTTTGGAAGACACATTAGATCTCAGGGTTTCTGTAGGATTTCATTAGTACTGTTTGCTTTATGTAATCCTTAAACTTTATTATTTATAAATAATAATAATAAACTTCATTGTTTGCAATATACGAGTGTAAATGTTTAATGTGTGAACATTTACTTTATTGATTATGAGATTGAGCATGTCAAGTAGAGAAGTAGCCCACTCACATGGATATTTACCTTAGTTTTGCTAATGAGTTGACAAAGACTAAGATGGGGCGATTTTTGAACATATAGTAAAGCTCGAGAGGTTATTCAAAAATAAAAGTGTCATATTGCAGAAATTACAAGATTAATCTTGTTAAGGTGTAAGATAAAGAAATACATAAGGTTGTATGCTTTGGATTGAGATTCAAAATAGGATTAAGTGTAATCCCATGATAAGTTAGATGTAACTATCATGTTCTGTCCTAAAAGCCATAAATAGTCCTTTTATAAGTAGACTAAATTTGGATGCTTCAGTGCATCGCAACCTTATATATATATATATATATATATATATATATATATATATATATATATATATATATATATATAGTGAGAATACACTCCTTTAAAGGAAGGAAAGAACACTATGACATATGTTTCTTTTCATGTGTGCCTAAGTTGACCAAAGGATGGGAATTCAATGCAACTAATCTTAACTTTCCCTAGTATGAGACCTTATTGAATTTCAACCCTTAGGACCCTTAACTTATCCCTGAAGTATAGTTCAGTGTGGCTAGCTTAGTTAGTCTCCAAGAGGCCATAAGAAAAATTTGGCTTCACAGATCTAGCTAGAAAAGTGAGCTAAATCATAATGGATGGCATATAGTAAGAGGGAAAGATATCCTTTTGATCACATTCAACGGATTTATGGTTCACCGGTAAGTATATTATACTTTTTATAAGCAGAAAAATAATAGCGAATACAAAAATTATTTTATAAGATCATGAGTTAAAATAGTGAATGTGAGAAGGCAATTTGGGGTTAGGCATACATGGATAAGAGGATCTTATTTTTTTGAGATGCTATATATCCTTAACCGTTATATACCAATAGTGCTCTCGAGGAATACTGATGGCATGATTTATCTACTTGTATCACTAGAGATCATTATGTCATGTGCGAATGGGAGATGATAGTGTTTAGATACGCCCATGACTTTATATTTGATGAGTTTCAATCAAATAAAGATACAAGTATCTTTATTTGATTATAACTGTCTGATCTTATCTTAGAAACAATCTGAGTTATACTAGAAAAAAGACTTCAGTATACTTCCATATAAAGGGGATCAGAAATCAGTTTTGAGGTTACTAATCATGTCACTTGAATCCCATAAACTTTCCCTAAAAAGAATTTAGTATTATTTTCTACCTCTTGAAAATGCACAATTACCAAGGGGTATTTAAACCATGGAATTGTTGCTCTTATCTCACATTCATTGTCCGTGGATAAAAATCTAGCCAGTGACACAAAACAAGATTCTTAGCTTCCTCTATTTAGTTTTCTATGCTTCTGCTGCTTAAAAGTTTATGCGCTATGAGAGGTAAATATGTTTTCCATTTTATTTAAATGATCTAATTTGTAGTAGATAATTTATTATACTTGAAGTCATTCATCCCCTAATTCTTTTTTTTTTGTCATTCTTACTTTATTTTTTTATTTATGTGTCAATTGATGAGCTATAAAAAAATTATGGTATATTTTTCTTTTTTATTTATTCTTTATTTATGTATTGCCTTTTCATATTTATATTATTTTATCATTTTTTCATAGTTATATTATACCACACACAATGTCACCTTACAACTAGTTTTATAAAATTAAAAAAAAATTAATAGAATCTAATTGAATCAATCCAATAATAATTCATTCGGGCATCAGATTTAATTTCCTATTCAATTTTTAAAGCATCGCAAATGAATCCATTAATGCACTTCCTAATGAGAACAAATAAGGAAAGTTGTTTATAGTTAAGACGATGTTATACTTTCCAACATTGAGTGCACCAAAAAGTAATCTGGTGGTAAGATAAATATATTTGTTGATAATCTTACTATTGGCTAGCCAAATTTTGGTATAAGGAATATATTCTCATGGTTTGGTCATGTTAATAGGGTTTTTATTACTAAAAATTAAGCAAAAATGGGTCTAGATTCGATTTTGTAACCATATATAAGGCCATAAATTGTGTACTGATGCTCTTAAGGTTATGTAGATATCCTATTTTGTCCGGGGTCTTCGACATTAGATAAATGAAATAGGATTAATTGGCATTTTGTTTATGGAGGTATTATGTTGTTATGATATTTAAATTTCTTTCATAATTCTATGCTTAATTTCTATTCATGTAATGATTAGTTTATAAATGATTTATTTTTCTTCTATCTATATAGTAAACAATTTAAATAAGAAAATATAAAAATATAAAAAATACAAAGAAATGAAAAAGAATAAAGTAATGTTTATTTCATTAATATAAAATAGGTACATGCCTTGTAAATAATACAATAATTTGACAATCAAATAAGAAAAGAAAATAAAACTAAAATTAAAATTAGAAAGAAGTTAAATATAAGAGAATAAAATATAAATCTATCATGAGCTTAAGAATATATCATAATCCAATTTAGGAGCCCAATTTTGAATAGAGACCTCATTGACAAAAGGCCAAGATAGTTACTGAGGCCAACTGATAGGAATCCAGATTTAATGGGATTCAATCCACTAATCACATTTTTGGTTGGCCCAAGCCCATATGTCAAGAAGGTAATACAGCTAAGAGACCAAACATGTAGTTCAAAGGGACTCCTATAGTAAGTGAAATTCAAAATAGATTTCATAGCAATTTCCAAAGAGACCAAATAAGAATTTTTAGAGGATTATATAGGAAATTATCATACTGTAATTATAAGATATTTTAATTAATCCATTGAACATTTTAATTATCCATCTTTTTAACTAGCAGAAGTAGGAATTTAAAAGGATTTAATTTAGGGACTAAGAAAAGTGTGTTGGCTTCCTAGGTTGGAAAAAAGAGAATTCACTTTTTGAAGTTATAAGAAACCAAGGTAACAAGTTATGAATATATTGATATCAAATGGGTATTGGGTAAACAAAATTTTGATTGGATTTTATTGAACTTTAAATGGAATAATGGGGATATAATGGTATATTGGATCAAATGTAGTTTCTTAGAAAAAAATGGAAAGTTCTAAGGATCAATACTGGATTGTGATTTAAGGGCAAACAAAAGCCACTAATTTAATTTATTTCTTTAACTTTATCTTTGCACCAGTTGAGGAGGATTCTCAAATTTCTCTATGGTCTGACCTTATCATGTTCATACAAATTCTTTTTCATATGTCATATTGATGCAACCTCCATATACTCTATTCATACACATATACTATAGTCCAAAGAACTGACCTTATGTATGTCATATGCTATCTTAATCTATAGTTAACACCTTATAAGATACTTTCTCTGTGCATATACATATAGGGGTTGAAAATTTAAATTGTCATCATATACATATCTTTGATAAGGATAAAAGAAATACCAACTATAACTTTTAGGGCACTTTACTCATAAAAATTCTCACTTTTGGTTATTTTGTTTCTATAACATCCTCTTAAGATCTCTTTTTATTCTACTATCTATAGGAAAATAGGGACATGGACATTAGGCCAATACTACCTAACTAACCATAATAACATATTCCTAGACTCATATTGACCAAAATCACCTAAACATATGCTCTTATACCAATAAGTGTAATACTCCCTCCAAGGGCCTTTTCTATTACCATACATACCATATCAATAATAAATGTAACCCCATTACTAATCATTTGCATCCATTATTGAAGAATATATCAAGTTTGCATATTATAAACTTATGTATAAATTTTAAGGTCAAAAAATTAAACATGTTATATGTATGTTTACATATCCACTATTTCCAACATAAGTACAGTTATACATTACAAAATTTAGGTTTGCCTAGCAAATTCTACATTACAACATTTCCATATACAAAGTGTGACATGTGTTAGAGCTCGCCCTATATTTTCAATTTTGCTTTTGGAGGCCCGCTTTTAGGGTATGAGATCGAGGAGGCTCACTTCTGATCATAAATTGGTTATTTCGCAATAAAAGGATTGAATCTAAATTATTATTGACAGTCAACCCATGAAAGCATCTACTGATGGGCTCAATAAGGTAGGTGTCATAGAGTCGCCACCCAACAGAACGTTGAGAATTGAATCTCGACCTTATTTTGATGCCCAAATAGAGACTGGTATTTAGGATATCCCTCTTATTAGGCATCTTGATTAGGTGTTGTTTTACAATTGAGTTTTAGAATTAATCCACTCTCCTTTCTCACATGATGCAAGCAATAGAATTTAAGCAAACATCCCAAGCAAGTAAAGAAAGCAATAAATAAATAAAGTCCTACTTAATTTATTACATAAGCAAATCGTTCCAAAGAAAATAATAATGTACAAAAGAAACATAATAAATATCATACATAAAATGGGTTATTAATTTATTTGGGAACATTTGTTCCCTCGTACATATTTACAAAAAGACTTTTATTATATTGCATGAATTTCTGGATTAAAAGTTAGACATTGGTCCATTTTTATTAGAGAAAATCCAATTTATTAGTAAAAATGATTTAAGTGATATATTATCTTTTAATGTGCAAAAACCATTTTATTACTACCTATTACATCCCCAAATTAATACATCTAATTAAACAATAAAGTATAAAGAAAGTAAATAAATAAACAACATCACAATAACTAAGAAAAATAAAATTGAAGTAACCGGATAAAGAGGCAACCAGAGCAGGAGCACAACTTCCCATGGGAATGTTATATGTCCTTTAAGGCCATGAATACATAAACTGCTTGAAAGGAACAAAACAAGCAAATTAGTTAGTATTGAAGATAAAAAGAATTTGTACATACAAGCAAGTTAATTACAGGTACAGCAGCATGTGAACAGCAACAAAACATACTAAATATTACATAAATATTGCCTAAAAATGGAAATTAAAATAAAAGACACAAAAAAACCCTCAAATACATGGAAAAAACCCTAAAAAATACCCTAGGGACGGCCAACCATAGAGCGAAGGATGGCCAGGAGGAAGGCAAAAGGACAACCCATCCTTTGAATGAGGGACGGCCATCCCTCACACCTTCTTTCCTTCTCTCACCTCTGGAACAGAATAAAAACTTGCAGAATGAAAGAAAAATGCAAGAAATTACACAAATAAATATTTGAGCCCTAGATATGCAATAATTAATCATCAAATCATGCCAAAACACATTAAAATACCAAAGCATACATCAAATTGCATTAAAATTAAGGAAATACACCACATATACCTGTTAAAAAAAAGGAAACTTCAAATCAACAATAGATGACCCTTTTATAATCATGCCTCTAATACATCACACAAATCGGAAACAAATCATACTTTGACAAAGCAAGCGCATCATCTAGTCTTAACAGTCAAAATAAATCAATTTAAAATCCAAGTAATCATGAAATTTAGGTGAACAAACTGTAGAGAGAGAAAATATGAAAGAGCCTAGAATGTTACCCTCCAGAGATATTCTGACTCTATGATTTTTGAAGTCCAGATCTCTGCTCTGAATCATGGTCTTTGATTCTTTAAAAAGAAGTATGAAATTTGTATGATGTGAGTTAAAAAGATTGCAAAGGCATAAACCTTTTAGAGAGAGAAAGAAATTGATTTTCTTCCTTCTCTAATGGTATTCTTCCAAAGAATAATGATTCCTCTCCTTTTAAAAATCGTAAATTTTTTTATATACCTAAAAGAGAGTTTCAATCCAATCAAAACTCAAAAATCGCTAGATTAGGAGATAAAATCCATAAAATTTGGACCTAATCTTTATCGAAAACCTTCCTCTTTTTGAAATTCCAGGAAAGCGTGGGAAAATCAGGGTCTTAACCCAGGGACGACTATCCCTCATCACTAGATCTCAGATTTTCCAAAATGGCCCCTTAATTTACACTGTTTTAGAGGTGAAGACCCATAGACGGTCGTCCTTCAGGTGATATACGGTCGTCTATCACCACAATCAATCCAAAAATACAATTTTTTTTTACTATCTTGTTAAAACACTTGAAAATTTTTTAAAAGTATTTGGAGAATCACGAAAATCTTTAAGAGAGAGTGAAAAACCCACTATCGGAGCTTTGAGATCCGAACCTGCTTTCAGTAATACACAGTTTCCTCATCATCAAGTAACCCTTATCTAGGTTACCTCGGGTCACAGTATCTACACAAAGTATCATGTACATATATAAAAATAGAAAATTTAGGATTCATACTCTTGACTTCTTCCTAAGTCTTGTGTTAGCCTTCCTACTGCAGATCACATCCCTATAGAAGAGTCCTAATTTGGGTACCTATATAGATAAACACACATGCTAAGCTTACTAGTTTAATGGGGAAAAAATCATAGAGATGACCTCTCACAAAAGTCATCAATTAAACACACACATATGTGAACATGCAATTAAGTATACAATGAAATAGTAACAAGAATAGGTAAGATGTTCAAACCATACATGATACTACACATTTACCTCTATCATACTCCCTCATTATGTTATCATATAAACTTTGACCCATAGGTTAATTACATACATACTAAGTTAAAACACTTGTTGATATATCTACTCATTTATGCAAAACTATATAGTGCATGCGTCTGCATATTTCTTTAACATTATCCCACTAGTTACTTACAATACAACTTTGTTACTTATTTCAAATTCACTTACTTATTCAACCATTACTAACCTCTAAACTTTTATATGATTCTTAAGCATACCTATATCAACTGAATTTACTTGATTCACATTTATTATTTTTAGCTAATCCTAACCACTCACATGAGTTTTATGTATGCAAAATTAAATTCATGGTAAAATCCTAGTAATTGCTTACTTGTAACTATACTAAACAAATAGGTTTATATGTGTACATAATAAACTAACAAATCTCATATCATACAAATGCGTATTTTATAATCCGATGTATTCTATGCATTTTATTAATGATCTTTATTTATTATTATCATTATATCATTTCCTCATTTCGTATGTACACTTCTAAGTCATTAAGATTCTAAAATCATAGCTTTTGTTTAAACTATAAATTAGACCAAAGTTGCCTGCATAAATTGTAGGTTTGTATATTAAATTTCCTTACATGCAATGAGTAGTCCAGTTTTTGAGTTGGCCATGAGTCACAACATCAATTACTAATATCAATATGCAACACATAATGGTAAGGAATGTGCATTCACAAATATGATTATTGTCAAACCATTAAATGATACTTGTGTTCATATATAACTTATGGTCTTAAGTACAGAAAGCATCATGTAATTACAGTTACAGTCACATACATGTGATACCATGATACTATAAAGTTACATGTCTAAACATAACCTCATCTAATTTTGTATATTCCATTTCCAATCCATAATTCTATATAAATTAATAACTAGAACAAGTCATGAAATCTTATATCATCACTTTCATATTACTTATTATAATGCTTTAATTATTTCTTATTGCAAGCATGCACCTCTCTAAAGATGTGGATAATAGGTGATACTATGGTACCCGAAGGCATGAATTAAGATACCTGTACGTATAAGTCATATAGACCCAAATAGGGTAAATCTTATAGATCAGTGATGGTCAAATAGACCCAAATGGGGTCGGTTATGTAACCCAAATAGGGTTGGTATTTGGACCAAATAGGGTCAGTCCTGTGGCAACTACATTATACCCTTATATGTATGCCTATCTATCCATAACCTACATATAAACACAGGCAACTATAATTCTTTTATTTTGATTTTTATTACTTTTCTCTCTTTTCAAAAGTGTACATCATTAGCTCAATCACAAGTACACATTTAAGAGCATAGAATAATATACAAGTTTATGTATATACATCTTGTACTTGTAATTAATGCAAAAGCACAAAGCTCTTCACTTGTATATAAATGCCCTACTTATTCTCATTCTATTATTCGTTTCATTAATAAGATAATATATGCATATATATCTGCACTCCCATATTTCATTAAGATATATGATATGGTTAAGACATATATTAAGTATGCATATACCTTTATACTTGCACATTTCATTTTCATACTTATATAATATTTTCATAATTATTATAATTATTTGGAAACTAATATATATATATATACATGATTCACTATGTACATATCCTATGCATCCTTATATTTGAACATATTTCCACACATCCAAATGGATTAATGTATCTGGCACACTCAATCAAAATTGTATAACCAATACAGTTACTCAAGTATGCATGTCATACCCATTCCTGCTTCAACACATATTCATACATGTCCATATTATATTTATGTATATATATTTATGCACTCTTATAGTCAAGCTACATTTTTATACATGCATGGAATTGATATTTAGAGTTAGCAAGCATAAAAACCAAATGATGTGCATATAATTTCTTATGTTTTTGTTTACCTTGTAAAGATATCTCAGTGTTCATTCATCTATTACATGTATTTTATGGCCTACTATATCCCTATATATATGTTTAAAGTGTTATAAAAGTGTTCAAGGAAGTCTGAGCAAGTTTTGGTAACATTTCGAGGTCAAAAAGTCAAGTTTAGGCTAAAATGGAATAGTGACCCAGTTGGGAAAAGGTTATTTCGATCGGTTCAGTTGTGTTCTAGTCGGTCCAGAATGCTTTGACCTGGTTGTGTTAATTGATTGTCTCAGTCAAGTCGATTTAAGGCCCTGATTTTTCAACGAATAGCTTTTCTGCTCTAACTTGTACAAAGTTTTTTGCAAAGTAAATGTGATTTTTACGAAACGTAGTCTTATAAAAAGTTATTTCCCTATATCTCTAGTTTCCAAATCATTAAAAATCAAGCAATTGAAAATTTTAAATCTTGAGATACACACAAAACACTACAAGCTTCTCCAAATGATAGGGCATCAGCCATAACACCAGTTCATGCCAAACTTTGAGCCTTTTAAAGGCAGAATCAAGTGTCAACATCTCATAAGAATTTTAGTTCTATTTGTCTATTTTATGCTTCAATTTGAATCACCCTATTTGGATCTCTACAACTCAACTTATACTTAAAAAAATCCTGTTGGGTCAAGTGAACCCTATGACAAAATTCTCCTATCTCAAGAATACTTATTATATTTCATCTCCCATGTACATCTAAGCATCACAACAATATTTTCACCTCATTAACATATCTAATATAATATTTTTAGTAATTTTACATAGGTAAGCACATACAAGAAGATTAAAAGTTCATATGCCTTAAAATATACCCTAAATACTCCTTTAGCTCCTTTCTACCTCCTTCTTCTTATTCTTGCTATTTTCTCCCTCTAATATAGTAAATTACACATGTAAATATTCAATATCAATATCAATTTTAATTCTCCGTATGTGAAGTAAGAGAGAGAGGAGAAATAAAGGATAATCTTACCTCAAAGCATCTAAACTCCAAACTCTCTCTCTCTCTCTCTCTCTCCTCTTTAATTGTGCAACTTGAATATATGATTTTAGTTTAAGAAAATGGAGAGAATTTTGAATGTTCATTTTTTGAAATTTGTCCTTGAATTGATCGGCTACCATTCCTCTTTAAATACCATGCAATTTCTTGAGTTTTCCTGAGACACACTATTCACAATTTATTGGTCCATTTGTTAATCTTAGAGAAATTACATCTTCCTCCCTCCTTCTTTTTAGTTCTGCAATTCCACCCCAATTTTTTCATCATTTCCAATTTAATCCATACTTTATGTCCCTTTAATTATACATGTGCATGCCACTTAATCAATTTACTATATTGCCCTCCACTTTTAATTTAATTGCCTATAGGTCCTTTCTTACACTTAAAATACTTATCCCGTTATATCATCTTCCTAATGCTCCTTAGGAGTGCTCAATTTCTACTAGGTTGTATGTGAGGGCCTTAAATTGCTCTCCTCCTCAAAAGAATTGTCCTCGAAATTCATAACTATAGCATTTACCAAACCTCGTCACTCGCCTTCCGTAATCCTGATGTTATTATAATCCAACTTTATCTAATACTATCCTTCCTTGCTTCCCTTATCTTTTAATTTATCACATTTAGGTTTTATCTATCGCTATCTTTCTTTAGTGATAACTTTCTCTTTTATCATTACTGCACTTAATATACAACCTGTTAGTTTCCTTTTCAATTGGGGCTTATGCATACAATTTGATGTTTTTCATGTCTTATCAAATGATGTTAATGCTATAAAGGGATGATGATTTCTTGTATGCAATAGGACATGAATGCATGCTCTTATAGAGTGTAAATGTTTGCCCCATCCCATGTTATAAAATTTTTAAACAATTGCCCATAATGTTAAAGAGTCACTGACAGGTATACAAAGTGCCATAACTAATCTAAACCAAGCATTATATCAACTTCATATAGGGATAACCTTAACATGTTAACAAAAATTCTTTTTCATGTATCATATTGATGTAACCTCTATATACTCTATTCATACACATATACTATGATCCAACGAACTGACCTCATATATGTCATATGTTATCTTAATCTATAGCTAACACCTTATCAGATACATTTTTTATGTGTATAAATACAGGGGTTAAAAGTCTAAACTATCAACGTATACATATCTTTGATAACGATAAAATAAATACCCACTATAACTTTCAAGGAACTTTACTCACAAGAATTCTCACTTTTGGTCATTTTGTTTTTATAAAAGTTTCTTAAGATCTTTTTATATTCTAATATCTATAAGAAAATAGGGACATATGTATTAGGCCAATACTCCCCAACTAACTGTAATAACTTATTCTTAGACTTCTATTGACTATAACCATCTAAACATATGCTCTGATACCAATAAATGTTATGCTCCCTCTAAGGGCCTTTTCTGTTACAATACATACCATATGAATAATAAACGTAACCTAATTACCAATCCTTTGCATCCATTATTGAAGAATATATCAAGTTTGCATATTATAAACTCACATATAAATCTCAAGGTCAAAAAAATTAAACATGTCATATGTATATTTACGTGTCCACTATTTCCAACACAAGTACTATTATACTTTACAAAAGTTAGGTATGCCCAGTAAATTCTACATTACAACATTTCCTTATACAAAGTATCATGTACATACACAAAAGCAAAAAATTTAGGACTTCCAACTTTTTCCTAAGTTTTGTATTGGCCTTCCTACAGCAGATTAAGTCCCTATAGAAGAGTCTTAATTTGGGTACCTACATGGATAAATACCCATGCTAAGCTTACTATCTTAGTGGGGAACAACATCATAGGGACGACCCCTCACAGAAGTCATCAATTAAACTTGCACATGTGAACATGCATATAAGTATATAATGAAATAGTAACAAGAACAGGTAAGAAGTTCACGGCTATACATGATACTACACAATTACCTCTATTATGCTCTCTTATTACATTATCACATAAACCTTACCTCGTAGTTTAATTACATACATATTAAGTTAAAACACTTGCTGATACATATACTCATTTGTGAAAAATTATACGGTACATGCATCCGTATATTTCTTTAACATTATCCCACTAGTTACTTACAGTACAACTTCGTTACTTATTTTAAATTCACTTACTTATTTAACCCTTACTAACCTCTAAAAATTTATGTGATTCTTAAGTATACCTATATCAACTGAATTTGCTTGAGTGACATTTATTATTTTCAGTTAATCCTAACCACTCAAATGAATTTTATGTATATATGCAAAATTAAATTCATGGTTAAATCTAGTAACTGCTTACTTGTAACTATACTAATCAAATAGGTCTATATGCATACATAATAAATTGCTTATTTTATAATCCAGTGTATTGTATGCATTTTATTAATGATCTCAATTTTGTTATTATCACTATATAATTTCCTCATGTCATATGTACACTTGTAGCTAATTAACATTCTGAAATAATAGCTTTCACTTAACCTATAAATTATACCAAATTTGCCTACATAGATTGTAAGTTCACATATTGAATGTCCTTACATGCAATGAGTAGTCCAATTTTTGAGTTGGCTATCAGTCATATCATCAATTACTAATAACAAATATAAAACACATAATGGTAAGGAATGTGCACTTGTAAATATGATTAATGTCAAACCATCAAATGATAGATGTGTTCATATATAACTCATGGTCTTAAGTACAGAAAGAATCAAGTAATTACAGTTATAGTCATATACATGTGATACCATGATACTATAAAGCTACATGTCCAAACATAACTTCATCCAATTTGGTATTTTCCATTTACAATACATGATTCTATTTAAAGTAATAATTTGATCAATTTATGAAATCTTATATCATTACATTCATATTGCTTATCATAATGCCTTATTATTTCTTATAGTAAGCATGTACCTCTCTAAGGATGTGGACAATAGGTGATATTATGGTACCCAAAGGTACGAATTAAAAAACCTATAATGGCCCAAATACCGGCTTAGCCATGAATAGTATTTTTCGTAGTTGACTAGTATGCTCGAACAGAAAAATACGCTCAATAATGAAAAATATTTTATTTGACTATCAGAAAATATTAGTCATGGTGAGCCCAAGGTGAAAATTTGAAGTCAAAATGAGGCCAAATAGGTCCCCAAAAGTCAAAAATAAGAAAAATTCAACGATTTTGGTTTAAAAAGTACCTTAGTTCACTAATGGTTTGACTAGACTTTAAAAATAGCAAATGATCTCTAAAAATTCTTGAAATTTCCAAATCTACACAAAATGATATGTAAAACATTTTGGTGCAAAAAATTAAATTTTACGGTGACACTAAAAATGGTTGAATCGAACTGATTTCAGTGAACCTAACCAAAAATGGACTCCGATTGAATTGGATTTTTTTAAAGGCTTAATTTATTATTTTAAGAATTATGGAATTAATTTTGAGTGAATTTGGAGTTGAAAAGAGAGAGAAATAAATTAGAGTGCATAAATGGGCTTAAAAATCAAGTTGGGTTTGAATTAGGTGGTTGGACCAGACCAGCCTAAAAATCAGGGTGTTTAAACCCTAAAATATTAGATTTCTGGAGATAAATCTAGAATTTTGCTCCCTTCCCCTTCTTCCTTCTTGACCATACCTTTCTATCTCAATCTCTCCTCCATTTTTCTTCTTTTCTCTTACAAATTCCCACCAAAATTAAGCCTCCTAGATAATATTCAGCTCCTCTACAATATCATCATAGCCTCTAACCTCTAGTTTGAGTGAAAGAATTGGATTAAACTAAGGGATCAAAGTTAGGGTGTAATTTTGAGGTCAAAGAAATTGATAGAGAAAATTTTCTTTGTTGATTCTAGGATGTAAATTTAAGTATGTAGATTTCATTTATGCAATTATTTTTCAAAAAAGAAAAAGAATAATCACGATTTTACTTGGTGCAAAATTTGGCCACCATTAGGGAACAAAGGAGGTGAAGGCACTTCTAGGGAAAAAGATAAGGAAAAGAAAGCTTGAGGAGCCTATATCAAGTGTATAAGGTTAATGGTTACAAATTCTAAACATTTTCATTTTATTTGAATTATTTTAGATTAAATTTATATTACGTTTATATGGAAATTGTATATAAAATGAAATTAAATTATATAAACATGTTTATTAGGGTTAAAGGAGTGGATTAGAATAGTTAAAATGAAAAGAAAATAAAAAATAATAGTTTGGCTTAGTATAGGCCTAATTACCCTATTGGGAGAAGATAATTGTACTTAATTGGTTAAGCTAGAACAAATACATAAATAGGTATTTTATTGGTATCACCACTGTAAAACATAATAGAAGTTAAGGGCATTTTAGGTTTAGCAAGGTATTATAGAAGGTTTGTAAAGGGCTTCTCCACTATTGCAACTCCACTTACATGATAGTTGCAGAATGGGCTAAGTTCAAGTGGACAAAATCATTCCAAAAAAGCTTTGAGAAGTTGAAAAGATTTTAACAGAAGCACCAATGTTGACCCGGCCTAATTCGGGTAAAGACTTTATGATCTATAGTGGTGCTTCCAAAAATGGACTAGGTTTTGTGTTAATGCAGGAAGGCAAATTAATTGCATATGCTTCATGACAGTTTAAGACACATGAGAAGAATTATCATACTCATGATCTCAAGCTGGCAACCATTGTTTTTGCCTTGAAAATATGGAGGCATTACTTATATGGTGTACGATGCTATATTTACACAAATTATAAAAAGTCTAGAGTACCTACTTACTCAAAGGGAACTGAATTTGCTACAAAAATGTTGGCTGAAGTTGATTAAAGATTATGACTGCTTCATAGACTATCACCCAGGAAAGGCTAATGTGATTGTTAATACCTTTAACAGGAAATTTATGGCTGCCCTTCGGGCTATGAATGTTAGGCTAAACTTGTCACTAAATGGAGAAATTATAGCTGAAATGCAAGTGAAGCCAAACTTCTTTTAGCAAGTTAAGAGTGCTCAGAAACAAGATGAGCATGTGAAGACTGTAAAGAAATGAGTGAAGGATTGTAATGGTGGTGACTTCTCATTGGGATCAAATGGTAGCATTTACTACAAGTGGAGATTATATGTTCCCAATCAAGCCAAACTGAAGAAGAATATCTTAACTGAAGCTCACCATAGCAGCTATGCAATGCATCCAGGGGGTTAATAAAATGTACCAAGACCTAAAAGTAAATTATTGGTGGCCAGGCATGAAGCGAGATGTAATAGAGTTTATAAGTAAGTGTTTAATTTGTCAGCAAGTAAAAGCAGAGCACCAGATCCCACCAAGTTTATTACATCCTATAACTATACGATAATGGAAGTTGGATTAGGTAACTATGGATTTTGTGATAGGATTATCGCTTACCCAAAAAAAGTATGATGCAATTTGGGTAGTAATTGACAGACTCAATAAATTCATTCATTTTCTGCCAGTGAGATGGACTATTCTTTAAATAAGTTGGCAGAGATTTATTAATAAAATTGTATGACTTCATGGAGTGCCTTCTTTTATCATTTCTGGTAGGGATCCAAAAATTACCTCTCAGTTCTTGAGGAAGTTACAAGATGCATTAGGGATGAAACTTCATTTTAGCACTGCTTTTCACCCTCAGATGGACGGACAGTCAGAACGAGTTATTTAAATTCTAGAGGACATGTTGAGATGTTGTGTCCTCAACTTTGAAGGTAACTGGGAGAAATATTTACCTTTGGCAGAGTTTGCTTATAATAACAGCTATCAATCCAACATTAAAATGGCTCCATATAAAGTGTTATATAGAAGGGAATACAAAACTCCATTATGTTAGATTGAACTAAGTAAGAAAAAGATGATAGGGATAGATTTGGTACGAATCCGAAGAAAAAGTACGAATCATCAAGGACAGGCCTAAAGAGGCTATGGATCGACAGAAATCCTACACAAACTTGAAGATAAAAGACGTCGAGTTTTAAGTAGGCGACAAGGTATTTCTGAAGGTATCTCCTTAGAGGAAAACACTAAAATTTGGCAAGAAAGCAAAGCTAAGTCCCAGATTTATTGGACCTTAAGACATTATTCAGATAGTAGGGCCAGTTGCCTACAGATTGAAGCTTGCATCAGAGTTAGAGAAGATTCATAATGTCTTCCATATATCCATATTACAAAGATATTAGTCAGATCCCAGCCATGTCATCAAGCCTGAAAAAATTCAAACACAACCTTATCTAACTTACGAGGAGAAGCTAGTGAAGATTTTAGCTAAAGAAATCAGACAGTTGAGAAACAAACAGATCCCATTGGTGAAAGTGATATGGAATCATCACAACATTAAGGAAGCCACATAGGAACCAAAAGAGGCAATGAGGCAACAGCATCCTCATCTTTTCAATACAGGTAAAATTTCGAAGATGAAATTTTTATAAGTAGAGTTTAATGCTCAGCACGTATTTTATTTACTGCGTGTAGGTACCTTTAGGAAATAAAAGAGGAGCAAGCATTTATCAAATTGGAGGGTACCAAATCAAGGATTCTTTTTGCTAGTAAATTTTATGTGATGATTATTAATGGCATGTATATGTAAGCATAAATGTACTTATGGATGTGTATATAGCTTTGTATGGACTCAAAAATGATATTGTGAATGAGTAATGGCATGTTATGGATAAATATGGTATAGATGTGAATGGATTGTGCAGGTGGATGTTTGAACAATATTAATATTGAAAATTATTGATTATGGTTATGTGCCCTATACGAGCTGTGTTTTGTTTGGAATTACAGGAAAGGCAATGCAATATATAAGCCGTTGTGCTGCCGAAATTTTCATTAAATAAATGATAAAAGTTTGATAGTTATAAGTCATCAACAAAACAAAAACAATAATTATTATATTAACCAGCCAATATCATTAGTTCAAGAATTGAACGAAAGGATTTTATGTAAAGTACCTAAGTGAAATAATAGTAAAAAATTAGCACGTAGATGTAGTAGTTTTAACCTGTAATGAGATATAAAATGAGATAACCATATAAGTGAACAGGACGTACGTATACGAAAGTGTATAAAAATGTTACAATACCTGTAGGTATCTGTCATATGGACCCAAACGGGGTCAATCCTGTGGACTAGTGAAGGTCAAGTAGACCAAGACGAGGTCAGTATTATGACCCAAATAGGGCCAATCCTATGGCAGCTACAATTTACACTTATAGGTATGCCTATCTATCCACAATCTAGATATAGATGAAGGCAATTGTAATTCCATTCCTTTGATTATTGTCACTTTTCTCTCTTTTCAAAAGTGTACATCATTGGCTTAATCATAAGTATACATTAAAGAGCATAGAATCATATGCATGTTCATGTATACACATCTTGTACTTGTAATTAATGCAAAAGCATAAGGTCTTCACTTGTATATTATTGGGAATTATCGATTACATGCATCTCATACATAAGAGAAATTTAAAATATCTAACCAATAGATCTAATCTTGCCATGAATTGATAATATACATATTAATGAAAATAAGAAAAATCACCTTTGATTTTTGTTGAACAGTTGATTTTCCTTCTCACCGGGTTTTCGTAAACCACAGTGTCCAAAATTGAACACCTCCAATTAGTAATCCACATTAGAGAACGATTGAATGAACCAACAATGGAGGAATACAAGGGCAGGATGAAATCCCCTTGATGCTAGCAAGGGGGTGGCAACTAGGGTTTTTGAGAGAGAGAATTTCTTTTTCTCCTAATTGTTCACTTAACCCTAAAAACCCTATCACTTGGATTTTTATAGTTAGGTTAAAAATCCAACTTCATAATAGGATTGGGCTCTTTAAAATTGATGAAAAAATATTAAATGGGCTTCTATAATTATTAATAATTTATTTGGGCCCAATTAAATCTAATTTAAGTCCATTCATAAAGGACTATGCACAAAACTCATAAACTAGGTCCTTTATGCATACACTTGGATTTAATCACTCAAATTAATTACAAATCCATTCAAATTAAATATGTAGGTTTCATAACACTTATGAAATATATTTAATTTATTTTGGTCCAAGAATTAGGCCTCTAAGGCCTTCTATTTGAAGTTGGCGTGAAACCCTTCCTCTTGAGGGTTTCTGTGCCAAAATCAATTCTTTTGGCCTCTTTAATTTTTCCAATGGATCTATTAATTATTATATCAGCCCTATAACACTTATAGTCCAATAATAATTAATTATAAAATACAATATTTCAATTAGGTCCATTATACAAAATATTTCTAAAAACTTCTGCGAACAATTCCACTTGATCATAATTAATTAAACTCTTTAATTAATTATTCTCTTGTTCATTTCTCTTCTCCCATAATAATATCAAATATTATTATCCTTGTCATTTTATTATTTTATCCTTTACTCTATATGTGTGTGACCTATTAGGTTCCTATCCATATTGGCAGTATAATATGTAATTGTGAGTTCTATTCAAAAGTTTATCAATTCCTATTGATATTTATGATACACTATTATACAAGTCATGATTGGCCTCTAACTAGGCATCATGACTACCCAAATGTCAAGAAAGTCAAGTGGTTTGACTATACCCTTCCATAGAAACAGTTACCATGCAATTACTCCTTTCATCACTCTTATCTTAATTAGATTCTGAGTATAGATTTCTGTCAACTCATATAAATCTAATTATGTATGTTCTATTAATTTAACCATTGTTCCCAAAATGCCCGTCATGAATCCCTATCCATCTTGGCAAATTACTCTGGCCAGAGATTCTCTGAACAAGGCAATTATAGAATCATGCGAGATAACTTCCCTTAATAAATTTGGGATGGTGAATCCTTTGTCAATCACTCAACTATCTTTAAGTAGGTCATGATATGCCCAACCTCCTAACTATGTTCACTCCTAGTTGGAAGTAATCAGTTATGGAGTTAAAGTATACCACTTGCTACTTAAGATAACTTTAGTGATCTCAAGTCTAAGGATACTTGCACAACCGCTATGAAGAGATTCCTCACTAACATAGATTTAATATTCATATGAGGATTCTCTTTGTAGGTCTCCAATGAACTTGTTCTTCTAACAAGCATCCACGTGTTAGCTTTGATTATCTTCCATAATCACAGTTATGAGAACCACTGCTTGAACCATTCAAGAAGCATAACATGTGCTAGTCTATCCGAATTAATAATGTCCTATCTTGTTAATTTTATGACTAGGGATATTTAGATATTAACATATTTGCATGCAATAGATATCTCACATCATGAACACTTTCATGATTGCCTTTGCACTGTGTTTATAATATCTAGGACTTCATTTATTAATTTAAGATTTACAAACTCATGTATTTAAACATAGAATTAATAAATGAATGATGCCTTTTATTAAGAATATGAGTTTATACATATGAAATACATCCCCATTACATGGGCTCTAGGGCATACTCTCTAACAATCTCCCACTTGCACTAGTGCCAATAACTCTTATGTCTTAGACCCATGCTATTTATATGGTGATCGTGCTTAATCTAGGAAAGTGCTTTAATGAGGGGATCCGCCACATTATCATTTGTAGGTACCCTTTCTATTTTCACATCATTTCTAGCTACTATTTCCCCTATGAGATGGTAGCGTTTGAGAACATGCTTGGATCGCTGATGAGATCGTGGTTCCTTTGCTTGCGCAATGGCTTCATTATTGTCACAATATAAAGGAATTAGATCAACAATGCTAGGCACCACTCCTAGTTTAGATATGAACTTTTTGATCCATACTGCTTTCGAAGCAGCAATGTACTCAGCTTCTGTCGTGGAATCAACAGTTGTTTCTTGTTTGAAACTCTTCCAACTAACTATCCCTCCTCTCATTATGAACACAAAACTAGACTGTGATTTACAATCATCTTTGTCAGATTGGAAGCTGGCATCCATATACCCATTTACTTCCAAACTGCCCTCCCCATATACTAAGAATATATCCTTATTCCTTCTCAAATACTTAAGGATATTCTTGACAGCTGCCCAGTGTTCCTCTCCAAAATTAGATTGGAATCTACTTGTGACACTCAAAGCAAATGCTACATCTGGACGTGTACATAGCATAGCATATATGGTAGAACCAATTATAGATGCATATGGTATTCTATTCATGTTCTCTCTATCCTCTAGTTTCTACGGACACATAGACTTAGAAAGGTATTTTCAATGCACCATGGGTATAAATCCTTTCTTAGAGAGATCCATATTGAACCTCTTCAATACTTTATCTATATATGTACTTTGAGAAAGACCTAGCAACCTATTGGATCTATCTCTATAGATCCTTATTTCCATAATATAGGATGCTTCTCCAAGGTCTTTCATGGAGAATTGCTTGGATAACTATATTTTAATAGATTGGAGAAGAGAAATGTCATTTTCCATGATCAATATGTCATCCACATATAGAACTAGGAAGACAATTACACTCCCACTGGCCCTTTTATACACACAAAGTTCATCTTCATTCTGTGAGAAACCAAACTCTTTGATTGTCTCATTGAATCATATGTTCTAGCTCCTAAAGGCTTGATTCAATCCATAAATGGATCTCTGAAGCTTGCATAACTTTTTGCCATTTCCTGATGTGAACCCTTCTGGTTGCGTCATATACACATCCTCAGTCAGATTTCCATTTAGAAAAGGTATCTTCACATCCATTTGCCAAATCTCATAATCATAATGAGCTGCAATGGCTAAAAGTATTCTTATAGATTTAAGCATCGCTACAGGAGAAAAGGTTTCATTATAGTCAATACCTTCTTTTTTAAGATAGCCTTTTGCTACTATGCGAGCTTTATAGGTAACAATATTACCTTCTATGTCAGTCTTCTTTTTGAAGACCCATTTGCACCCTATGGGTTTTATCCCTTCAGGTGGTTGAGTTAAAGTCCATACTTTATTCTCATACATGGAGTCCATTTCAGACTACATAGCCTTAAGCCATAAATCACGTTCAGAATTGTTCAAAACTTTTTGATAGCTTGTAGGCTCATTGTCCTATACTACAGTTATGCCTCTATCTGAATCAATATGAAATCCATATCTCACAGGGATAGAACACATCCTAGTAGATCTTCTATGATTTTGTGTATAATTAGGTTCAACTGTAATCTCATCATTATAAAATTTAGTTTGGGTTTAATCGATTTATCTACTTTTATTTTTGGGTCTTGAACTTCACCAAGTTAAATTTTACTCCCACTGTCCTCTTATAGGAGAAATTCTCTTTCCAAGAAGACAGCATGCCTTGAAACAAATACCTTTTGTTCTAAAGGATGATAGAAATAATATCCAAATATTTCTTTTGGATATCCCATAAATAAACATTTGTCAGACTTAACATATAGTTTGTCTGACATTGTCCTCTTCACATAAGCAGGACTACCCCATACCTTCATATGAGAAAGTGTGGGTTTCTTGTTATTCCATATCTCATATGGAGTAACATCAACCGATTTACTAGGAACTCTATTTAATACATAAATAGCAGTTTTTAGTGCATATCCCTAAAAGGACTTAGGCAAGTCTGCTCTACTCATCATGGATCGAACCATATCTAATAGTGTTCGATTTCTCCTTTCAGATACACCATTGTGTTGTGGTGTATATGGTGGAGTCCATTGAGATAAAATCCCATTATCTCTAAGATAATCTTGAAATTCTTGACTTAAGTATTCTCCAACTTGATCTGATCTAGGTATTTTAATACTCTTGCCAAGTTGCTTCTCTACTTCATTTCTGAATTCTTTGAACTTTTCAAATGCTTCTGATTTATATTTCATTAGATAGATATATCCAAATCTGGAGTAATCATCTATGAAAGTAATGAAATAGGAGTAACCTCCTCTGGCATGTGTAGTCATTGGACCACATACATCTGAATGTATTAAGTCCAAAATCATTTTAGCTCGTTCTCCTTTACCAATAAAGGGAGCTTTTTTCATTTTTCCCAATAAACAAGACTCACATGTATCAAATGATTCATAATCAAATGATCCTAAATCACCTGACTTGTGTAATTTGGTCATGCGTTTCTCATTTATATGGCCTAAATGACAATGCCATAAATATGAGGTATTTAGATTATCTCGTTTCATTCTCTTGGTATCCACATTATGCACTTCTTTAATTAAATCAAGAACAAATATACCATTCTCAATTATAGCTTTAGCATAAAACATATTGTTCTTAAAAATGTAACAACATTTGTCTTTTAAAGAAATGTCATAATCGTTCAATAAACAACTGAAAGAAATAATAATTTTGGATAATGTCGGAACATAATAACAATTATTTAACTCCAGTATTAATCCACTTGGAAGAGGCAAAGGGTAAGTCCCCACAACTGTTGTAGAGATATTTTATCCAGTAGCTGACTGTAGACATATTTCTGCCTTTCCAACTCTTCTACTGCTTTTAAACCCCTATAGATCATTACACAAATGAGATCCACATCTGGTATCTAATGCCCAAGATTGTTTTGAAGCAATAAAATAACTATTAATTTCAATCATATGAATACCTGAAGTAGAAGCATCAGCATGCTTCTACTCCTTGAGAGAATTTAGATAGACCCTGCAATTATACTTCCAATGACCATATTTTCCACAATGGAAGCAAGTTCTTTTGGGATTCTCTTTCTTGGCAACCTTCTTCTTGGAAATCCTACCATGCTTCGGCTGCACCTTAGTCATCTTATTCTTCTTCTGCTTATTGCCTTTAGCAGAAGTGACAACCATGACACTTTTTGAATCCTTTTTATAGGATCCATCATCTGTTTTGAGCTTGTTGATTAACTCAGGAATGGTTACTTGGATCTTGTTCATGTTAAAGTTAAACATGAAAGGTGCATAACTTGGAGCCAATGAGTACAAGATTAAATCTATGTATAGATCATTATCCATTACATAGCCAAGTCTACTCAAATGCTCAATATACCCATATATCTTTAATGCATGAGTAGCAGCTGAAGTGCCTTCCACCATTTTGCAGCTAAATAGTGCTCGAGCAATCTCATATTGCTAAATTCTAGCCTAAGAAGAATAAAACTCCTCTAGATGAAAAATGATGGTTCTACCATGGTTACTGCCAACCAGCTCTGAGAATAATTCTCACTTGCCTGATCCAGTCAGAATGGTTACTGCCAACCAGCTTGTTATCCAAGATTGATTATATATTAATGTTTGATGTACTCATGATGATGACTTAGATGTGAAAAAGAAAACATATAAGAGTATGTTCATATATATGTATGCATTAATTAGGTCTTTAATTAATCCATTTACTCCCACTATTTTATTGCGAATTAATAGCCCTCACTATATAATATGAAAAAACCCTATGGTTTTCTTAGTGGGCCAATATCCAATCCTTGATATGTAATTTGACCTTGATTGTGGTCAACAAGCCAAACTCCATACCCTTGAAAGGTAGGTATCTCTATACCAATTGTGTCTCTACACAACTATTTGATCATTAGGTTATCAACTCTTGATACATGCATATTATATATACATTCCCTAATTTTTCCTCTAGAATCATTAGCCTAGATTATGGTCAACAAGCTAATGGGCTAGCTAAGATGACACATTTAATTAGATTCGAACATATTCGATATAATGTGAGCTTGAATGTGGTCAACAATCCACACTATAAAGAACTCTGATTCTCCTCAAATTAATGGAATGCTTATATACCTTAGTATTAGTTTGAGGGATTTTGGTTAAATAAGTCTCATCATACATGGTTGGCATACATTGGTATGCATCCTATATCTATCACATAAATATAAGCATACAAATATGGTATAGTTATGGACTTTACTACATTAATCTCCCCAAGCCAAAAGTAAAATCAAAAGGTCAAACCTAGGTAATATGCAAGATTCCAACAAGTAAAAATAATTACATTATCTTCAAATTTGTTGGATCTCCATCCGACCCATCTTGCTCCTTGATAGTGGTCTCCATTTCTATCTCTAATTTTAATCTAAGTAATCTAATTACATATTAAAATTTGAAAAATAAATACAAACCAAAAACAAGTGGTCGGGACATGAAAGTCTTCATTGGGCCGAAACATGCATTATGCTCAATCATATTCGGCCTTTGTCTATAACTATCCATCATGCCAATCATACACCCGTATATGGATTTCTAATGCATAAAGTAAAACATATAATGGATTACTAACTTTGTTTCAACTCATGAAACATACTTTTGAGTTATTTTAATAATGTGATCAAATTAGGAAACTTTTTCTATTTTGAAAACTTTTATTTTAGGAAATCTTTTTGCATGCATGTGTTTTTTCCTTAATTATCAATCCAATTGATTATTAATTGATTATCAATTAATTATTTAATTAATTAATCATAGTAAATAATTAAAAAATCAATTTTGGGCTTAAAACAAAGGGTAGGCCGAAACCCACACTATAAACCCTAAAATGTGTTCACACACAAACCAATTTTGTGTCTATTGGATTATTTGGGCCTTTTGGAATAAGCCAAGCCCACTCCAGCCCTTAAAACCCATTAATAAATTTAATTATAGTTTATAATATTTAATTTAAATTAGTTTCTTGGACCCACCAAGTCATTCACGAATTTAAACCAAGTCCTGAAACATAATTAAGCTTATTAAGTAGTTTTAATGAATTAAAATTAATCCAATTAATTCAAGGCCCATTTTAATTAATCCAATTAATTAAAAACACATTAATATATTAGATATATCAGATTTAGAAGATTAAAAATCGTTCTAAACTAGAACACACCAAGAATACCAATTTATCGAACTTTTCGACTAAACTAGTTTTACTGCAAAACTTGTTCGATTTTAATTTTGTTTGATCCTATGGCTTAATATCACATATTAAACATATAAATTATCATCAAAATAATTTTAGAGTCGATCAATAAAAATTTAATTTAGAACAGCCCCTAAACTTTATTGAAAAATAAAAGCCATTCACACCAAACACAATGATTCTTTTCTCAAAAGAATCATTTTTATTTTTTGTTTTATATATTTGATCACATACATCCAGAAATAAATATTTCTCATTCATGAAAAATTAAATCTGATATTTTAAAGTTCATTAAATAAATAACTTAACAATAATAACTATTTCACAAAATATAGAATTGTAGATTCATGGCAAAACTGAGGCTCTGATACCATGTTAGGAATTATTGGTTACATGCATTTCATACATAAGCGGAATTTAAAATTTTTAACCAATAGATCTGATCTTGTCATGAATTTACAATATACATATTAATTAGAATAAGAAAAATCACCTTTGATTTTTGTTTTTTTGTTGAACAGTTGATTTTCCTTCTCATCGGGTTGTCGTAAATCACACTGTCCAAAATTGAACACCTCCAATTAGTAATCCACACTAGAGAATGATTGAATGAACCAACAATGGAGGAATACAAGGGTTGGCCGAAATTCCCTTGATGCTAGCAAGGGCGTGGCAGTTAGGGTTTTTGAGAGAGAGAATTTTTTTCTCTTAATTGTTCACTTAACCTTAAAATCCCTATCACTTGGATTTTTATAGTTAGGTTAAAAATTCAACTTCATAATAGGATTGGACTCTATAAAATTGCTGGATAAATATTAAATTGGATTTTGAAATTATTAATAATTTATTTGGGCTCAATTAAATCCAATTTAAGTCCATTCATAAAGGACTATGCGCAAAACCAATAAACTAGGCCCTTCGTGCATACACTTGGATTAATCACCCAAATTAATTTCAAATCCATTCAAATTAAATATGTAGGCTCCATAACACTCATGAAATATATTTAACTTATTTTGGTCCAAGAATTAGGCCTCCAAGGCCTTCTATTTGAAGTTGGCATGAAACCCTTCCTCTTGAGGGTTTCTGTGCCAAAATCAATTTTTTTGCCTCTTTAATATATCCAATGGATCTATTAATTATTATATCGGCCCTATAATACTTATAGTCTAATAATAATTAATTATGAAATACAATATTTCAATTAGGTCCATTATAAAGAACATTTCTAAAAAGTTTTGCTAACAATTTCACTTGATCATAATTAATTAAACTCTTCAATTAATTATTCTCTTATTCATTTCTCTTTTCCCATAATAATATCAAATATTATTATCCTTGTCATTTTACCATTTTATCCTTTACTCTATATGTGTGTGACCTATTAGGTTCCTGTGCATATTGGTAGTATAATATGTAATTGTGAGTTATATTCAAAACTCGCATGATTTAAACTTCTTTAAATCATTTTATCAATCCTTATTGATATTTATGATACACTATTATACAACTCATGATTGGACTCTAGCTAGGCATCATGACTACCCAAATGTCAAGAAAGTTAAGTGGTTTGACTATACCCTTCCATAGAAACAGTTACCGTGCAATTACTCCTTTCACCACTCTTATCTCAATTAGATTCTGAGTATGGATTTCTGTTAACACATATAAATCTAATTATATATGTTCTATTAATTTAACCATTGTTCCCAAAATGTCCTTCATGGATCCCTATCCATCTTGGCAAATTACTCTGGCTAGAGATTCTCTGAATAAGGTAATTATAGAATCATGCGACATAACTTCCCTTAATAAAATTGGGATGGTGAATCCTTTGTCAATCACTCAACTATCTTTAAGTAGGTCATGATATACCCAACCTCCTAACTATGTTCACCCCTAGTTGGAAGTAATCAGTTATGGAGTCAAAGTATACCACTTACTACTTAAAATAACTTTGGTGATCTCAAGCCTAAGGATACTTGCACAACCGCTATAAAGAGATTCCTCACTGATATAGATTTAATATCCATGTGAGGATTCTCTTTGCAGGTCTCTAATGAACTTGTTCTTCTAAGAAGCATCCACATGTTAGCTTTGATTATCTTCTATAATCACAATTATGAGAACCACTACTTGAACCATTTAATAAGCATAACATATGCTAGTCTGTCTGAATTAACAATATCCTATCTTGTTAATTCTATGACTAGGGATATTCATATATTAACACATTTGCATGCAATAGACATCTCACATCATGAACACTTTCATGATTGCCTTTGCTCTGTGTTTATAATATCTAGGACTTCATTTATTAATTTAAGATTTACAAACTCATGTATTTAAACATAGTACTAATAAATGAATGATGCCTTTTATTAAGACTATGAGTTCATACATATGAAATACATCCTTATTACATGGGCTTTAGGGTATACTCTCTAACATATATAAATTTTGTACTTATTCTTGTTCCATTATTCATTTCATTAATTAGATAATATATGCATGTATATTCGCACTCCCATATTTCATTAGGGCATGCGATATGGTTAAGATATACATTAAGTATGCATATACCTTCAAACTTGCACATTTCATTTTCATACTTATAATATTTTCATAATCTTTATAAGTATATGGAAATTAATATATATATATATATATATATATAATTCACCATGCACATATCCTATGCATCCTTATATTTGAACATATTTCCACACATCCAAATGGATTAATGTATCAAGCACACTCAGTCAAAATTATATAACCAATGTAGTTACTCAAGTATATATGTCACACCCATTCTTACTTCAACACATAATCATACATGTCCATATTATATTTATGTATATATATTTATATACTCTTGATCGGTGTCTAGCAAGTATACTAGATCAACTAGCAATATAGAAAAATATATTTAAGACCCCAAGAATATCAAACCCAAGGGAACATGGATTGCTAAGCAGAATATCTATAATTGAAAGGAATAAATTTGAGATAATTCCAAGTTTTTGAATTAAAAGGAGTTATAAGCTAAATTAACAATTGAGAAAATCAAAAACTAAGACTAGACTAACATAAATTAAATACAGAGCAACATTTAAATAATGAATAACATCTATAGCTAAAGCACTTCTGCTAAGGGACTATCCTCCTCGCCTTCATCGATAATGACTCAAATCAAAAGTAAGACAAATTGTTATGGAAAACCAGTTAAATAAAAATAGATATTTTATTCAGAATATCATTCTAGAATATTAAATCCTCTAATTAAGAACAATTCAATACCTAGCATGCAAATCTGGTTTTAAACTCCTAAACCTTTATTGGACCCTCTTTCGAGAGATCTAACTATATCCCATTCTCAATTCAAATTTTTAAATGTAAATCAACTCATAAACAACAAATTACTGTCTCAATTCTCAGAATGCAACAATACATCGACATAAGTGAAATAACCTAAGAACATACAAATCATTGATCAAAGATTAAATTAACAACTAACCATCTATTTAATACATCAAGCATCAATCCAACCATAACCAAAGATAAGATTCATCCTAGGAATTAAGAAATAACAAACTTTATTAAAATCAAGCTCAAAGTCATTACAATAAAGGTTTAATGGTTTAAGTTTCCCTTAACAAAAGTAAGGAATTACTCACCGTTCATGATCAACACGAAAGAAAAAAACAAAATAAACAAATATTATACCCATGAAGCTTCAAAGTTGCTCTTGATGTCCTCTCAAAACAGTAGTATAAAGCTTGAATCTTTTAGAGAATTGAAAACTAAGGAGAAAAGAAAACTAAACTAGGTCTAAAAACTACTGTACAATTGATTAAACTAAAACTAGGTCTAAAACTAAAGAAAATTTGTCTTCCCCCTTTTTCTAGTATTTAGATTGCTTTTATACCTAAGAGTGGAAGAAACCAACTGCCAATAAACTTCCTAAACCATAAAGAAATAGAGTTTCATCGTAATTGGAACAACTTTCCTCAATAAAGGAGGATTTCTCCTCTACGGAGGTCATTTGATTTTTCGAAAGATTTTCCTTGCCTCCATAGAGGAGGATTTCTCCTACACAAAAAAGCCCTTTACTGATGTCCTCTTCGGTAAGGGAGAATTTCTCCTCCACGAAAGAGCTTGTCTCTATACTTTACATTTTTTTCTCTTCCAAAATCTTTAAGTTAAGCAGATTTCTCCTTTTTCAAAATAACTCATTATTTTCTTCAATTAAGTACCTAAAAACACCAAAATTACAATTAAGTCCATAAAATCAGAAATTAAACCAATTAACACTAAAATACCATATTAAACACACTAAAACATACTAATAATAAAGTTACAATTCAAGATATCAACTCTTATAGTCTAGCTACATTTTTATACATGTATGGAATTGATATTTATACTTAGCAACCATATAAACCAAATTATGTGCATATAACTTCTTATGTATAGTTTTACCTTGTAATTATATCTCAATGTTCATTCATCGATTACATGTATTTCTTGGCCTATTATATCCCTATATATATGTTTTAAATGTTTAAAGAAGTCCGGGTAAGTTTCAATAACATTTCAGGGTCAAAAAGTCAAGTTTGGGCTAAAATTAGAGAGTGACCCAGCTGGGACAAGCTTGTATCATTGGTTCAATTGTGTTCTAGTCGGTCCAAAATGCTTTTACTTAGCTAGGTCAATTGATTGGCTCAGTCAGGTAGATTTAAGGCCCTGGTTTTTCAATGGATAACTTTTCTGTTCTAACTTTTACAGGATTTTTGGCATAGTAAACTTGATTTCTAGGAAAACTAGTCTAATACAAAGTTGTTCCTCTATGCCTCTTATTTCCAAATAATTAAAAATAAAGCCATTTAAATTTATAAATCTTTATATATACACAACAAACTACAAGTTGCTCCGAATGATAAAGTAGTAGCCATAACACTAGTTTAAGGCAAATTTTAAGCCTCTTAGATGTAGAATCAAGTGTTGATATCTTCATAAGAATTTTAGGTATGTGTGTAAGGGTTATACTCCAATTTGAATCACCCTATTTGGATCTCTACAACTCAAATTATACTTAAAACAATCTTGTTGGATCAAGTAAACCCTATAATAGAATTCCCTTATCTCAAGAATACTTACAATATTTCATCTCCCATGCACATTTAAGCATCACAATAATATTTTAATCTTATTAAGATATCTAAAGATAGAAGAAGATTAAAATTTCCCATACCTCAAAATGTGCCCTAAGTACTCCTTTAGCTCCTTTCTACCTCTTTCTCCTTTTTCTTGTTGTTTTCTCCCTCTAATATAGTAAATTACACATGCAAACATTCAATATCAATTTTAATTCTCCATATGTGAAGCAAGAGAGAAAGGAGAAATAGAGGATAATCTTACCTTAAAGCATCTAAACACCAAACTTTCTCTCTCTATCCTCTTTAATTGTGCAACTTGAATATATGATTTTAGTGTAAGAAAATTGAGAGTATTTTGAATGTTCATTTTTTGAAATTTGTCCTTGAGTTGGCTGGACACTATTCCTCTTTAAATACTATGCAGTTTTTTAAATTTTCTAGAGACACACTATTGGTCCATTTGTTGATCTTAGAGAGATTGCAGCTTGCTCCCTCCTTTCTTTTACTTCTCCAATTCCACCCTAATTCTTTCATCATTTCCAATTTAATCTATACTTTATGTCCCTCCAATTATACATTTACATGCCACTTAAGCAATTAACCATATGCCCTTCATTTTTAAGTTAATTCCCTCTAAGTTCTTTCCTACACTTTAAATACTTATCCCTTTGTATCACCTTCCTAATGCTCCTTAAGCATGCTCAATTTCTACTAAGGTGTATGTTGGGGCCTTAAAGGTTGCTTGTGTAAAATCATAACTAAACTTCTCACCAATAAATTGAAAGCAATTATTGGGGAGGTAATAGCTGAAAAATAAAATGCTTTTATCAAAAATAGGAAAATTCTCGATAGTGTTATGGTATCAAATAAGCTTATTCATTCTCTTCAGTGAACTAAAGGAAGGGGTTTTCTTCTTAAATTAGACTTCTTTAAAGCTTTTGGTCCTGTGTTATGAAAATATCTTAAATGAATTTTGGAGAAAATGGTGTAGCTAGATTAGAGGATGTCTTGCTAAAGCTAAAGTGTCTATCCTTGTTAATAAACAAAGGAGACCTCGTTGTCTAAGGGTCTCACGCAAAGCGATTCTTTATCTCCTTTTCTATGCTTAATTGTAGCTAAAGGACTTTATTATCTCTTCAAAAAAGGCTACAAGCTTGAATTTTTTTTTAAAGGTTTAAAGGTTGATCCAAGAAATATCCCAAGTTCGATTATAACACATCTCAAATGTGCTAATAACACTATCATTCTCCTAAAATCAAATTTGGCCATGCTCTTAATGTTAAAAGAGTTTTGAGAGCATTTAGAGCAATTTCTGCCTTGAAGTTAAATGTCTCTAAGAGTTGCATTATAGGCATTAATGTTGATGAAGCTTGGTTAGCTTCATATGCCTTAGCTTTTAAATCTTAAGTATAAAAACTGCTTTGGTCTTATTTAAGGCTTCCCCTTAGCACCAATCTAAAAAAATTTGCCAAATGAAAACCTGTCATTTATAATTTCAATACACAACTTGCAAAATGGAAGAGAAATTCATTAGCTTTAACTGACAGACTCACTCTCATCGAAGCATCTCTCACAAATTTGCCTTTGTACTACATGCCACTTTTTAAAGTTTCAATCGATGTCTATAAGAAATAAATTATGTGTAGTAAGTTGGGAACAGACATAGAAATTTGAATTGTAAAGGCGTCTTGGTGTTGGATCATTGGGTTTAAAATATAACAATCTCTTGCTTAAATGGTTTTGGAGACTATATCCTAGCAGTGATATGCCTTGGTAGAAAATTACAAAATGTAAGCATAGTTATGCGATTCCTCAAGTTGCTACTATGAGTTCTTCAAAATCCCTACCCTTTAGAAAGATATCTTCAAAATTTATTCCTCATAACCTTGCCATAGTGGAATCAGGTTTAGGGTGCGAAGAAGGAATTTGTGTACATTTTGGCATGATATATTGGTCTTAAATGATCTATTTAAATCTTGTTTTGCTCATTTTTTCTATTTGGTTGTTAACAAGGATACGTTGATTTTAGAAAATGGTTATTGGAAAATTAATATTTGGTCTTGGAAGATTAAATGGAGTAGACCACTATTAGAATGGGACAGTACTTTAGAAGAAAATCTTTTGCAAATCCTGAGCTCTTTCTTCTTATTGAGGTTTTGTAGTGATAGAAAAGTTTTGGTACATTATTTAAAGGAGCTTTCACCATCAAATTTACATGTTTCTTTCAACAAACTTCTTATTTTCCCATCTCCCATGTTGATTTTCCTTTTCATGTCTTATGAAAGAATCTTGTGCTGCCTAAAGTGGATTATTTTCTTTAGAGAGTGATGCTTAATAAAATTAATATTAGAGTTGTTCTACTGGTTTGAATATCATCCCTTAGGATTCTACTTTTTGCCCTCTTTGTAATAAGGAGGTTGATACGGTTAATCATCTCTCTCTTACTTTGTACTATCGAATCTTTCCGGTGGTATAAGATTGTAAAATGGTGCGATATTTCTTATTGTATTCTTGGTTCTCCCAAGGAGTTTCTTCTTTAATAAATTGGATTAGTCAAAGGAAGATTGCAAGGAAAAATCTAGTTAATTATTTTTATGGCTATTGTATGGGTGATTTGGATATAATAAAATGCCAAAGTTTTCAAAAAAAAAAGATTAGTTTGTTTGGAGTCTTTATATCACTTTATTTTACCCAATTCATCATTTTGGATCAAGACTTATAAGGATTTTAATTTTCACCTTAGGAAAAATTTTATGCTTACTATTGATGTTTTCAAGACTTATTGCTCTATTCTTAAAAACAGGCCTAATGTAAGTTGGTAACTTTATCCTCAACATTGTTTCAAATGGAACACAAATGGGTCTTCCTTGGGCAAACCAAGCCCTTCAAGAAATGGCGGTGTGCTTAGAAATTTCAAAAGAGAATTTATATGCATCTTCTCTTATCATATAGGTCCAACCCAACAGAATTATTGGCGGTGAATAAAAGCTCTACAAACTTCTTATGATTTTTTATGGTACAAGGTCAAAGAATTATTTTTGAGCTAGATTTGTTAATTATTTGTTCATGGGTGTCGACAAAGGATTCAAATTGAACTTGAAAATATACTTCTTATGATAACTGCAACTCTTCCTTAAAGAATCTTTCTTTCTAACCTAAGCCTAGAGAATGTAACTTTACTTGTGATGGCCTAGCTAACTAGGTGTAGACACCGGATCCTAAGGTAGCCCAGATCGAAGTTACCTAATGATAAAGAAATTTTCATATTTCAAACTGCAAGCACAAACTCTAGATTTCGTTCGTGATTTTCATAATTCTTTTTTCTTCTTAAATTTTTTGCGAAGTTTTAACTTTACTTTTCTAGAGTTTGAAATTGGGTTTTGAAAATTTTGCTTTTGGGGTCCTTCCTGTGATAGACAACCATCTGTCATGGAGGGGCGGTTGTTTATGGTCATTTTGACTGCTAGTCATAGACAGCCGTCGGTCAGAATTTTCAATCAATCTGCACATTTTCAACAACATTTAAAACTTGATCAAATTTGATTCTTAAAAGGCAGATTTGAGGGGATTTCAAAGATATTTCAAAGCAGATTTAAAGGGATTTCCATTTTTTAATTTGAAAGATTCCTTGATTTAAATACCTAAAAACCCTAGATCAAAAGAGGGGGATGACTTTTGACAGAAGCGGTGTTCTTGAGGCAGAATTTCAGTTTATACTCCCAAAGACAAAGAAGTGCTCCCACATATTTTCCTTAACATACAAAACACACATACGACCATTTTTAAATATGAAAGTCATTTGTATCGGAGCTTGAAACACGTTCTTCCAAAAGTTACATAATAGAAACTCCTAAGGGTAATAGTCTGGATTGCTCTCATTTTCTCTCTCTCTCTACATTTATATTAGGAACATGTAATTTGATTTCTGATATGGTTATGCCATGCTTTAATATTATTAGATTCATTATTTATGCCCATGTAATCATCTTGACGCTATGAACAATTTGAGCATGATTAAATGTGATAGAATGGCATGTTTAGGATCTTGTTTCCTCCATTGTTACATGTTTGATTTTCTTAATTCAAATTCCTTTTGCATGTCATTTACTGTTTTAATTGATTTAAATAAATGTTTTGATGTTTAGGATAGTTTTGGCATGTTTTAAGATGTAAAAATATGCATGTTTAGGCTTTAAGTGAAGATTTAGGTTCCCTGCATGTTTCTACCATGATTCTGCCCTCCGTGTGATAGAGGGGAAGAAAGTCTCACTAATGGCCGTCTGTCATAGTGACAAATGGGATGTAGCAGAGCCTTCCTTTCGTCCTGTCCCTCGCCCCCTACCTAGGCCGCCTGTCCTCCTTTTGGCCATTTGTGCATGTTGTTTGGCCCCTTTTCGTGTCATTTCATGTTTGTTTGCCATATTTACTTGATTTATATGTTTAATTATATTCTTAATGTTATTTTAATTATGTTTCATGCATTTTATTATTCTGCCTGCATATTTATTTTTAGTCTAGAATGGCTTGTTTCCTTTATTTTATTTTATTATTTATATTTATTATTCACAATATTAATTAACCATTTTCTTCTTTGTGTGTTTTATAAGCGATTAAATGCATTGCATTCAGATGCTCGATGTTTTGGGATCAAGGCTATTTTAAAGATCCCCCATGGATGGCTTCCCCTTTTATTTATTTAATTATTTATTTGATTCCTTTGTTTATTACTTATTTGGATATGTTCTTTTGGGAATATAATAGTTAGTAATAAAATGGTTTTTTTGCACGACAAATGATAAAATTACTTAAAACCATTTCTACTTAATTAATTGGACTTTTTTAATAAAATGGACCAATGTCCAAGTTTTCAACTCAAAAATAACACAATGAGGTTAAAGTTTTTTATAAAATATGCATGAGCGAACAAATATCCTTAACTCAAATAAATACTCCGATTTATGTACATTTCCTTTATTTTATTATATTATTTATATTTATTAGTCATGATATTAATTAACCATTTTCTTCTTTGTGTGTTTTATGAGCAATTAGATGTATTGCATTCAGGTACTCAATGCTTTGGGATTGGGGTTCTTTTGAAGACCCCCTATCGACAACTTCCCCTTTTATTTATTTAATTATTATAATTGCTTTGTTTATTATTTATTTGGATATATTATTTTGGGATATAATGTTAATAAAATGGTTTTTTTGCACGATAAATGATAAAATCATTTAAAACCATTTCTACTTAATTAATTGGACTTTTTCAATGAAATGGATCAATGTCCAAGTTTTTAACTCAAAAATCGCATAGTGAGGATAAAGCCTTTTGTTCAACTCAAATAAATACTCCGATTTATATATGTCATTTTATTTTCTTTCTAGACGATTTGTCTTTGTAATAATTTAAGTAAGATTTATTTGTTTATTTATTTATTGCTTTTATTTATCGCTTTTTGCTTTGATTGATATATTTATTTAATTTATTAAAATGCATCGTGTGAGAAGAAAGGTAGTGAACTAATAATAAAAATCTAATTATAAGCAACATCTACTGGGGTGCAAGTAAGAGTGATGTTCTGAATACCAATCTCTGTTTAGATATCAAAAATTAGATTCATTTTTCTAACATTCTGTTGGATGGTAATTTCATGATAGCTACGTCTTGAACCCACTTAGACGCCTTCATGAATTGAACATCCACAATAAAATTGGGCTTAAACCCTTTTCTATTATAAAGTGACAAAATTATGAGTTTTGTGAGCCTCATCCAATCTTGAACCTTAAAAGCAGGCGAAATAGAACGAACTCCAACACGCATCACACTAGGGAGTTTCTAGGCAAGTTGATTTGGTTGCTTATATATATATATATTATTTTTAATTAAATAATAATTAATTTTATGAATGGGTTCAGATAGTATGTATCAAAATGCATAAACCTGAATCCAATCCGAACTCAGCATAAATAGTAAAATCAATATCCAAATCCATTCTAAATCTATTTAAACATAACCAAACCGGTCTTATTAAGATCGAATTAGAATGAATATCGAAAAATATCTGATCCGCTGCCATTTTTAACTTTATCATTGAATAGACACATGAAAATCTCATGAATAAAATTTGGATAAGAATTTTCCATTTTGAAAGTATTCAATCGGAATATTACTAATTTTCCAGCTTGGATAAGGGAATGCATTTGAGAAATGGACTTTGATGGTCTCATTACAGCAGGATAAGGCAAAGCGTTCACGATTTAGCCAAAACCGTCATTTTATCTAATCTTGAAAAGAAGTTTGACAAAATAATGCATAGAAGAAACCCCAATATATATTAATAATGACTCAAAGATTAATGTCAATAAATCCACTAGTCAATAATCTTTTTTTGTCTTTTTCTTTATAAGATACAATTCACTAGTCTTTAAACTATATTTGTTCCGATTATATGAATCAAGACGGAACAAGGAAGTTCCAATGGGACCTACTAGTGCGTCGCCAGAAAAACCATATACGGATGGTGAAATTTACCTTTTTAATTCACTTATACATACAAAAATATAATATTAAAAATATATTCAAAAATTCACTAATACATGATTTTAAAAAAATACTTATACATATTATTTAAATGATAAATATAATATAAAAAATATTTAGCAATTATCAAACTAATAGTATTATGGTAGTCAAGCATTTTTTTTCCAGGGGGAGCAAAAGTTATCCCACATTGATAAATATATTTTCAACTATAAATATTAAGAAAATATAATAAATTTTCTTGCAATTATGCAATTTTCTTCATGTATGTATTTATCAAAAGTGCGTGTAAAAAATATGTTAATTAAATTATTATTCAATTATTTTAACATCTATTTCTCTTATATAAAGGTTTTGAATTCAAATCTTATAATATATCATACAGTAAATTGATTTGATTCGAACCGAATTAGCTAAAACCAAACTGCAAAAAGAAAAAATATTAAGCTAGTATTTCTATTGTGAAATATTAATATAAATAAAAGTAAATTACGGAATTGATCAATTTATTATATTGTTAAAAAGAAATGTGTCGTCCAATGATTTGAGATAAATGAAAAATGAAAATATACATGTACCAATCACAGAGAAAGCATATATATTCCTCCCTGCTCTACTCATATAAATATGTATATCATATACCATATGGATGATGGTGAAGTGATGATGAGAATAAAGATGAATTAGGACAGCCGTACGAGGCTTTTAACGAGGATCATGCATGTTCTGGTGGTGTTGTCTATCTATACACGAGTTTGATGTTGAGATCGATTGCTGTAATGATTTTGTTGTCTCTTTCTATTTTTCTTCTACCGGTGGTTTTGCCACCATTGGCGCCGCCGCCGATGCTCTTCTTGTTTATTCCTGTTTTTATTATGATTCTTCTCATTCTCTTGGCTTTTTGTCCCCCACATCAACAAACTACTTGATACAATCAAGACTTTGATCATCCTGTTGAGTTGTTCGAGAAAGAAACCAAAGGATTGCAGAAGGTGGAAAATCAAGCCAAAGAAAGAAGAAAAAGTCAGATTTATGCAAGTGAAGTTTACTCATTTTTCGTTTGTTTATGTTACCACTATATGTATAAACAAAGTTTACATTTACGTATTGTAAATTCTCTCTTTCTAGATTTTGTTTTCTCTAAATAATACAATGATCCAAAAAAAAAAAAAAAAACAGAAAAGAAGATATGCATTATCTTGGTTATCATAAATAATTAAATATTTTCTTCAAAGACATTTGCCAACATTTTGTCGAATTTCTCTTCTTATTAAAGATAAGCGAAGGAGAAAAGATTATTATTATTGTGAACTAATTTGTCTCATTAGAAATTTCTACATTGCTGCGAAGAACTTCTTCAATTTATTTATTTATTTGATTATTTAGTTTTTGCCCATTTATTTTGTCAAACTAAATGGCGGGTGAGCTAGCATTATTATAGTATAATATTTTGATTAAGCAAGATTTGACTTTATCTATAAGAAGAAAAACTGGCAGCTGACGATTCGTTCAGATAATAAAATCTATAAAAATGAGTGTTCAATCGGATTCAGGCGTTAGTACTCCGAAACTTAAGTCAGTAGCTTTTAGAGAGAGCGTATTTAGAGAGAGAGTATTTAGAGAGAGAATCTCAGATAGTCAATACCTGGAGTCATTGTATTTCAGGCTATTTATAGGAGTTATTTGGAGGGATACTCGAGTATCTTGGGGCGCAATAACCAACAATTAGAGTAGGTGAGCGGCGATGTGACAGGGAGCAGGTGGAGAGTATGAGCGTTGGCTTGTGTCAGTGGGATGACAGGACGTGCTATCCCATCAGTCCGATCGGACATCACGCCTTCCTGTCTTGTCTTCCACCTCACGTTTTATTTTTTTATTATTGGGTTTGGATCGTGTCAAGTATTATTGGGCCAACCTGATTAGGTCTTTGAAGATGTATTTTCCATAGTTATCACTTGTCCCCCCTTCAACGGGTCTGATCGGGCGATTTAAGCTTTTTGGCAGAATTTTTAGATTTTTGGGAGGCGTCCATTTGAAGAGACGTGTCCGTTCAGTTCAAATAGTTGTTTTACATTTAATGTCGGGCGTATTTATAGAATGGCGCTTTGTTATTCGTAACTGCAGTAATGGGTTGAGGACACGTGGCATCATCCAATGGGAAGGCTTCGAAGTATTCTGGAAGCTTTTTGCCTATAAATATATAAGTTGAAAGCGATTTTTCTGCCAAACTTTCTTTGTGAACTTTGTTATTTGAAACTTTCACCAAAAACATTTTTTAGGGAAGTATTTCAAATTTCGGAGAATTTCTGAGTGTCTGCGAGATCACCCAAGTAAGTAAATGATTTCTGCCTTTGATTTTATTTTCATTCATCACATATACTCTTATACTTCTTCTCCTCTACCCCAAATGGCTTCGAGCAGTGTTCAACCAATAGACAGAAGTTTTTTAGAAGATTACGAGAATCGTGAGTCGCTTGCTCATCCCTCGCGGTTGACAGAAGTGGAGGTGGTGAGTATTCCTTCACGATATCACTTTCCTGCAGAGATGTCGGTGATGGCCTGCCCTAATTCCATGGCAGTGACAGAGGGGCCTTTTGGCCATGAAAGAAACGAATGGTTTATCTGCCATTTATGGAGTTTGGATGTGGGAATGAGGCTTTCCTTCGATGCTTTCGAATCGGTGATGCTTAGAGATTATGGAATTGCCCCCAATCAATTGCATCCGAACGGATGGAGGATGGTAGCTTGCTTCAAGGTCTTGTGCAAGATAGAAGCAGTGGCCCCCACTCTGGACCTATTTATTCACTTTTTTTATATTTTCGGTCAGAGTGACGGGTCGGAATATTACTTTACCGGTAGGCAGGGATGAAAGCTATTTACTGTCCCATCCTCCATGAAAAGTTTCAGGGAAAGATATTTCCTAGTGGGGATGGCTAGTAGTTTTGGAGTACCACTTGTCCGATCGGCTGAGGTCGTAATTTTGAAAGATCATATTGCCAGTCGATCTATGTACAAAACCGACATCAAAAAATTGATGGATGTCGTGACAAGGAATGGTCAACCCTACGATTCCAATTATCTTCTGAGCACTCTATTCAAATCTTCAGGCTCCGATGCTGGCATTAGCACAAAACGTGAGCATTAATATTAGAGTGTGGAGAAGGGTGTTCATTTTGCCAATTCATATATTGCATGTGCATTTATTACACGTATCGAATTTTTGAATGAAATACTTATCTTTGTTTGATTTTGCAATGCAACTATAATCGAAATGGCGAGAGGAGAGGAGGCTGCAAAGCAACTAGCCGATCGGGCCAAAGCTAAAAGAGAGGCCACCCATTTAGCAAAGAAGGAAAAAAGGGCTAAGAAGAGGAAGATCTTGCCTGCTTCTGAAGTTCAGGCTTCTAAGAGTGCAGCGAATGCTTCTGCTCCTCTTACAACAATGACTTCTTCTACTGCCATCGCGGTTGTCCCGACAATCTGTCCTTCCTTAACCATCTCAGGTCCGTCATTGCCCCTTCAACTGTGGTGGAACAACATATTCTCAAGTGACTGCAGCTTAGGGATGAAACTGAAGAGGAAAGGTCATTACCATCCCTCATCACCTGATTGACTTCTCAACCGATGGGGTCGCTGGCAGATGCGGCAGCACATAAAAAGGTTGAAAAGGCAGCGAGGAGGAAAGTTGTCGAAGCCATAGCCACTGTTGATTCCCGGGTTGCTACCAGAGGCAAGGAGATATCTCAAAATGGGCCAACCCAATGGCCTTTTGGAAGAACTCAAGAGGGTCGAGTTTCGCCTTTGGAGGTTATCTTAAAGGAGCGATTTGGTGATGATTGGTCCGTGACCGATAAAGGCATGCCATCTTTCATCTACCAAGGCCTCGTTCAAGAGAGTGATTTCAAGACGATGATAGAGCTCAACTTGCTCTCCCGATGGTTTGAATTATTTCAATAACAAAGCCTGGAGGTGACACCTTCATCCTCCTTTTCTCCTCCTTTTCTTCTTTTTAACTATTTTCTTCACTTTCTTTTCATAGTTGGTCAAAAGAGGACTTCGTATGGATGACATGGAGGCCTATACCCGATCGAAGTGGGAAGAAATTGTTCGACAAAGGAGGAAAGATGAAGCTGCCAAAGATGCAACAAAGAAGGAAGTTGTACTCCTAAAGTCTGAGGTAGAAGAGCTAAAGACGAAAAGAGCTCAACTAGCCTAAGACCTTAGGTCTAGGCAGAGTGAGATGGACCACTTGAAAGGAGATGTAGAGCGTCTTACTGCTGACAGTGCCTTGTGCAAAAAGTATGAGGAGGAAATGGGCAGGCTGAGGGGTGAGTGGTCACAGCTTACCACTGACTGCCTCAAAGCCAACACGGACAAGGACAAGGCACTGGTAGAGAAGGATAGGCTTCTATCAGAATGCAATCTTCTTTTGGCAGAAAAGAACTCCCTCGAATCAGTTCTGGCAGAGAAGGAGGCAGCATGGGGCGAGAGGTTGGCGAAAGTGCTGGAGGCTCAGAAGGAGGAGGTCTTGGATCAGCTTGGTGAGGCCCAAGAGATGTTGCTAAATCGATTGATTTATGCAACTAAGCAGGGCTTCCCTGAGGCTGATCTTGGCTGGATGGAAAACTCAAAAATTCTTCCTGATCCTCCCTCTAGCGATGATGAGGAGGAGGAAGAGGCCCCTCGGATCGAAGAGATCGAAGAGACGACAGAGAAGGTACGTTTGGCACCACAGGTTGGCATCAGTTTGCCAACCGAGCAGATCGAGCTCGAAGCTACTCTTTCTCCTTCAACAGAGCCTGGAGACATCGCCCCTCTGCCAGCAAAGCCTATCCCTAATGAAGCCGCTGGGTTTGGCCAGCTTTCTGTTGATTTCACTATAGAGGTTGTCGTCGATCCGAATGCCATTACAATAGAAATTGTAGATATAAAATCTTAGGATATTTTCTTCTAATTTTTTTGTTATAGTAGCGATCTTCTTTCCCTGTAACTTATACAATTCCTTATATATGTAAAATGTTGGTTTGCCTTCCATTGGGCGTTCATATGGAAATTTTCATTTTCAACAAAATTTGTTATAAAATTAACGAAGTGGAGTAAACTGAAACCTTCATGGAGAACGCATGAAATTAGTGAAGGAGAGTATATAAAATCAAATATGAAGAATACGAAAAATTGATTAAGTATAATACTTCCTGAATCATAAGATATTTTTTAAGCATTGCAGCACACAACTCTCTCAAGATCAACGATCAGTTTGTCGAGAAGGATTAAGAAAAAATAAGCCTTTCATTCAGGCGCGAGTTGTGATTTAGATTTATAGCGTCAAGTGCAGTAGATGATTTTTCAATTTTTAATTTGATTGAAATATTATTCAGTCAAATATAAAGATCGCCTATTCATGAGAAAATTTTACATGGCGAATGATTTTTTGGTCTAGCATTCTTTTGAAAATTTGGCAATTTCATATTTTTAAGTATAGAGGAGATACAACTAACTTAATTGCTATCTTTCGCATTTTGGGTTCAGGATAGATGTTGAACCTAGCGAATGAACTGATGGAGATTGGATGGAGACATCTTGTATTTCGACGTTGAATCTAGCGAACTGACTTATGATGGAGAAAAGCTTTCTCATTTTGAGATAAGCATTAAGCCTAGCGAGGGAGCTGAAATTACAATGGAGAAAAGCTTTCATATTTTGGGCTCTAGATGAGCCTAGCGAATAATCATTTCCTACTTTTGATCGGACAAACTATGTCCGTTAGTCAGGATTTTGGTAGAATGGAGCAAAATAAGTAACCTGCAAGCAAACATTAAAACTAACAAACAAATAAATGGAAACATACCTTTTTGCCAAAGACGAAGAGAAATGGAGAAAATTTTCTTTATTGAATGTAAACTTGGTATATAATTATACATGGTACTTTTTAAATACATCGACATTCTAGCTTCTGGAAATATCCGACCCTTCAAGGGTTCTGAGTCAATATGTGCTGGAGCTTAAAACCTTGGAGACTTCATAGGGGCCCTCCTAATTTGGCATCAGCTTCCCAACTCCGGCATTTCCTGAGCTTATATCTGCCCTTCTGACCAGGCCACCCATGTTAAAGGCTCTTGCCCTTACTTTTGTGTTGTTGTATCTAGCGACTCTTTATTTGTAGGTAGCGATTTTGGCATAAGCATCTTCTCTCCTTTTCTCTATTAGGTCCAAATCTTGGCATCTATTTAGGACGTTCATCCGATCGAAATAGAATGTTGTCCGGTAGGACGAGAGATTGATTTCTACGAGTATCATTGCCTCGAAGCCGTATACAAGAGAGAATGGAGCCTGATGGGTGCCAGTTGTTGGAGAGGTCCTGTAAGACCATAAGACACTTTGTAGTTCTTTGGTCCAGTTGCCTTTTGCCCCACCGAGCCATTTTTCAGGCCTTTCAGGAGTGTTCGATTGGAGATCTCGGTCATCTCATTGCTCTAGGGATGGGTGACGGAAGTGAACTTAAGGCTGACATTGAGGCTTTGGCAAAAGTTTCTAAAGACCGAACTATCAAACTACTTGTCATTATCTGTAATAAAAATATTAGGTAATCTATACATGCAAATGATGTTCTTCCATACAAAACTTTTGACTTTTTCCACCGTGATTGCAGCCAGAGGCTCTACCTTGATCCATTTGAAGAAGTGATCGATGGCAACAAAGAGGAACTTCATTTGCCTTTTTGCTTGGGGAAAAGGCCCTAAGATGTCCAAGCCCCATTGGTCGAATGGCCAGGAGACTCCGATTGGCTGCTGGTCTGCTACCGGTTGTCTGATGACTCTCCCATGGATTTGGCATTGCTGGAAACTTCTCACCTTTTCTTGAGCATCTTTGAAGATGCTCGGCCAGAAGTATCCTGCTTGGAGTACCTTTCTTGCCACGGCCCTACTAGCCTCATGTGCTCCGTAAATGCCTTTGTGGATTTCCCTTAGGACGTAGTCTCCTTCCTCATCCGTTACGCATTTAAGCCAGGGTGACTAAAAGGTTTTTTGAACAATTTACCATTAATAATAGAGTAATTAAGGGATTTTTGATATAACTTTCGGGCTTTCGCTTTATCTTCAAGTAATTATCATGTTTGCAGGTACAGCTTAATGGGGCTCATCCACGTTTCTTGAGCTGACTCAATGTCCATTATTTCTGGTTCGTCCAAGGAGGAGGCCGGTTGTTCAACGATGGTTATATTTTCTTCCATCTTCCCTTGGTAGGCAATAGACATTTTGGTGAGCCGATCGACGGATAAAGTTTGGTCTCTTAGCACCTTCTGTAGGATCCATTCGGATCCTCATTCTTCCAGCATCTTGAGTGTTTTCTTAACCTTTGCCAGATATTGTATCATGTTAACCTCTCTGGCCTCGAAGGTGTCTAAGACTTGGCTCGTCACAAGCTGGGAATCACACTTTTGATAACGACTGACTTCGATTAGATGGCATGGAGCAATCTCAGCCCTTGCAGAAGCACCTTGTATTCTGCCATATTATTGGAAATTTTAAAGCTGATTTTTATTGCGTACCTTATAACAATACCCAATGGGCTCGTTATCACAATGCATGCACCTCCTTGGTTATTATTTGCAGCTCCATCCACAATCATCTCCCATTTTGCTGGTTGGGGGTGACCTGTTACTTCTTCGCCGATGAATTCAGCGAGGAAGTATACCAAAGCTTGAGCCTTAGCCTTGATCGCTTTCCTAGGCTCGTACTCACATCCCACAACCGAAGCTTGATCATCTATCCCACCATTTTGCCTTCTAAGTTTGGGGTCTGGAGAATTTTTCTGATCGGTTGACCTGATCGGACTACTATCATGTGTGCTTTGAAGTACTACCTTAGCTTCTTTGTGCACATCATGAGGGCAATAATGAGTTGTTCAACCAGACCTTTCTTCAATTTTGGGCCCCTGAGCATTTGGTTCACATAATAGATGGGCAGCTGCTGGGTTCCTTCTTCCCTAACTAGGACACCTGCGATAGCTTTACTAGAAGTTGACAAGTATAAATACAAATTTTTACCTGAGATCGGTCAGCTGAGTAATGGTGAGTTGGTGAGAAATTTCTTGAGCTCATCAAAGGCTTGCTGGCAGTCAGCATCCCAACTAAAAACTTCATTCTTTCTCAATTTTTGGAAGAAGGGAGTGCATCATTTGGCTGAAGAGGAGATGAACCGTCCAAGGGCTGTTATTCTATCGTTCAAATTTTGAATGTCCTTCACACTGCTTGGTGGCTACATTTCCAAGATTGCCTTTATTTTATCGGGGTTGGCTTTAATGCCCCTTTGGGAGACCATAAAGCCTAAAAATTTTCCTAAAGGCATCCCGATAATGTACTTTTAAGGATTGAGCTTCATCCGGAATTTATTCAGCATGTTGAAGATCTTTGCCAGATCGGCAAGATGTTCTTCGGAGCTTTTGCTTTTGACAATAATATCATCCATGTAAACCTCCATACTCTGCCCGATCTGATCTTTGAAAATCTTATTCATTAAGCGCTGATATGTGGCACCTATATTTTTCAATCCAAACAGCATGCCTTGTAGCAAAAGGTGCCATCATCCGTGATGAAACTGGTTTTTTTCTTGATCCAACAACCACATCATAATTTGGTGGTATCCAGCATACACATCGAGGAGAAAATAGATGGCGTGATCAATAGTGGTATCCACCAGTTGGTCTATGCTTGGTAGGGGGTAGCTGTCTTTCGGACACACTTTGTTAAGGTCCGTAAAGTCGACACACATCCGTAGCTTCCCCGACTTCTTTCTTACCATAACAACATTGGCGAGCCATTCGAGGTAGTCAACCTCTTGGATTGTACCTACTTTTAATAATTTGTCAACCTCCTCGGAGATAAATCTCTTCCGATCGGGAGCATGCCTTTGCAGCTTCTGCCTAATCGGCTTGCAGGCTGGATCCACATTGAGTTTGTGGGTGATCACGCTGGGGTCGATTCCGATGATATCTTCTGGCTTGCAAGCAAAGGACGTCTGGTTGATCATCAAGACCTGCATGACGGCTTTCTCAACCTCCATATTCATATTGGTGCCAATTCGAATAGCCTTATCTTTCACAAGTATCCTTGTCTTGACCTCCTCTGCTGGATTGATTCTCCGATCCTCCGCCTGCTCAAGTCGCTCTAGACCTGGTTCTACCATCATGGTCTCTTTATGTTGCTTGATCATGGCGATATAAGCCTCTTTCTATGCCTTTTGGTCACCCCTCAAGATTGCTATGCATCCTCTTGTCGGAATTTTCATTACCATGTAACGGATGCTGGTGATAGCTCCAGTTTGAAAGAGTCGAGGTCTGCCAAAAATGGCTTTATAAGCAAAAACCATATCAATAACCATAAATGTTACCTTGCAGGCATGGGCGAGGGCTTCTTGGCTGAGCTCGACGAACAAATCAACCGACCCTACTTCTGGCACTATGACATTGTCCAACCTGATCAGTGGCATGGCGTTCAACTTGAGCTCTTCGATTAGCAACCCTATTGCTCTGTAGGCTTGTAATGTAAGTACATTCACAACACTTTCATTATCCACCAGTATCCTTTTTACATTGACATTGAAATTGTTTGGAGAGAGAATCTCAGATAGTCAATACCTGGAGCCATTATATTTCAGGCTATTTATAAGAGTTCTTTGGAGGGGTACTCGAGTACCTTGGGGCACGATAACCGATAGTTGGAGCAGGTGAGCGGCGATGTGACAGGAAATAGGTGGAGAGTATGGGTATTGGCTTGTGTGAATGGGCTGACATGACGTATTGTCCCTTCAGTTCGATCGGACATCACGCCTTCCTGTCTTGTCTTTCAGCTCACGTTTTGCCTTTTTGTTATTGAATTTGGGTCGTGTCAAATGTTGTTGGGCCAATCTGATTAGACCTTTGAAGATATATTTTTCATGGTTATCAATTATTATTATTGTGAACTAATTTGTCTCATTAGAAACTTCTACATTGGTGCGAAGAACTTCTTCAATTTATTTATTTATTTGATTATTTATTTTTTGCCCATTTCTTTTGTCAAACTAAATGGCGGGTGAGCTAGCATTATTATAGTATAATATTTTATATATACAGCCATTAAATTTTTTGTAGCTAGGAATATCGATCCATGTAACTAAATATATAAGCCAACAGCCACAATTGAACATATACTGCGGCGAGAAATGAAGTTAGCTACGTAATTTATACAAATTATAATTTGTATAACTAAGAGTTAATATATCTTACTATATACCTAATTTTATTGTTGTTAAAATATTTTGCCATAAAATAATATATATTGTTAGCAAATAATTAGTAGTTTTAGCAGCATTATATTAATATATGTAGCAATATTTAGTGGTCAATTTTATCTATAATAACTGAATTTACACCTAATCACCTAAAAGTAACTGACTTATTTTTCATGATTTAAATGTCACTTAACTTATTAACTTTTTATAGAAAAGTTATCTTGACCGATTTTCAGCGATTACTCTTGCTGTAATACTGACGTAGCATGTCACGTTATATGCTTGGACATACATGACACAACACGTCAACAGCCACATCACCAGAAGAGGTCACATGTGTTCAGAAATATGACGTGACGTGCTAACGTGTCATGTAATATCGCTCTTCCGATGGCATGACTGCTGACGTGTCATGCCACGTGTGTTCAAACATATGGCGTGGCATGCCACGTCAGCATTCCAGCAAGAATTATCGCCAAAAATCGGTTAAATGATTTTTTTGCAAAAATGTGATAAGTTCAGTGACATTTAAGTCACAAAAAATAAGTCAGCTACTTTTGGACAATTAAACGTAAATTTAGTGATCATTGATGAAATTGACTCCAATATTTAGTTGTAGTCCCACATGATAAATTTGTAACTAAAAATTTGTTTTATTTATTATAATTATGATATTGCAGTACTAAATATCTTTGTGATTTAGTTACATGCTTAGTATAGCTATAAATAAATTTCTCATCAACCAAACAACTCATTTCTTCCATTATTACTCTTTCTTTCGTCATTTTACTTTCATAAACTTCTTTGACCTGCTGTAAATCATTTTATGCAATTGTTTGAGATTTGCTCGTTAATTGCTTGAGTTAATGGCTGCTTCAACTACGACTGTAACTCAACAAAAAGTAGAGGATTCTCCTTGGAATCCATATTACTACATCCATGCTAATGAGTATCCATACCTAGTGTTGGTTTCATATGTTTTAGCAGGGTCTTCTAACTATTATTCTTGGTCATGAGCAATGAGAATGGCTTTGCTCTCCAAGACAAGTTTTATTTTTTTAATCGAATATTATGGGGTAACACATGATCGGTCTCTCTCCTTCAAATATTTCTCATTACAATACAAGTAATAAAAATAATTGGCTAGATTTTGGTAGATATTGAACATGCTAGAGATTGCACACTGACAAAAACATTTATTCAAGTTCTACTTTTACGAGTACGTTCTCTACAACCTGAATAGGAAAGAGATACCGAATCCGTATCACTACAAAAAAACTGTTAATTAGCGACTAAAATTAGCGACGGCAACATTTTCGTCGCTAATTTTACGACGGATTAGCGACTGTTTTATAATTTCGTCGTGAAAATTAGATTTTCTATTTTTTTGCGACGAATTAGCGACGGAATGAAAAAACAGTCGCTAATTATTGGCGGGAAATGTACGCGCCAAGTTTTGCGACGGAATTAGCGACGAAAATTTCCGTCGCTAAATTTTATTATTTTTATTCATAAAATTAGTTCCAGAAAAGTTAGCGACGAAAATTTTAGTCGCTAATTTAGGGGGAAAATTTAGCGCCTTTTTTTGCGACCGTTTAGCGACAAAAATTTTAGTCGCAAATAAAGTAAAAAATATTTTTTTTAGAAATTAGAAATCTATTTTATAACTGAAAATTAGAAATTATTTTATTAGTTGATAATAATTTTTTAACAGTTGTACCAAAATCTAAATTTATTTATTTTTAAAAATTTCATTTTTAATAATAATATTAATAAACTAATTATTAAGATTACTATATATTTGTGTATTCAAGATTAATAAAAATAAATATTTATAAAAAAGTAATATAAAATTTATTATTTCATTTAAAATAATAAAAAAAATTATAATTTATATTTATTTTATAAAATTTAAATCAAATATTAAATTATTTAAAATCCAAAATGTTTAAATAATTAAAATACTCTTTAAATTAAAATAAATTAAAATATATGCAATAATAATAATAATAGTGAGAAAAATGGTTTTAAATTAAAATACTCTTTATAATAAATTAAAATAAATTCAATTAGATACATTAATTTACTATTAAATTCATTTGATTCGCTAAATAATTCCATCCAATTCAATTCATTACGTTATCTTTATAATCCGTTTATTTCATAATTTTTTATTTTTAATAAAAAATAATTTTATAAAATTTAGCTAATAAATTTGTAACTCAATTAGATCATAATCCAATTTATTCATAATAACATAAAATTTTTATATTTATAACTCAATTCATCACAATTCAATCTGAATACATTCAACCCGACAAAAATTGTTATCTCCTTTTTACATGATACAATTATGTAAAGCTACACCGAAATGAAATTAAAAAAAACATTATTAAAAACCATCGAAATTGAAAAAAAGACATTCATGGCATAGCTATTGTATATATTGTTGATGGTTTTTGCAATATCTCAATAACTGTTAGTTTAGTTGGTGTAAAGTGTAAACTAGTTAAAAATGATGACTTATCAAATATATGCAACCAAACCCATAAATAAATGAGTATTTTTTATATTATGTCTAAATAACTATAGCCGGTTAAGTATTTACCGTTAGATCGGCCTGATATTTGGTGAGTACGTTTGAAACTCCTTGTTGTTAATTTTGAATGGTAAAGATTAGTTTTTAAGGTCTATGAGTTTAATTTTTGTTGCAAAAAAGATGTTGTTTTCTGGATTTTTTATGTAATGATCAGTTTTGTATACGAAATCGATCGGAAAATCATTTGCCGTTAGATTGACCTGATTTTTGGTGAGTACGTTCAAAACTACTTGTTGTTAATTTTGAACGGTGAAGATTAGTTTTTAAGATTTGTAAGTTCAGTTTTTATTGCAAAAAAGAGGCTATTTACTGGATTTTTACGCAATGAACAGTTTTGTATACGAAGACAATCGAAAAATCAGTTGCCGTTAGATTGGCCTAATTTTTGGTTAGTACATTAGAAACTCCTTGTTGTTAATTTTGGACGGTGAATATTAGTTTTTAAGATCTGTAAGTTCAGTTGTTGTTGCAAAAAAAAGGCTGTTTTCTGGATTTTTTACATAATAACAAAATTTTATATGTGAAGACGATCGAAAAATCATTTGCCGTTAGATCAGCCTAATTTTTGGTGAGTACATTCAAAACTACTTGTTGTTAATTTTTAACGGTGAAGATTAGTTTTTATGGTATATGAGTTTGGTTTTTGTTGCAAAAAAGAGGTTATTTTCTGGATTTTTTACGTAATGACTAGTTTTGTATACGAAGACGATCGAAATATCATTTGCCGTTAGATTGGCCTGATTTTTGGTGCGTACGTTCAAAACTCCTTGTTGTTAATTTTGAACGGTGAAAATTAGTTTTTAAGGTCTGTAAGTTCAGTTTTTGTTGAAAAAAAAGAGACCATATAAAATGAATATTTTCTTTTGTAACAGAAAATTATAAATTATTTTATAAGTTGATAATAATTTTTTATCAATTATACCAAAATCTAATGTTATTTATTTAGAAAATTTACATTTTTAATCATAATAATAAACTAATTGTTATGATTATTATATATTTGCGTGTTTAAGATTAATAAAAATAAATATTTATAAAATTTATTATTTCATTTAAAATAATAATAAAAAATTTGTTTTTTGTATAAATTTTTAAATATAGCAAATCAACTCCGAAAATTGTCAGATTTTACATGTATACATGAATTTTTATGTAGAATATTTTGGTGATAAGAATTGAATTTTTCGGTGATTTTGACAGTTGGCGAATCGGACTAATAAATTTAAATTGGACCGACAGCGAACTCCGATGAAGTAAAAAATTTATGTCCCATCTATTTTTAATATATGATAAAAAAATATGGAGCTTTTAAAACAATTTAAGAGGGCAAATGAAAATGATTTTGGATAATTAATTGTCCAACAGTTTTTGTAAGGTCCCAAAAATGACCCTAGTCGGAATTGCATGACCAATGTATGATTATTTGATTTAGATTGATTAAATGTGTGAATTTAATATTAGAATAGTGAAGGCAAGTGATAATTTTTATTTAATTATAAATTATTTGGTATAAATTGGAAAAGAATTAGGATTAGTGGGGTGTTTTTGAAAATGAATTAAAGTAAAATTTTGTTTAGTGAGGGAGTTAGTAGAGACTACAATAAATAAGAAAATAAAGGATAAAAAAAAGAAGGAAAGGAAGGAGAGAGGGTGGAGAACAAGGAAAAATGAAGAGAGAGAGAGAGAGAGCGCCGGTCAGTGACTGCGCTGGCCACTCCCGTCGGCGGCAACTCGCATGCCGTCTCTTCTCCATCGCCGACGTCTACCTCCACCTACGGCGTCGTTTTTGCCCCGATTTTCTCTCTCTTACCGAACCCACTTCTCCTTCTACCGGCGATCGATGACAGCGGCTGATGGCATGAGTGGCGCCGATGAACTCCCGGTGATGAGGCGGTCTTCCTCGTGCCTTTCGTTTCTCCCCACTCGCCGGCAGCAGGTAGATCGGCCCCTGGCGAAGCAGGACCTTCCAGCTTAGATCCCGACCAAGTGCGACGGTGTTGGGGCGCGTGAGTGGTACCTGGAAACTACCGATGTTCCTAGCTACCAACCAGCTTTGATGAGTCTCCGGTGACCGGTCCGGCGAGCAAGGTGACCGGTCCGCCAAGTTTAACAGCTATTCTTCTACTTCTGGAATCCTTCCTGCCAGGAGGTAACTGACTATTCAAAAATGATAACTTTTTCCTTTTTATTTGATTTTCTTGGGATTTTTTTTAAACTGATGATCAATTTAGCACACATTCGTCCATATTTGCTAGATTGAATGAGTAATTATATTATTTTAGCACACTTTGAATCTCTGAATTATCACTTTAAAAATATATATATATATATTGAGTCCCCGAGTAGCATAACTGAATTGATGGAAAAAAGAAACAATGCCTTTGGACTATTGGCACATTTTTAGTTTCTACTTATGTGCAATCTTTGTCATTAGACACTGCTTCACGGGTTTTCTAGATTCAGTAGTAGTGATCAATGACATTTTATCTATCATGTTAGGTGTTCACTTGGTAATTGGCATTGTTAGGGTGAAGTGTCACTGAATAGCACTAAAAATGCTTTCCTGTGCTGCAGAAAGATGTGCTGTTCTAAACTTATTACATGGGACATAAATAGGTGTTCACTTGGTGTGTGTTTCATTTAATGGCAAACGTTTCTCACCTTGCCCCTTTGGGGTAAATGTGTACAGTGGTAAGATATAACAACAACATTGCTGCTGTGGTTTTGGTTTTGGTAAATAGGATTGTAATTCTATTATTTTTCTGAATTGCCATCTGTTCTTGTCTGGAGAAGATGCTTCCCCAAATACCATTGCTTCATCGTCTGGAAATGTAAGTTTTCAGCATTTTAATTTCGGTTTAGTTTTTATCGGCTTTCGTTAAATTCACGCGAGAATTGTTTGTCATAAACCTTTTGTGCATTAAGTGTTTGCAGAAGTATAAATGAAGAAACATTTGTTTTATAGGCGATTGAAGAGTACCAAGCAGTGAATGTCTCCGTGAAAATAGAAAGATTCGTATTTGAGGTTAGAACTTATTTGAATCCTTGATTTATTTTCGAAGATTTTGCTTGTTAACTTCAAATTCAGGAAGTTTGTTTTGGCTTTTGTTTCTTGCCTTGTTATTTTTATTTCTGACTTGTGGACGTTTCCGAAAAATATGAAGCCACAATTAATTTTGCTTAATTCGATTTAAGGATTCAGTACACTATTAAATAGTATTTAACATTCACCAATTTTGCATTTCCAAAAAATATGAAGCCACAATTAATTTTTACTGCAATACAACTCTTAAATTTTTTAATTAATGTAGAAAGGATTTGATGTTGAACAAATTTAAAATTATTCATTTAGATATAATTAAATGTCAAATGGGAAGGGCTTTAGAGTAAATTTTATGCCTATTCTCAAGGATGATAGGGTACAATTCATATATTAAGGCATTAATCTTGGTTTGTAAATTAAATTGAAAATGAAAACCTTGTTTTTATAAGCTAAATCTGCAAACTATTTTCATTTATAATGTTGTTAATGAATTTTTTTTTTCTTTTGGATCGCATGATAGCCATTATGCTTGTGGCATTTACTTAAAAGTCCAGAAAATGTCCTAAAGCAACTTATGGTTCTAATACTTGTCATTATTTCTTTAATTAGTGAGAACCTACTGACCTTGCAAAATATAATTTGATCATGTTTATCGATGCTATTGTATATTTCTCAATATATAGTTTATTTCAGACAAAATTTGTTTTCATTAGGAGCCACCTGTGCTATGTTAGATTTTTGTTGCTACTTTGTATTTCAGTGCATATTATCTGTCATTTTTTAGCCTTGTTACAACAATCATGTGTTAACATTGATATTTTCTAGATAATTGCCCTTTGAAGAGCTAAGAGAAGAAATATGGAACACTTGGTTTTAGCTTGTGGAGGAGAAGCTGTGAATTCTGTAGATGATTTGACCCCCGATTGTCTTGGTTGGGCTGGACTGGATTGGTTATTCTTATGCTATTATTTGCATCTGTAACTTGTTGATTGACACCAAAGGATGATACTTGTATGTCTACTATTTTCTTACAAAATGGGTCTTATTATGTAATGTTTTAAATAATTTTCTTTATATATGTGTATTTTGAAACATATTTTTATTTGAAATAAATATATGTTTGTATGTGTGAGATCATTGTTATGTACATGATTAAAATAAATAAATAGCGATTAAAATTTAAAAAAAACAGAAAAAATAATTATGCAATAATTTAGCAACGGATTTGCGACAGAAACTGTTGCTAATGTGTAATATATATAATTAAAGAAATAATTAGCGACAATATTAGCGACTACAATTTCGTCGCTAAATTTTACAATAAATTTAAATTAGCGACGGAATTAGCGACGATAAATGTAGTCGCTAAATATTATTATTATAATTCTAGCGACTATTTATAAATATAAATTAGCGACGGAAAAAAAAAATTAGCGACGAACTTTTTCGTCGCTAAATTAGCGACTGATTTTGAATTCCGTCGCTAATATATTAGCGACTGGCCTATTAGCGACTGTTCGTCGTGGCGTCGCTAATTTAAATTAGCGACGGAATTTTGTCAATTAGCGACGAAAAATGCCGTCGCTAATTCCCAGTTTTTTTGTAGTGTATGTTAATCATGCTCTCATAATCTATTAACGAAGGGTTCAATTTAAAAAAAAAAAAAAGGAATTTAATGTTGTAAAATAAATGTTTAAAAACTTAATTAATTGTAAAATTCAAATAGTTTATAGGCTTGTAAGTACATTTCACCTAAAATTTATTCTAATCCTACGGCAATACCATAACAAATTATAGTATTCGTATATTTTGTATAGTTTATGTATATTTTATATGGTTTATAGTATTTTTATATAATTTATTTTATATTTTATAGAGTTATTTATATAATTATAAATCAAATTATGTTATAAAGTTGAATATTTGTTTATTAATTTATTATATAATGGTAAATTAGCTTTTAAATCGCCAAATGTTTTTGTTTTTCATTATTCTAATCAATGAAATCAATATCGATACTAATTTTTCAATTAAATCATTTAATTTAGAGATTGGTATTTATTTTACATTTCAAAAAGATGATTTTGTACCATATAGCAGCAACAAATAGCTTACTAAAATTTATTAAAAAATTATATATAATTAATAATTATATTAAAAAAACTATACATATTAGAATTATAAATACTAAACATATTATTAACTTAATTATATAACAAAATATAAGTTCACCATAGTAGATGGCAAGCAAGAAAATGCAAAATATCCAACCCGAAATGCATATGGTTTTTTGGGTTCTTCCTAAATTTGTTGGTTGAAACTTGAAAATAGAAGATATAAACACGTAATTTAAAGAAAAAAATAATTAAAAAAAAGCGGAAAAATGTAACCCGATACCAACCCACGCGCATTCATGCCGGCTCGTCCTTAGATTTACGTACCCACATTTTACTCAAAATTAAAAAATAAATAAATAAATATAAAACAATATCCACTTCATTTTTTAACTGTCACTTTTAAATAAAATTTATATTCTATTTATTTATTATTTTTAAATTTTCAATATAATTTTATTTACTTTTTTAATTTATTTTTTTGAATAAAATTAAAATAAATCAAAATTGATAATTTAGTATTAATCACATAATTTAATATTGAATTTAAATTTATTTATTATTTTTTAATCTTAATAAAAATAACAAAAATACCTAATAAAAAAATAAAAGGAGTACATGTTAGGTATGTATTTATGGCAGTCAGTGTGCCCAATTCAGTTTACCCAATATGGTTGATTTAAAAAAATCAAAAAACTCTTAAATTGATTTTAAAAAATTAAATTAAAACTGAATTTAAAGGTTGAATATAAACGTAAATTTTAATTTTTAAAATTATGGTTAATGTATTTGATTTTAGACTTAGCATATGTTTGATAAACTGTAATGGATTGTAATGTATTTAGTAAATTCGTTGACTAATAATTAATTGATTTACATGTATTTTTAAAATATGTATTGATATAAGTGTAATTTTTACATATATCCCTATTATACTTTAATATTAGAAAGCAGATAAATGATAAATTAATATTTATATAAATTTATTTTAGTATATAGATATTAAATTTGAATGATTTGTATTTTTATATTTAAAATTTAAAAATTTATATTTTAATTTGATATATATATATATATATATATATATATATATTATATATATATATATATATATATATATATATATATATATATATATATATATATATATATATATATATATATATATATATATATATATATAAGTTTTATGTTTAATTTTTTAACGGTTAAATAATGATTAATAGTTAACTGACCATCTTGAACGGTTAATCGGTTAGCAATTTACAGGTTATTAATGTAATAAATTTTAATTTTAATTTTAATAAATTAATTTTAATGAACTAAATGTAAAAAATAGATTATAAATTGGTTAATCATTACATGCTTACCTCTAATATCAGGTACAAGTATATGTATATGTGTCCATGCTTACCACCTGATTTCAGGTACAAGTATATGTATATGTGTCCATGCTTACCTCCCGATTTTAGGTTCAAGTATATCTATATATGTGTGGGGGGTGGGTTTAGATTTTAATAAGAAGCGCAAAGCTATAACAGACAAAACAAAACAAAATAAAAACAACTTTTTATTACTATTTTCTCAATTTTCAAAAGGTATATAAAATATAAAATTCACATGAAGTGATAACTATGGGAAATACATCTCCAAAAATCCAGTCAAGATTGACCAAACAACCCTTGATATGGCTCAAGCCCAATGGTAAAAGGGCAAGATGTTAACTAGAAGTCAAAACAGAAAGACGTGATGTCCGATCGGATTGATGGGACAGCATGTTTTGTCAGCCCACTGACACAAGCCAACGCCCATACTCTCCACCTGCTCCCTATCACATCGTCGCTTACCTGCTCCAATTGCAAGTTATCACTCCCTAAGGTACTTGTGTACCCATCCAAAGAACTCCTATAAATGGCCTAAAATACAATGGCTCAAGGTATTGAACATACGAGACTCTCTCTCTAAGCATTCTTTTTCTAAAAGCTACTAACTTAAGCTTCGGAGTGCTAACGTCTGGGTCTGACCGGATACTCCTTCTTGCAGGTCCATCCATCCGACTGGCCCTTCAACTGCCAGCTCTACTTCTCACAAGATAAAGACATTTTAGGTTTTATCATTTGGTGCTTTCATTGAGAGAAAATGGCAGGTTTGAGATCCAATGAATACGAAACTTCGGGAGAGTATAATCACCACAGTTAGGGCAAATCTAAGCCCTCAGAAAAAAGAGAGGGGTCTCCCAGATCCCCTATTAGGGGTAACCTCCTTCCAGAATTCAACGATGTAGTTATGCGGCAACCGAAAGAAACCCCTATTACCATCAGGGACATGCACGCCATTCTTAGTGATTTTACTAAAAGTATAGTCCAAACCTTGAAAAAGGAAAAAATGTCCAGAACTCATAAAAGAAGCCATGAAATGGATTTCAATGGCTGAAGACTTCGAAAAGAGAAGGAACAAGGGATTTCATCAATGAGCCAAGAGCTCATAATAGTAGGCGGATGAAGGCTAGAACCCCAGGCAGATATGACAAGGAAAAGGGCACAATGTCCTCAAGTAGAGATTCTCCATATATCCCTAGTAGATCTTCCACCTCATCCATAAGGGATGATTTGTCTTTTATGTGCACCCCGAATCGTAACCGCACGAAGGGAAAAAGGATGAATTTGCCTCGGCAGCGACGAATAGGGAGGATAAATGGTTCAAGCAGAAGCTCAAGCAGTTTGGCTTGACAGGCTCTAAAAAAGGAATGTTCGAGGACAACACCTGCGACAACACGGCCTCACCATTTTGCAAAAAAATTGTCAGAGCTACCTCCTAGGTGGCGAGATGTGATAATGGACAGGTATACAAGTAAGACTGACCCTACTACTCATCATGCGAAATATCTAACTAAAGTGCAGGTATACACCTACGATGAAAGGATTGCTTGCAGGATATTCCCCACCACGCTGGGAAGAAACGCTCTCACATGGTTCCACGAGCTCCCGCAGGGGTCAATCACCTCTTTCCGCGACAACGGAGGAGTTATTTATTATGCAATTTATTGTACAGATACGAGTGCCAAAATCTGTGAGTGATCTGTGCAACCTCTATCAAAGGACCAATGAAAGTCTTCGAAACTACATCGATAGATTCTAAGCCACAATGTCGGAGGTGAGAAATATAAGTGTGGAAATAGTATCCACCGCCCTAGCCAATGGCACTGCTGATAGGCCATTATTTGATTCAATTACAACAAGGCCACCAATCAGCTTTTTCGACTTGATGGAAAGAGTTAGGCAATACATTCAGCTGGATGATGCCATGAGATTTAGCCGAGGCAGAAGGAGCAACGTCATGGACAAGCTACAGCACCTAGATGGACGGTCATTCAACTAGGCTCAAATGTCTGAACGGATCGTAAAAAGTCCCGATAGAGCCTCAACTTCGAGAAATTTGGGAAAAAGAAAGGAGGCAGAGCGATCAAGGTCCGATTCGGGAGTTGGTCAGCAGACTTGAACTTTCACTCCGCTCAACACCAACCCCGCACAAGTGTTGATATGGATCAAAGAGAACAACTAAAAGGTGAACTGGCCCAAGAAGATGGACGAAAAGAGCAGAAGAACCTGGAACCATAATAAATACTGCAAGTTCCATAGGGACATCAGTCATACAACTGATGAATGCCATCAGTTGAAGGAAAAAATTGAGTGACTCTTGTAAAGGGGATACCTCAAGAGATTTGTAGGTCCGACTCAAGGGGCAAGTCCCTGTAGACAATCGAACCATATGAAAGATGATTTTGAAGACGATGATGATGATGATGAGTAGAGAAAGCCAAAGAATGCAGACCCATGCCGATCATATGCCGGTGTTATAAATATGATCACTGGTGGGTCGTCCTACGGAGAAAACCTCTCCAGAAAAAGAAAGGGTAAGGGCGTCTATGTCTCCCATACATCCGAACGGCCAGCCCCAATCACCATATCCTGTGAGGATACACGAGATGTAATGTTCCCTCATGAAGATGCCCTTGTCGTCAGGGCGCGAATTAACAATTTTGATGTAAAAAGGATATTAGTGAACAATGGAAGTGTTGTAAATGTGTTTACATTACAAGCCTAGAAAGCAATAGGGTTATCGATTGAAGATCTCAAGCTGAACACCATGCCACTGATCAGATTTGGCAATGCCACAGTGCCAGTGGTAGGGTCGGTTGATTTGTTTGTTGAACTTGGCCAAGAAGCTTTCATCCATTTCTACAAGGTAACATTTATGGTTATTGATATGGTTTTTGCTTATAACGCCATGTTTGGCAGGCCTCAACTATTTCAAATCGAGATTGTCACCAGTATCCGTTATATGGTAATGAAAATCCCAACTAGGGGAGGCATCACCATCCTAAGAGGCGACCAAAAGACATCAAGAGAAGCTTATATTGCCATGATCAAGCTGATGGAATATGACATGGTATGATAATCATGATAGCACAGTGGAAAAACAAAAATTTTATCATACATATCCAAAGATAGGAACGAAAACATGCAATTTTAGGGTTTTGAAACTTACAATAGATGATGCCTTTTATTCTTTGATTTTGTGATGTCCAGCAACCAAGATGCCTTTATCCACCTTAGATCTCGATCACCAATGCCAAGGAATAGCCTTTTGCGCCACTCCCTCTATTCTCACACACACAATTACACCATCGGCTTAAAAACGAGATTGCTAGATCTCTTTTTCGGTATTGTGTAAGGGTTATAGTTTGAAGCTACAAAACTTGATTTTGTACTTCTTTAGATTGCTATTACTGCTCAATAACACAAGAGAATGAGGAACAATCCTTTCCTTCCTTCCTTGTGAAAAATTGAACAAAAGAATTAAGAGAGAGAGAGTCACTATTCACGAGTTACTATTCACGAGTTCCTATTCATGCCACAAAAAAATTAGGTTTAGGGTTTTATTTCTTTTAATATATATGCTTATCCTTTGGCAAGTCATTAATCTGAATTCAACTATCCTAAGATAATTAATTCAAACTCTATCACTTCCTAAAGATAAGTAATATATTTTGAATTAAACTCCTTTGAATTTAAATTCAAATTTGAAATAAAACATAAGACATTTAAATAAATGAAATCACTTAATTAAATATATAAGTGATTTAATTTAATTTAAATTCCTTTAGGCTTTAATATTCAATTAACTTAATTAACACAAGATAATTAATTAATTGAAATTAAACCTTATGGGCTGAATTTCTCTCTCTCATGGACCAAAGCCCAATAGCAATATTATAACCCATTACATACATTAATTTGACTTTAATTAAAAGCCCAAATTAATGTCCAATACTTAATTTAAATATTTTAAGCCCAATGCTTTGTGTGCGATCCTATAGGTCCATTTAATGTTGGCAATGAATTAATAAATTAATTCAAAGGCTATATATATTCTCTAGCAAGATATTATAGCATTCCAAATTAAATGAAAATGCATATGGCATTTGGTGACCTAATGCAATTTCGCATAGTCCCTTACCCATAAATATTAGAATTAATATAAGGCATGGAACTAGTCATCCTTATATACATTAATTCATTTCTTGATATTCCAATGACACTGAATTCTTAGATAAATAATGATTACTCATTATTTCATCTCAGTATGGCCATACACTTCTCAGTTCACTGATCATGTGGCCGGTGATATTTTTCTCTCTTATCGAGAGGGGTAATCCCTTCACTTCTCTCATGCTCTCTAACATGAATCAGTGCATACCCAATCATACCCGTACTTGTCACTCTGTTACGAGCACGTTAGGTGTATGTCAAAGTACACAGTAATTCATAAAGAGTTTCATAGAGATTTCAGGTCTAAGAACTCTGATACAAAACTTGCATATGAGAAACACTTATGACTTGTACCATGTAGTGTTCTCATGAGCGGATCGAATCCAGATACCATGTTCTTTAACATGTATCTATGATCTCTGATTGACACTCTTGTCCTAATGATCCATAAGACAGAACTCATAAGATCAGAGAGAGCATACTAGTCTTAATTCATTTGTTATTCCCATAACAATGACTGACTAGGGATATTTAGAATGATGTCTCCTTTGTTTCAAGGTCTTACAATCCATGTGCCTCACACATGATAACTTAAACCGAAACAACACTCTTGGATAGTTTTATCAATTGATATGCACAGGAATACAAAGGATAAAACAAATGCCTCATTTTATTAATTTCAAGTGTTTCGTTACAATGTATTGGGGCTAGGGCTTACACTAACAATCTCCCACTAGCACTAGTCCCAATTGGGCATAGCCCTAAGACCGAACGCTCTCAAATGAGCTTCGTGCAGATTTGGACGTAACTTTTTCATCAAAGGATCTGCTACATTGTCTTCACTTGATATCTTGCTAACCTTGACGTCCCCACGATCAATGATTTCTCTGATCAGGTGGTACCTTCTGAGTATGTGTTTGGATTTCTGGTGTGACCGGGGCTCCTTAGCCTGTGCGATGGCCCCGTTATTGTCACAGAAAATTTCTAATCGATCTAGGATGCTTGGGACCACTCCTAATCCATTAATGAAATTTTTAATCCAAACAGCCTCTTTTGCAGCCTCACTTGCTGCAATATACTCAGATTCTGTAGTTGAGTCGGCAACGGTTTCTTGCTTTGAGCTTCTCCAGCTAACAGCACCACCGTTCTAAACAAAAACAAACCCAGATTGGGATCTAGAATCCTGAGTGCTGGTCTGAAAAGCAGCATCGGCATAACCTTATATGACGAGCTCTTCTTGACCACCATACACCAAGAAGTGATCCTTAGTCCTTCGCAGGTACTTAAGGATCCCTTTTACAGCAGACCAGTGCTTCTCACCAGGGTCTTGCTGAAACCTACTGGTTATACTCAGTGCATGAGCAACATCCAATCTAGTACATAACATAGCGTACATGATAGATCCAATAGCAGATGCATATGGGATTCTACTCATGTTGTCCCTTTCCTCTTTGGTTTTAGGGCACTGTTCTTTAGTCAAAGGAACTCCCAAAGCCAAAGGTATGTACCCTTTCTTTGAGTCTCCCATACTAAAATGCTTTAGTACTTTGTCTATGTACTTTTCTTGACTTAGTCCCAAAAGCCGATTCGATCTATCTCTATAGATTCGAATACCAAGTATTGTCTCGGCTTCACCTAAGTCTTTCATTGAGAAACATTTTCCCAACCATTGCTTAACCTTTTGCAATGTTGGAATATCATTCCCAATGAGAAGGATGTCGTCCACATATAGGACCAGAAACACTACTATGCTCCCACTAACCTTCTTGTACACACAAGGCTCATCTTCGTTCTTGATGAAGTCAAATTCTTTGACTGCCTCATCAAAGCGAAGATTCCAACTTCGGGATGCTTGCTTTAATCCATAAATGGATTTTTGAAGCTTGCATACCTTATTAGGATGCTTGGGATTGACAAATCCTTCAGGCTGTGTCATATACACATCCTCAAGTAAATTTTCGTTAAGGAAAGCAGTTTTGACATCCATTTGCCATATCTCATAATCATGATATGCAGCTATGGCAAGCAAGATCCTAATGGACTTGAGCATGACTACAGGCGAAAAGGTCTCGTCATAGTCTATACCATGAGTTTGTCGAAAACCTTTTGCTACTAGTCTACCTTTGTAGGTCTTATCAGCTTTTAGTTTGAATAATCACTTGCATTCAATTACCTTAGCACCTTCTGGTGGATCAACCAAGGTCCAAACCTGGTTATCGTACATTGATTGCATCTCGGATTTCATGGCTTCAAGCCAATTATCCGAGTCTGGGCTTTCAATAGCTTCTCGGTAGGTAGTAGGATCCTCACGATCTACTAACTCAATAGTGTCACTGTCAGTGATTAGAAATCCATATCTCTCAATCTCCTGACGTACCCTACCAGACCTTCTAGGTACTTGTGTAATGGGTTCTTGTTCCACAACTGGTTGTGAACTTGATCCCATTTCCAAACCATCCTCTATAGGAGCTTGTGGCACTTGAATTTCTCCAAGTTCTACTTTACTCCCACTGTCTTTCTTGAGAAGGAACTCCTTTTCCAAGAAAACAGCCTTGCGAGCAACAAATACTTTGTTCTCAGCTTGTGAGTAAAAGTAGTATCCCTTTGTTTCTTTGGGATAGCCCACAAATAAGCAGACAGTCGATTTGGACTCTAGTTTGTCAGATGTTAATTTCTTAACATGTGCTTCACAGCCCCAAATCTTGAGAAAAGACATATTAGGTTCTTTCCCAGTCCATACCTCGTATGGTGTCTTCTCAACTGCTTTAGTTGGAGTACGGTTCAATAGAAATGCAGCAGTTTCTAATGCATAACCCCAAAAAGAGATAAGAAGATTAGCTTGACTCATCATAGATCGAACCATGTCCAACAGAGTTCGATTTCTCCTTTCGGACACACCATTCCATTGCGGTGTTCCAGGAGGAGTGAGCTGTGAAATAATACCACACTCTTTTAGATGATCATCAAACTCTAGGCTTAAGTATTCGCCACCTCGATCTGATCGAATGGCTTTTATACTTTTGCCAAGTTGGTTTTCTACTTCGTTCTTAAACTCCTTGAATTTCTCAAAAGTTTCAGACTTGTACTTCATTAGATAGACATAGCCATATCTACTGAAGTCATCTGTGAAAGTCACGAAGTAGCTAAAACCACTTCTAGCTTGTGTACTTAATGGTCCACATACATCGGTATGTATTAGTTCCAATAAGCCATTAGTCCTTTCACCTTTCTTGTTAAAAGGACTCTTTGTCATTTTTCCATGCAAACATGGCTCGCATGTGTCATAAGACTCTAAGTCAAATGACCCAAGCACTCCAGTTTTGTGGAGTCTTGAAATGCATTTTTCGTTTGCATGTCCTAAACGACAATGCCAAAAGTAAGTAGGGTTCAATTCGTTTGATTTAACCCTCTTTGTATTAATGTTGTATATCGACTCTTTGTTTTGTAAATCAAGGATATAAAGGTCATTTTGCAACATGGCATTGCCATAAGAAATGCCTTGGCGATGAATATGAGCATTGCCATTTTTAATAACAAAATCAAATTCATCATTATCCAAACATGAAACTGAAATAATGTTTCTGCTCATAGCAGGCACATAATAACAATTATTCAAAACAATACAAAGTCCGGAAGGTAAAGTGAGGTGATAGTCGCCTATCTCCATGGCAGCAACTCGTGCTCCATTCCCCACACGGAGGTCCACTTCATTCTTCCCAAGTAACCGCCTATTTCTTAACCCCTGCACATTTGAACAAATGTGAGAACCACAACCGGTATCCAATACCCAAGTGGTAGAAATAGAAAGGTTAATTTCAACAACAAAAATACCAGAACTGGACGCCTTGGCTCCATTCTTCTTTTGTTCTTCCTTGAAGAGAGCGCAATTCTTCCTCCAATGCCCTATCTTGTTGCAATGGAAGCAAGTGCTCTCACTCTCTTTGAGTTTTGACGCCTTGGGCTTGGATTGGGCCTGAGGTGCACTCCCAACTGACTTGGGTTTTCCCTTTCCCTTTCCCTTTCCCTTAGCAGGTCCCTTCTTAATTCCCTTTTGAACCATTAGTACGGGATTGGTCTTTCGAATGTTTTCTTCAGCATTCTTAAGCATCCCATGAAGCTCAGTGACTGACTTGTTCATTGCATGCATGTTATAATTCATCACAAATGGATCATAAGCAGCAGGCAATGATCCTAAGATCAAGTCAGTGGCCAATTCCTTTGGCACTAGTACCTCAAGCTTCTCAAGAGTATCAAGATACCCTTTCATCTTGAGTACATGGGTACTAACAGAAGTACCCTCAGCCATCTTGCAAGAAATTAAAGCCTTTGTTGTCACGAACCTCTCGTGACGAGCTTGCTCTTGGAACATCTCCTTGAGGTGCACCATGATCGCATAGGCCTCTTGGTCCATAAATTGCTTTTGCAATTCAGGCACCATAGTGGCCAGCATCAGACAGGTCACATCATTGGAGTCGTTCTTCTTGGTCTCAAAAGTTTCCTTTTGAACCGCAGAGGTGTTCCTTCCTGGTTCATCAGGCAAGGGTGCATCCAAAACATACGACTTCTTCTCTTGCTTAAGAACTATTCTTAAGTTTCGAGACCAGTCTATGAAATTGGTGCCATTCAATTTGTCCTTTTCAAGGACCGATCGCAATGAGAAATTGTTGTTTGAAGATGCCATTTTCAATCTACAATAAAATTTAGCAAGATTAAATGAGGTCTTATTTATGATCCCACAAACCGAATTAATATCCCTTTAAATAATTCACGTTAGTGATTTTATGTGGGCCAAGATCCACTTTTCACAACAACTTATTAGTCAAGCTGAGCTTGTACACCTAACAAGTTAAGTTACTTAGGTAGGAAAACTCCAATCATGTCTCGTACATGACTCTTGGATCAAATGGGCTAACATCTTAAGATGTTATAGCACAACCCATTTATTAGTTGCCTAGGTCCGGGCATCCCTTTCCATGATAAGTCCAACCTACATTCACAACCCCTGCCTCACAAAGATAATCGGGCGCATCTAGGACTCCTAGTCTACGTGACCGATGATCGATGCCTTGACATGTTTCGAATTAGGAAGGCAACTTTGTGACTTACTATTTTAGGGATTCATTTTATTACGGCTTACATGGCATACACTTTGTCATCCATACATAGCATGCATATATATATAATTGCATAAAGTAAAGCGTGACAAACATGGGCCCAAAAACCTACAACTAAGATTCTATACTATTACATAAGAATCTTCGAGTTGGGCTTCTCCACTCCGGTGGGCTTCGTCTTGATTTACAAAGTCTTCAAATAAATTCTATTCTAAGAAATAAATGGAACTTTTACAATAAAATATAATGGCACACAGGCCATATTTAATTACAAAAACCCAGGGCCCATGAATGCACCATGCATATCCATTCATCACACCAAACAAGCAAATAAATATATATAGCATTCATGGATCAGACAAAGTCCAATTTTAATCAATTTAGCCAAGCCCATTAATGGAAATTGTGTACTTGAACCTTTAAGAGAAGACCCCGTGATGGGCCTGGGCCGAAGCCCAATGGACTAAATCCTCTTATTGAATAAGTTCTCTTAAAAGCCCAAAACACAAACTAGTTAGATTTGTGCCATAAATCAACTCTAGTATAATTTCCAATTTTGCCATTTTTAATTTTATGTCATACAGCCCATAAACATTAAAAATACATATAATATGTGCTAACATGAATTAAAAATAAAATCATGAAGAACACATATAATAGAACACGGCATTCATGCAAAAACAAACAAACAACAAAACTAGTTGTTTAATGCTTATGTAATGCCATGAAATGCACAAACATTTAAATCAATTTTATGAGTCATTTAATAATCTAAATAAGTCCATAAATATTGATTTAATATTCTGTACCATTTTAATCTAAATGTGTTTTTACCATTTTAATCAAAACAAAGCAAACAATGTTGATTAAACATGTAACAAACACAAACTAGTCATTGTTTTAAGTGATTTTAAAATTAATCAATTAAATTATCATGGACCAGAATTAAAACCAAATTTAAAAAATGTCCAGACCTGATAATTAATCTTTAAATATCACTTACAAACATGCCAAAAACGTTTTTACATTTAATTTTGAAAACTAGTTGTTAAACTAGCAATTTACATGCCAACTAGCACCTAGTTTCATAATTAACATGTACCATCAGGTATAAATAATTAAATCCGACCATTACCAGCCCTAATAACATCTTAGGACAGTATATTAACATGTCATATTAATTATAATACCTATCTAATCAATTAAAATCGTTTTTACACCAAAACAATGCAAAAAACTCAAAACAGAAAATTTCAAATTTGCATGTTTTCAAAATAACGATTTTTAATTAATTTTTTCATGCATCTAAAGCACTAAAATAAGCATGTCTAGGCTCTGATACCACTGATGGAATATGACATGGTATTATAATCATGATAGCACAGCGGAAAAACAAAAATTTTATCATACATACCATACAAATCCAAAGATAGGAACGAAAACATGCAATTTTAGGGTTTTGAAACTTACAATAGATGATGCCTTTTATTCTTTGATTTTGTGATGTCCAGCAACCAAGATGCCTTTATCCACCTTAGATCTCGATCACCAATGCCAAGGAATAGCCTTTTGCGCCACTCCCTCTATTCTCACACACACAATTACACCGTCGGCTTAAAAACGAGATTGCTAGATCTCTTTTTCGGTATTGTGTAAGGGTTATAGTTTGAAGCTACAAAACTTGATTTTGTACTTATTTAGATTGCTATTACTGCTCAATAACACAAGAGAATGAGGAACAATCCTTTCTCCTTGTGAAAAATTGAACAAAAGAATTAAGAGAGAGAGAGTCACTATTCATGAGTTACTATTCACGAGTTCCTATTCATGCCACAAAAAAATTAGGTTTAGGGTTTTATTTCTTTTAATATATATGCTTATCCTTTGGCAAGTCATTAATCTGAATTCAACTATCCTAAGATAATTAATTCAAACTCTATCACTTTCTAAAGATAAGTAATATATTTTGAATTAAACTCCTTTGAATTTAAATTCAAATTTGAAATAAAACATAAGACATTTAAATAAATAAAATCACTTAATTAAATATATAAGTGATTTAATTTAATTTAAATTCCTTTAGGCTTTAATATTCAATTAACTTAATTAACACAAGATAATTAATTAATTGAAATTAAACCTTATGGGCTGAATTTCTCTCTCTCATGGACCAAAGCCTAATAGCAATATTATAACCCATTACATACATTAATTTGACTTTAATTAAAAGCCCAAATTAATGTCCAATACTTAATTTAAATATTTTAAGCCCAATGCTTTGTGTGCGATCCTATAGGTCCATTTAATGTTGGTAATGAATTAATAAATTAATTCAAAGGCTATATATATTCTCTAGCAAGATATTATAGCATTCCAAATTAAATGAAAATGCATATGGCATTTGGTGACCTAATGCAATTTCGCATAGTCCCTTACCCATAAATATCAGAATTAATATAAGGCATGGAACTAGTCATCCTTATATACATTAATTCATTTCTTGATATTCCAATGACACTGAATTCTCAGATAAATAATGATTACTCATTATTTCATCTCAGTATGGCCATACACTTCTCAGTTCACTGATCATGTGGCCGGTGATATTTTTCTCTCTTATCGAGAGGGGTAATCCCTTCACTTCTCTCATGCTCTCTAACATGAATCAGTGCATACCCAATCATACCCGTACTTGTCACTCTGTTACGAGCACGTTAGGTGTATGTCAAAGTATACAGTAATTCATAAAGAGTTTCATAGAGATTTCAGGTCTAAGAACTCCGATACAAAACTTGCATATGAGAAACACTTATGACTTGTACCATGTAGTGTTCTCATGAGCGGATCGAATCCAGATACCATGTTCTTTAACATGTATCTATGATCTTTGATTGACACTCTTGTCCTAATGATCCGTAAGACAGAACTCATAAGATCAGAGAGAGCATACTAGTCTTAATTCATTTGTTATTCCCATAACAATGACTGACTAGGGATATTTAGAATGATGTCTCCTTTGTTTCAAAGTCTTACAATCCATGTGCCTCACACATGATAACTTAAACCGAAACAACACTCTTGGATAGTTTTATCAATTGATATGCACAGGAATACAAAGGATAAAACAAATGCCTCATTTTATTAATTTCAAGTATTTCGTTACAATGTATTGGGGCTAGGGCTTACATTAACACAAGCACCATAAAGAAGCCATGTTGGTGGAACCAGGTCTGGAACAACTTAAGTAGTCGGAGGAACTGAGAATGGATCTTGCAAAAGAAGTCAAGACAGGGACGCTTGCAAAAGGTAAGGCTGTTCAAATTGGCACCAGCATGAGCACGAAGGTTGAGGAGGCCATTATGCAGGTATTAATGATCAACCAGGCACCCTTTGCTTGGAAGCCGGAAGACATCATCGGGATCGACCCCAATGTAATCACCCACAAACTTAACATAGATCCAGCTTGCAAGCCGATTAGGCAGAAGTTGCGAAAGCATGCTCCTGATCGCAGGAGATTTATCTCCGATGAGGTAGACAGGTTACTAAAAGCGAGAACAATCCAAGAGGTTGAATATCTCAACTGGCTAGCCAATGTTGTTCTGGTAAAAAAGAAATCGGGAAAGTTGCGAATGTGCGTTAACTTCACGGACCTTAATCCCAAAAGACAGCTACCCCCTGTCCAGCATAGATTAATTGGTGGATACCACTGCGGGTCACGCCATCTATTCCCTCTTCGATGCTTATGCTAGATACCACCAAATTATGATGTGGTTGTTGGATCAGAAGAATACCAACTTCATCACGGATGATGGCACCTTTTGTTACAAGGTCATGCCATTTGGATTGAAAAATACGGGTGCCACATATCAGTACTTAATGAATAAGATTTTCAAGGATCAAATCAGGCAGCATGTGGAGGTTTGTGTGGATGATATGATCATCAAAAGCAAAAGTCCTGAAGAATATCCTGCCAATTTGGCAAAAATCTTCAACACACTGAATAAATTTCGAATGAAGCTCAATCCTGATAAATGCATTTTCAGGGTGCCCTCAGGTAAATTTTTGGGCTTTATGGTCTCACAAAGGGGCATTGAAGCCAAATCCGACAAAATAAAGGCAATATTGGAGATGCAGCCACCAAGCAGTGTGAAGGACGTTTGGAAGCTGAATGGTAGAATAACAGCCCTTGGGCGGTTTATCTCCTCCTTAGCCAAATGATGCACCCATTTTTTAAGAAATTGAGGAAGAACGAAGCCTTCAACTGGGACGCTGATTACTAGCAAGCCTTCGATGAGCTAAAGAAATTTCTCACCAATTCACCGTTACTCAGCCGATCACTTCTAGGTGAAAATTTGTATTTATATTTGTCAACTTCTAGTGAGGCTATTGTAGGTGTCCTGATCAAGGAAGAAGGAACCCAGTAACTGCCTATTTATTATGTGAGCCAGGTGCTCAGAGGCCTAGAATTGAAAAAAGGTTCGGTGGAGCAACTCATCATTGCCCTCATGATGTGCACAAAGAAGTTAAGACAATACTTTGAAGCACATACGATAGTCATCCGATCGGGTCAACCGATCAGAAAAATTCTTCAAACCCCGAACTTTGAGGGAAAAATGGTGGGATAAGAAATCAAGCTCCAATCATGGGACGTGAGGTACGAGCCCAGGAAAGCAATCAAGGCTCAAGCTTTGGCAGATTTCATCGCTGAATTCACTGGCGAAGAAGTAACCAGTCACCCGTAACTTGTAAAATGGGAAATGATCATGGATAGAGTTACGAATGACAACCGACGAGGTGCAGGCATCGTGATAATGGGCCATTGGACATTGTTATAAGGTACGCAATAAAGCTCAGCTTTAAAATTTCAAATAACATGGCAGAGTACGAGGCGCTTGTGCAAGAGCTGAGACTACTTCATGCCATCTGGCCGGACTCGGTCATCATCAAAATCGATTCCCAACTTGTGATGAGCCAGGTCTTAGGCACCTTCGAGGCTAGAGAACCCAACATGATACAATATTTGGGAAAGGTCAAAGCAGCACTCAAGATGCTAGAAGAATGTAGATCCGAATGGGTCCTACAGAGGGTGCCAAGAGATCAAACTTTAGCAGCTGATCAACTTGCCAAAATGTCTGCTTTCGAACAAAGGGTGGTGGAAGAAAATATAACCATCATTGACAAACCAACCTCCTCATTAGACGCACCATCAAGATGGAAATTGAGCCAATTTAGGAAATGTGGATGAGCTCCATCAAGCGGTACCTGTAAACAGGGCAATTGCCTGAAGATAAGGCAAAAGCCAGAAAGGTATCTCAAAAATTCCTGAGTTATTCTATTATTAATGGTGAATTGTTTAAAAAATCTTTCAGTCACCTCTGGCTCAAATGCGTAACGGAGGAGGAAGGTGACTATATCCTGAGGGAGATGCATGAAAGCATTTGCGGAGCACACGAGGCTAGTAGGGCCATGGCAAGGAAGGCACTCCAAACTGGATACTATTGGCCAAGCATCCTAAAAGATGCTCAAAAAAAGGTGAGAAGATGCCAGCAATGCCAAATCCATGGGAGAGTCATCAGACAACCAGCGGCAGATTAGAGTCCGATCGGAGTTTCCTAGCCGTTCGACCAATGGGACCTGGACATCTTAGGGCCTTTTCCCCAAGGAAAAAGGCAAATGTAGTTTCTCCTTGTTGTTGTTGATCACTTCTCCAAATGGATCGAAGCAAAACCTTTGGCTGCAATCACAGCGGAAAAAGTCAAAAACTTCGCTTGGAAAGACATCATTTGCAGGTATGGCTTACCTAATGTCTTCATTACAGATAACGGCAAGCAGCTCAACAGTTCGGTCTTCAAAAACTTTTGCCAAAGCCTCAATATCGGCCTTAAGTTCACTTTCGTCACCCATCCCTAGACCAATGGGATGACCAAGGTCTCTAATCAGACACTCCTGGAAGGCCTGAAAAAATGACTCGACAAGGCACAAGGCAATTGAACTGAAGAACTGCAAAGCATCTTATAGTCTTACAGGACCTCTCCAAGAGCTGGCACTCATCAAATGCCATTCTCTCTTATCTACGGCTCTGAGACAATGATACCTGTATAAATTGGTCTCTCATGCTATCGGACAGCATTCTATTCCAATCGGATGAACATCTTGGATAGATGCCAAGATTTGGACCTATTAGAAGAAATGAGAGAAGATGTTTATGCCAAAATCGCCGCCTACAAACAAAGAGTCGCTAGATACCACAACATAAAAGTAAGGGCAAGAACCTTTAACGTGGGTGATCTAGTGTTCAGAAGGGCATATATAAGCTTGGAAAATGCCGGAGTTGGGCAACCGATGCCAAATTGAGAAGGTCCCTATGAAATCTCCAAAGTTTTAAGCTTAAGTACTTATAAATTAAGAACCCTTGAAGGGTCGGATATTCCCAGAAGTTGGAATGTTGAAGTACTCAAGAAGTACCATGGATAATTGTGTATTAAATTCACATTCAATAAAGAAAATTTTTTCCATTTTCTCCACTTTTCTTCATCTTCGAAAAAATGTATGTTTTCATTTATTTGTTTGTTAGTCTTGATGTTTGTTCGCAGGTCATTTGTTTTGCTCCATTCTCCTTGAATTTCGATCAAAATTCACGGATGATTATTCGCTAGGCTCATCTCGAGCCCAAAATGTGAAAACTTTCCTCCATTGCAACTCCTACAGCAAGTTAACACTTAATGCTTATCTTGAAATGCGAAAACCTTTCTCCATTTAGTCCGATAGATTCGGCTCTATACCTGAATCAAAGGTGCGAAACTTCTTCATTTCATCTCCACCAACATCTATCTTGCACCCAAAATGCGAAACACGGCAGTTGAATAAGTTGTATCTCCTTCGTACTTAACGTACGAAATCGCCAAATTTTCCAACGAATAGCCGATCTTTATATCTGCTTGAATAATACCTTGGTCATACCAAAAATTGCAAAGTCACCTACTGCGTCGAAAGCAGTCAAATTGTCATGACTCGCGTTGATCGGATCAAACGATCATTGATCCTGAAGAGTCGTGTACTACAATATTTCTATGATTCAGGAAGTACTCATATACTCTCCTTAGTTGATTTTGTACATTCTCTATGAAGGTTGCTTTTTACTTAGTTGATTTTATAATGAATCTTGCTCCAAATGAAGGCAAACAAAATTTTATATATATATGAGGAATTCTTACAAGTTATAGAGAATGGAGAAATCCGCCATACAATATATATATATATATATATATATATATATATATATTGTATGGCGAATTTCTCCATTCTCTATAACTTGTAAGAATTCCTCATTTATATATATAATGATAAGAAGGCTAAGCCTCTATGTCTACAATCTCTACTATGGCGATGATGGGCTCAGCGATAGGCTCTGCAGCGATCTCAGTAGCAGGTTGACCATTTTCGAGCTCCATTAGCAGAGAAACTATGGATTCTGGCTCTGTTGGCAAAGGGGCCAGAGTTTCAAGCTCTACGGGTGGAGGAGAAATGACCTTGGATTCAGTCGATAAATTGACAGCCGCATCTGATGCTAAAGGGGCTTCCTTTGCTGCCCTTTTAGTTCCCCCTAATCGGAGAGGCCTCATCCTCATCATCGTTAGAAGGAGGATTGGGAAGAATCCTTGGATCCATCATCCAGTCAAGATCATCTTCAGGGAACCGCTACCTGACTGCATAAATCAATCGAGTCAGCAACCTCCCTTGGGTCTCGCCCAACTGGTCAAGGACTTTCTCCTTCTAAGCATCCAGCTCTTTCGCCAATCTTTCAGCCCAAGTTGCCTCCTTTTTTTGCCAAAGTTGTCTCCATTGAATTCTTTTCTCCTAGGAGAAGGTCACATTCTGATAGACCCTTATCTTTGTCTGTAAGCGCCTTGTCTTTATCAGTATTGGCTTTAAGGCAGTCGTTTATAAGTTGTGAACACTCCCCCTTAACCTGTCCACCTCCTCCTCATACTTCTTTCACAAGGCGCTGTCAGCAGTAAGATGCACCACATCTCCTTTCAAATGGTCCACCTCGCTCTACCGAGACCTGAGGTCTTGGGCCAATCGACCTTTCTCTCGCTTTAGCTCTTCTACCTCTGACCTTAGAAGCACAGCTTCCTTTTTTGTCGCATCGCTGGTGGCCTCAGCTTCCTTCCTTTTTCAAATGGCATCCTCTCACTTTGCTCGAGCATAAGCTGCCATGCCGTTAATACGAAACCCCCTTTTATTAGCTATGAAAAGGAAGAGTGGAGAAACTAGTCAAAAAGAGAAGAAGAAGAAGAAGAAGAAGAAGAAGAAATGGAGAGAAAAGCAAAAGATGCAAGCGTTACCTCCAGGCTCTGCTGTTGAAATAACCCGTACTCTCAGGAGAGCAAATTAAGCTCCGTCATCGCCTTGAAGTCACTCTCCTGAGCAAGACCTTGGCAAATGAAGGATGGCACACCCCTGTTGGTCACGGACCAATCCTTGCCAAACCGCTCTTTCAAGATATCTTCTAAAGGCAGAGCCTGACCCTCTTGAGTTTTCCATGAAGATCGTCGACTTGGCTCATTTTGAGCTACCTCCTTGCTTTTGGCGACGATCCGGGCATTGACAGCGGCTATAGTTTTTGCAATCTTCCTCCTTGCTGCCTCTTCAATCTTCTTATGCGCTGTCTCATCTTTCAGTAACCCCGCTTGCTAAGAAGACGGTCGGATGATGAGGGACAATCGTGGCCCTTCCTCGTCAGATTCATCCTTTAGCTACAGTCGCCTTAGAGGATACTGTTTTGCCGCGGTCTGAGGGGGTAATGACGGGCCTGAGATGATTAAGGAAGGATGGGTTGTGGGGACAACCACGGTGGCAGAAGAGGAAGTCATTGTTGCAACTGTAGGAGCACTAGCCACACCTTTGGAAGCCCGGACCTCGAAAGCAAGCAAAATTTTCCTCTTCTTAGCCCCTTTTTCCTCTTTAGCCAAACGATCGGCCTCCCTTTTGGCTTTGGCCCGATCAACTAGTTGCTTTGCAGCCTCCTCTCCTCTCGCCATTTCATTTATAGCTGCATTGTAAAACCAAACAAAGATAAGTACCTCATTTAAAATTCGATACATGTAATAAATACACATGTAATATATGAGTGAGCAAAATAAACATCCTTCTCTACACTCCAATACTAATGCTCACGTTTTATGCTAATGCCAACATCGGAACCTGTAGACTTGAACAGAGTGCTCAAAAGGTAATTAGAATCTTAGGGCCGATCATTTCTCGCCACGGCATCCATCAATTTCTTGATGTCGGTTTTCATACATAGACTGATCGATAACATGATCTTTCAAAATTATGGCCCCTATCGTTCGGACTAGTGGTACTCCAAAACCACCAACCATCCCCACCAAGAAGTATCTTTCCCTGAAATGTTTCATGGAGGACGGGACGATAAAGAGCTTCCGATGTTGCCGGCTGGTAAAGTAATATTCTGACCCATCACTCCGATCAAAAATGTAAAAAAGTGAGTAAAAAGGTCCAGAGTGGGGGCCATTGATTCTATCTTGCATAAGATCTTGAAACAGGCTATCATTCTCCATCCATTCGGATGCAACTGGTTGGAGGCAATTTCATAACCCCTAAGCAGTGTCGATTCGAATGCACCAAATGAAAGCCTCATTCCCGCTTCCAAACTCCATAAATGGCAAATAAACCATTCATTCCTTTTATGGCCAAAAGGTCCCTCTGTAATTACCATGAAAGTAGGTCAGGCCATCACCGACACCTCTGCAGGAAGGTGGTACTGAGAAGGAATTTTTGCCACCTCTGCTTCTGTCAATCGCGAGGACTGAGCAAGTGGCTCACGGCTCTTGTAATCCTCCAAGAAACTTTTGTCTATTGGTTGACTACTGCTTGAAGCCATTTTTTGGTGGAGGAGAAGAAGTAAAAGAGTATATGCGACGAATGAAAAATAAAATCAAAGGCAGGGATTGTTTACTTACTTAGGTAATCTTGAAGACACTCTGAAATTATTCGAAATTTGAAGTACTTCCCTCAACAAAATATTTGGCAAGGGTTTCAAACATCAAAATTCACAAAGGAATTTCGACAGAGTTTCATTAAGGATCACTGAAAAGTGAAGAAAATCTGCTTCAAACTCGCCTATTTATAGGTGAAAAGCTTTCAGAATACTCCAAAGCCTCCCCATCGGATAGACACTATGTGTTCTCAATCCATTACTGCGGTTACGAAGAATGAAGCGTCATTCTAGAAGCACGCACGACATTAAATGCAAGACAATTGTCTGAACTGAACGGACGCATCTCCTCAAGCGGGCACCTTCCAAAAATTCAAAATATCTGCCAAAATAATAAAGCTATACATCACCCGATCGGACCCGTTGGAGGAGGACAAGTGATAACTATGGAAAATACATCTCCCAAAGCCTAATCAGGATTGGCCCAACAACACTTGATATGGCCCAAGCCCAATGGCAAAAGGGCAAGACGTGAGCTAGAAGTCAAAACAGGAAGACGTGATGTCTGATCGAACTGATGGGACAACACGTCATGTCAGTCCACTGACACAAGCCAACGCCCATACTCTCCACCTGCTCCATGTCACATTACAGCTCACCTGCTCCAATTGCCAGTTATCACTCCCCAAGGTACTTGAGTACCCCTCCAAAAAACTACTATAAATAGCCTAAAATACAATGGCTCCAGGTATTGAACACCTGAGACTCTCTCCCTAAGCATTCTTTCCCTAAAAGCTATTAACCTAAGCTTCGGAGTGCTAATGTCTGGGTCTGACCGGATACTCCTTCTTGCAGGTCCATCCATTTGACCGGTCCTTCAACTGCCAACTCTACTTCTTACAAGATAAAGATATTTTAGGTTTTATCATGAAGGAAAGTGAAGAGACTAAAGATAAATATGATAATGTCCACTAAAAATTTTCTTTTTTTTTTTTTTGCATTTACAATATATTGGGGCTAATTCATATGTGATATTATACTTATAATATAATAATGACGCAGTTATAATTTTTTTTTTTACAAAAATATTTTAATTTTCTAAATTTTATTATTAAAATTGTTTTAACTAGAAAATCATAAATTCGGCATCATAGTGTTGACATGGTATGCTGAGTCAACTTGAAATATTTCAAAAAATTCACATAAAACCTTATAAAAGGTGTTATATAAATATTTTAAATTGATGAAACTTGCTTCGTCAGCAACATTTATTTATAATTTTTTGATTGAAATTATTTTAGTAGTAATTAATAGTAATATTTTAAAAGTTGGGATATTTTTGTTACCCAATTATTATTAAAATTTAATTTAGTAAATATGAAATCAACCCATTTATTACAGAAGGAATGAGTCATTTGACTTTAACATTATTATTTGCCTAACTCACATATAATTTATTTCTCTTGGATTTTGATGTTTTGTATTTTCTCAAGATTGTTTTACTTGCCCACTTGGGGAATAAGTCGATATTCTCAAAAATAGTTAAAGGCGGGAGATTGACCTATATAGTCGGAAACATTAATAGAGCATGCACCTTACTCTTTTATATTGAATCTTAATTAATTAGAATGAGCATCCAGTCTTCTACTTTTGTTTGCTTTTGTCTTCAATTAAGATGATGGATGGATTTATCATTATATTCTGTTCTGGTTCATACTTTTTGTGGTGACTCATTAAGCCTTTTCAATGGTCACTACATAGCAAGAAATTATCGTGGACAAAAATAACAAAAACAACAAAGAAATTATCATTTAATAACTAAGCTTCTTTTTGATAAATTATTTGATTTTTGTTGGATCATCTTTCTTTTATGTTTTTTTTTAAATAATATCTTGTCTTACTTTCTAAGCAAAGTAAATGGTCATGGTCCCCAAAGGAATATTTCAGTTGCAATGAACTGAATTCAAATTACTAAAGTAACTTTTGTTATATTGTACTGTAATAAAATTACAATATAATGTAGCGAATAATATATTGATTACTTTATTTATTAATTTAAATTTTTTATAATGTATTATAATTATAAATATATAAGTAATTTTTAATATATCAATAGATATATTTCTTAATATACAATATTTTGTAATATTTTTCATTATATTGCTTTTTTTAAATTAATTTTTATTCTTCCAAATCGCCGAAATCTCTCAAATTTTGTAAAATTGTATTTTTATATGAGATTGTATTTTTAATATAATATTTTTTTCTAAAACATTATGCTTTATCAAGTTTGGACTTTTATATTTTTTATAATATAATAAATATATAAGTATATAAAATAATTATAAAAAATAAAATAAAATTAATCATAAAAAATTAGTTGATAATTATAAATATAGTTACATTCGTATATAATTCAATCAAACATAGAGATATTATAGTATTTACATTATATTAATTATGCAACAAAATATAGTATTAACGTAATTATAATTTTATTTTATTTCATTACATTATATTTATTAATCAATTATATTATCCATTATATTATATTAAAATACTATATCCAAACATTGCCTAAGGGTTTTAAGTTTGAACTCCACTTCTTTTTTCTCAATAAAAAATATACGGTTGTGATTTTTTAAGCTGAAAATTTGATATGGGTCGAAAGATTTTCTTATTGTTTAAATAAAATAATTTTATGAATATCTTTCTTGAATGCAATTTTATGAATATCTATATCTCCACTTTTAAGAATGTCTAGTATCATTAAAAAATTTCTTATCTCATTCCGATGATATAGATTGAAAATTTAAAAAAAAAAAAATACATCTTCTATTATGGTTAGAGGAATTAATTAAAGGAAAAAAAATTACTTTTCATTTTAGATATATAGCTTATAAGTATAGCAACTTTGGATTTTTTAATAAACGAAAAAGAAAACCAAAAGTAGAATTACGAGAAAATATCATAATTTTGGTGGATGAATAACTTTTGCTATAATAATAATAATAATAATAATAATAATAATAATAATAATAATAATAATAACAACAACAATTCTAAACAATGTCCCAACTCATTGAATTACTAAAGTGTGATCAGCATTGAAAGAAAGATTAAGATTTAAGTTATTGAAAATAACTTGTTGCGGTGAAAAGCATTCCCTCGGTTATAAAACCCATAAACAATACAAACCAATTCTATTAGAAGAAAGAGACAGGTGCATCGCATAATGAAGAAAGATGTCATCTTCAATCTGCGTTGTCATTATCATTGTTGGGCTGCGTTTGATCTCAGTCATGAATGTCTTCGCTCTTAACTGTTCACCCTTATAAACAAACCTAATTATTCTCCATGGAGTAGTAATCTAGTGTGCATGCAAATGCGGTTCGTGCGTATTTGAGTAGTCGAATCACGCAAGTCTATTTAATCGAATGGTCCAAATGTATTTGCAAAAATTATAATTTTTATGACAAATTTTATAGTGACGTACAAAATTTTGCTATGAAATTAATTTTTTTAAAAAAATCGACATGTATTAGTATATGTCTTAAATTTTGTAATCAATATATTAATTTTGTGAAGAAAAAATATTTCGTCGGATTTGTTAGAAAGGAAAATTTCGGGACAATTTTTTAAATAATGTTATTTAAATAATTAATTACAAAAATGGGGTTGATGGGAAAAAATTTACCAAAATGGGGTGGTTGGGAGACGCGGAGGGGACAGACTGCTGTCAAACCTGAAACCGCTGGTCAGACCAGCGGTTTCAGACCTGAAACCGCTGGTCTGACCAGCGGTTTCAGGTTTGTCAGAAATTATCCCACACCCAGTTTTCTGTGCCGATTATTAAATTAATAAATTTTTAATATAATTTAATTTATTTTTTAATTTAATTTTTTAAATAAAATAAAATAAAATAGATACCCGCAATAAATATCATCCCAATTTCCATCCAATATTAAAAAAATTACCAATTATTAAATTAATAAATTTTTAATATAATTTAATTTATTTTTTAATAAATGAATTGGGTTATTAATGATGGATAATACTTATGAGATAGATTGTCATTAATAGCATAATGTCTATTATTTATTCCCTCCATTCATAAATAAGTGCCCGACTTCATTTTTTTCACAAAAATAAATCCATATATTATCCTATGTATTTACTAATTTGCATTGCTTAAAAATAATTAATTTATTAGTTGTATTTTGAAAATTAAATTAATTTTTTAATTCTAGTGTTGAAATAGACTAATAAATTTTTTAAAAATTATTTAAATTTATTAGTCTGTCCCTATAACTTTACTCACAAAAGGGGAAATAGACTAAATAATTTTTTAAAAATTATTTAAATTTATTAGTCTGTCCCAATTAAATAAGGAGTAATTGGTAATTTGTGAGTAAAGTTATAGGGTAAGAATTAATTTTTTAATTCTCGTGTTGAAATAGACTAATAAATTTTTTAAAAATTAATTCACTTTTCAAAATACAACTAATAAATTAATTATTTTTTAAGCAATGCAAATTACTAAATACATAGAATAATATATGGATTTATTTTTGTGAAAAAAAATGAAGTCGGACACTTATTTATGAATGGAGGAAATAAATAATAGACATTATGCTATTAATGACAATCTATCCCATAAGTATTATCCATCATTAATAACCAAATTCATTTATTAAAAAATAAATTAAATTATATTAAAAATTTATTAATTTAATAATTGGTAATTTTTCTAATATTAGATGGAAATTGAGATGATAATTTATTGCGGATATCTATTTTATTTTATTTTATTTAAAAAATTAAATTAAAAAATAAATTAAATTATATTAAAAATTTATTAATTTAATAATCGGCACGGAAAACTGGGTGTGGGGGACAATTTCTGCCAAACCTGAAACCGCTGGTCAGACCAGCGGTTTCAGGTCTGAAACCGCTGGTCTGACCAGCGGTTTCAGGTTTGGCAGCAGTCTGTCCCCTCCGCGTCTCCCAACCACCCTATTTTGGTAAATTTTTTTCCATCAACCCCATTTTTATAAATAGTTTTTAATAAAACCCCATTTAAAAAAATGTCCCGAAAATTTCCCGACCTTTTTCTTGGAGGAATTAAAAGATTTCATGACACTATATTTAATTGCGACATATAAATTTTTCACAAACATTTTTTCATGATGATATTTATCTTCGTTATAGTTAAATAAATATATTGATAAATATTATTACTCCTTCCGTTTTTTTATTAGTCATTTTTATTATTTTTATTATAATTAAAAAATAATAAATAAATTTAAATTTAATATTAAATTACATAATTAAGAATAAATTATCAAATTTGATTAGTTCTGACTTTATTAAAAAAGAAAAATAAATTAAAAAAGCAAATTAAATTACAGTGAAAGTCTAAAAGTGATAAATAAATAAAATTTAGATTTTACTCAAAAATGACAGATAAAAAAATAAAAAAAATCTTATAATACATGATTTCTATTAGTAAATTCTTTTAAACACAATTTTTCTACAATGCTATCAATATTAAAAGACATATAATTATAAATGGTTAAGCATATACCTTACTTGTGAATCGAGATCCATCAAGCTTTCATGAAAGCCTCAGCTTTTCTCCCATCCTAACACCAGAGAGAGTTTTCGAAAACTGAAAGGTTCTTCTATGTTACGGTTGCCCTTTCTCACTCTCTCACAAGTCTCACTATAAACACTGAGTACTGAAAGATATTTATAGATACAATAGCTGGTGTCTCTAATATTATTTGTCAGCTTAAAAATAAAGCAATAATTAAAAAAGATACACCAATAGTTGGTGTCTTTGGTCTCATTATCCAACCAAGTACAATAATTTTTACAAGATTTCTTATATCATGGATGAGATAAGATAAAAGCAATAGTACGGATTTATAATATTTGGACACGTGGCAAATTAGATGCCATTTTATCTTTTGCCTTAATTATTCGTTCTGAGGTTGACACCATGGGTGACTTGTCCCTCTATTATTATTTTTTAGGGTTAAATATAAATTAAGGTCCTGATTAAGAATACTTTATAATGTTAGATTCGATTTTTAAAATTTTATAATGTCAATTTTTAACTTTGACTTCTCTTTTCATTGAGCAACTCTATCTCTATTTCATCATTTCCCTTTTAATAAAGAAGAAATAGTGACGAAATCTATCAATTGAAAAGAATATTGAAATTGGGAGTTGTTATTATGAAATTTTGAAGATGAATTCCAATATTGTAAAGTGCCCTATAATTGTGGATTTTTTTTTTATATAATTAACCCTATTCTTTAATTCAGACATCCCAATATAGCTATCATCTTCTTTTAGAACTATCTTCATCTATTATTCAAAGTGCCTTTCATAATTGTCAGCTACCCTTTCCCAAGTCTTAAAGCTTTCAGACTTGAAATCCAAGCAAGGACTCCTCTATGTAGCCTCTTTCTCTCTCTCTTATTTTTTATTTCCTGATATTCTTATTTTCTTGTATGTCTTAAAATTTCTTCTTCTTAAAAGAATATCCCATTCTCAATTGATATATGTTTTATGTTTGTGTTAATGATTCTCTGTTAATGATTCTCTGCTTATTTCATCTTTTATGTTTGTGTGAGTTGCTAATACTTTTGGGCATTTCCTATCATGGTGGCCTTCACAATTTATAGACCTGATTTGGAGTAAAATTACCAAAGTTCATAGCAAATCTTATCATTGTAACTCGCTCGTCTATCCTCTTAAATATGTTTGCATGGCTTATTACTAGTCTTAATAAGTTCTCCTTAGGCATGAATTCTTCTTTCATCCTATGGGGATAGTTAGGCGTGTACAATGTTTTTTTCGTCACAAGAAGAGCTTATTGAAAGTTTTGTCATTGATATATGGATCTTTATTGACTAGACCTGAGGATTTCCTAAGGTTTTAAGCCAAATTATTGTTCTCTAGATGAAAGGGACCATGTTATCTTTTCTCAATTTTTTTACAAGTTTTTTTGGGTCTCCTTTTCTAGACGCCTCAGGTTTTTCAATCTTTGTTCTCCTTCGACTACAGCCAGCCTATCATTCAACAATTTTCCACTTCATTTGCTAGGGATTGCATAGTTTTTGGTGAATTTTCAACAGCACTTTTACTATAATAATGTTTAAAGAGTTTGTTCACTACATTCAGTTTTTCATTGAATGAAATCGATCTTGAGAGAATATTGGAGTTTGAACTATTTGTATGTCCTCCCATAATGTTGAAAAGTTTTCAAAAGTCACTAGACCCTTGAAGAACTTTTTATCCTCTAAAAGGACTAAATTTAATAGCCTTTACCTAGTTCTAGGGTAAATTCACAATTAACAAATTTTTTGGTTCTTTTAAGAACCGAATGTGTAATTCTTAAAATTTGAAAACTTATTGTGGAAAAACGTGAAGATTTAAAGAAAAAATATGCCTTATTCCTTATGAAAACCCATATCGTATTTAAACTGTGTAGATTGGGTCGATTGTTCAAGCACAAGGTGGGATTTTGTGAGGCTTATATATGTATAGATAGAGGTGAGAATAGACTGGTCCATAAATAAAAAAATTAACCAGTTCATTAATATAAACTTTTTAAAAGTACTAACTACTAATTAATTCGTTACATTCGCTTAACTAGTTCACCGGTTTCAGTTTTTTGGTTTGGTTAACTAATATTTTTTCGGTTAACCATTAAAATTTATAGCACAAAATTATTAAAAAAATTAGACAAAATTCAATTTAATTTAAAATGTGCAAAATTATAATTCAAAAAAATCACAAAACAAATATAATTTTCTAGCCAACATTCATGTCCAAAAAATTAATAACTAATATTATAAAATAAATTTTATATTCGTTGAAAATTAATATAATTAATTTTAAGTCATATAAAATTTTGGATAATATTAAATGTTAAAACGTAAAATCTAAAATATAAAAAATATAATTAAATGTTATTAAATAAAATATAAATACTAATATATATATATATATATATATATATATATATATCGGTTACTACATATAAATATTACTATATAATTAAAGAAAATGATATACTATAAATTTACTTTAAAATATTATATAAATTTTATAGAAAAATATAAAAAATTAAGATATAAAAATAAAAATATAATTCAAATATATTTTAAAGTATTATTTTATGAATTTTTAGAGAGAAATAGAAAAAAAAAGAAAAATTTTTAAGGTATATATATATATATATATATATATATATATATATAGGTTAACAATTACTTAAAAATTAAAACCGTAACTAAAAATAAAAAATATAAAAATTAAAAATTATAATCAAATCTATCAAATCGGTTAACTTAAAAAAATCGGTTCAATTTCGAACTATTTTATAGTTAACTATATTTTCTATTTTTTTATACTCACCCCTATGTATATGCATTTTTTTTTTTAAAGAATGTATGGCATATTAAATTTATGTGGTAGGTAAGAATTAATTCAACTTGGAAAGGCGTCGGGAAACCTCATGCATTCTCTAAAACGCTCATAATATGGGTCGACGCTACCTTATCTTGGGTCGTCACCTTTTCAATCGCAGCAAATAATGGCGGGTTTGATTCATTGGGAATTCTGTGTTTGTGATAATGAGCATATTCTTATCGTTTGGGTTCATGGTGGCTTAGATTGTGAGTTGGTTAGTTTAGATGAATATGTTTAACTTGGATGGGCAAACTTTCGGTCCAATGGCCTTCGTATTGGCAACATTCATGCTATTGATGGTTTCGCACGTGAGCGATATAGAGAGAGAGAGAGTAAAAATAAGAAACAAAATTTTTTTTAGACAAAATAGCCTTAATAAAATTTTTAATTACAAATATAACTTCAACTTGATATAATCATTAATTATTAAAATTAAGAACTAATAAAAGAACCAAATTGCAACCTTCCAAATCCAATATGACGTATCAGCATCATCATCTTACCAAAACTCTTGCATGTTTCCTTCCAACTGTGGATGGTTATTATTATAATTTTGAAACAAATTATGATTAATGTTATTTTTGCTCAATCGAAGTTTCCTAATCATTTCAGAATAACCATGATTTATTTAACAATTAATTATAGTTTACTTTTAGATTAGCGATGAGATTCTAGTCGTTAATAGTGTGTGTTCGGAACGGAATTAATTGTTATTGACCGCTAATAATCACTTGCTTTAAACGGTTGCCACTAACTTTAGCGTGAAAGCCCATAGCAGCAGAAAATGATTTGAAATTTCTTGTTGCCAAAAATCAATGGAAACGAGATATGTAATTTTAGTGGCTACTTTTTCCTTCTCAAAAGTTTGTTTTTCTTGTAGTAAAACACATTTTAATTCAATTTTGAGTTATTCTAAACGTCAGATTACATACACTTTTTTTTTTTTTATTATAACACTAATTCTATAGATTTCAACTTATTAATTGAAGATTTTTTGATGTAGATAATATAAACAAGAAATTATTATGTGAATACATTCGATTTTGTATATAAAAATCTTCCAGATAATAAACCTAACATTTAAAAAAGGCCAAAAATATAATTCACCTCCTGAAACTTGACAAAAAAAAAATTAATCCCCTAATATTTATTTTAGTATATTGTTCTCTCTAAATTTTACAAATTGAGGTAATGTATTCAAAAAATTGACGGATCCATTATTTTGATTATTTTCGTCAGTTGACTACTAATGTGACATCGAAATTATGTCAAAAAAAGTATCACACGATAGGATGAAACTGCAAAAAAAAAACCTAAAAAGTATTCTAAAAAGAGCAATTTAACCCCTAAAGTTTGTAAATTGAAGTAATTTAACCCCTATTAACGTGTCACACTTATACTATGTTAGCAATCAACTGACAGAAAATAGTTAAAATGGCGGACTCGTCAGTTTTTGGGTGATATTACCCCAATTCATAAACTTTAGAAGAGTATATTGTACCAAAATAAACATTAGGCGGTTAATTGCTTTTTTGTCAAATTTCAAGAGGTAAATTGCACTTTCAGCCTATAAAAAATATAAAAGTCACAATATCCATTTTTTTAAGTTTTGGTTCATTTTAATTTTTTAAGTTTGCATAACAATATACACCATTTCAAATATTTCATTTTTAATATTTGTTAATCAAAATTGCATGTTTCACTATAAGAAAATTGTAAATTAACGACGAAAAATTGCCTAATTTCGTAGTTAATTACCGACGAAAAATGCTTTTTGTAGGTGAACTCATAGGGAAATAATTCTTTTTGCGATTGAAAACAAAATCCATCGTAAAAAATGGAGGTAAATTTTACCGTCAAACTTTACCGACAGAATTCAGTGGGGACATAGCAAAAGTCGTCGTAAATAAAGCGCCAGTGTTTTCAGTAAAAACTGCATACAAAATTTACCGACGAACAATCATTTCCGTAGATAAATTACCTGCAGAATTGTGTCTTCGTAGGTAATTTTCCTATGAAAACAAAATTTCATAGATGATTTACCTATGAAAAATAATTTTGTAGAAAAATTACCTATGAAACAATGTTTCTGTAGGAAAATTAGCTACAAAAACACAATTCCATAGGTAATTTTCCTATAGAAACACGGCTCCATAAGAAAATATATTATATTATGACATAATGTATTTTATCATGACCAAAAATATTTTGTCATCTATTTACGGACAAAAATAACTAAATTATATGTAAAAGTTAATTAATTAATAATCTAATAATAATTTAAATCAATTTATATTATTCTAAAATAAAATATTCTAAATTAATTAATTATTAAAAAATATAAATTTTCCTATGGAAACACAATTCTATAAGTAATTTCCCTACGGAAACATATTTTTATTGGTAATTTCCCTACGGAAACACAACTCCGTAGGAAAATAAATTATATTATGACATAATGTATTTTATAATGACCAAAAATATTGTCATCTATTTTTTTTGACAAAAATAACTATATTATATATAAAATTTAATTGATTAATAATCTAATAATAATTTAAATTAATTTACATTATTCTAAAATAAAATATTTTAAAATAATTAATTATTTAATAATATAAGTTTCCCTACGGAAACACAATTCAGTAGGTAATTTTACTATGGAAATATATTTCCATAGATAATTTCCATACAGAGTGAGTTATATTTTCTTATGTAATATACCTACGGAGTTGTCTTTTCATATATAATTTTCCTACGGAATTATGTTTCCATAGGTATAATTTCCCTTTGAAAACACAACTCCATAGGAAATTTCATAGGCAAATAAATTATATTATGACATTATATAATTTAATCATGACTAAAAATATTATATCATCTACTTTTTGACATAAATTAATAATCTAAAATAAATAAATAAATTGTACATAAAAATTAATTAATTAATAATATAATAATAATTTAAAATAAATTACTCTATTCTAAAATAAAATATTATAATAATTAACTATTTAATAATATAACTTTTGCATTTGGATAGGGTTAAAAACCCATAAATCAATTCAATTGATTTTTGTCAAAAATAACTAAATTACATATAAAAATTAATTGATTAATAATTTAATAATAATCTAAAATAAATTTCTGTTTATTCTAAAATAAAATATTATAATAATTAATTATTTTATAATATAATTGTTGGATTTGGGTCGGTTAAAAACCCATAAATCCGAACTGTCCAATTTATGTGAGGCCATTAAAAATAGGGATGAGCATGGACCGGTTAACCGGTTCATTAACAATTTTCTTAAATCAATCCATTTTCATCGGTTAACCGCTATATCAGTTTCGGTTTTTAACTCAGTTTTTCGGATCGATTTATCGATTAACCACTAAAAAATGTTAATATATAAATTTATTAAATTATACAATTTATAATATTATTTTAATAGTTAAAAATGCTTTAAAAATGAAAAAACTAATTAAATACAATATCCATTAAAATAATCAAAATAAAAATAAAATTTCCATAATTAATTATAAAAATTAAAAATATTCAATATAAAACTAACAATAGAACGCTAATTATGCACATAATTTTAATATTTATTTACTAAAAATATATATTTTACAAAATTATATATCATAATATTTATAAATTACAAAAAAATTGAAAAATATAAGTGTAAAATTTAAAATATAATTCATAAAATATATAAATATTTGGTTTCGGTTTCAGATCGATTAACCATCGATTTTTAAAGTAAAAATCATAAATCTCAAATTTCGATTCGATTAATTTAAAAATCGGTTCGATTTCGAACCGATTTTTTGGTTAACCAAATTTTTAGTTAACCATGTTCATCCCTAATTAAAAAAAAAGGGCCAATATCAATTATAATGACCTATGTTTCCCATTCCTTCTCATAATCATTCAAATCCCTTTTTTCATATAAATCCTAAAACTTTATTTTTCCTTGTCACTCTTCATTCAACTTTTAAATTTCAACTATTAAAATTTTCATGAATTTAATCTAGCTCTAAGACATGAACAATCTCTAAGTCAATTAATCATTTTAGAATCCCTTTCAATCAAGAACAGCCTTTATATTTTGCTTTCTTGTATTTTTCATAATTTTTTATTCCCCAAACTATACTATTTATTGGCTCACCATTGGTTCTGATTACTGCACTATTTTATTAATTAAAGTGCATTAGCTTTTTGGTGTTTAGAATTTATTTAGGTATTATATTTAATTCTCACAATGTGCTTTTTAACGCTTCCAAAGTGTCAATCTTCTTAAGGATTCGGTTAGTTCCAGGTTTTGTTTCCTCTGCATACACACATGGATTTGATTGAGTAATTTGGATTGCAACTTACTAAAAATTGTTTGAGTACAATGACTTGTACCCGGTTATGTCTAAATGATGAAAATTCTTTACATTTAACTGCATTCTATATTGTATCACACATTGGTCACCCAGGCGCCAATTGATTTTTTTTTTAATTATTATTATAAGGTTACTCTTGCACTCATATTTTTAAATAGATTTTTCTTTATATTAAACCTTTATCGTATTATATTAATGACTACTTAATTTCTTTAATTAATACATGTGTAAAATATTATAAATCATATATTAGTAACAATTAAGCAGTTGGTTTATTATCTAACTATGAAATATCTTTTTTTAAATTGCAGTTTTGAAAATATGAGTAACGTTATTGGCAACTCAATTGCAAAAGTCAATGGACTATATAGCCGGGCTTCATAATGAGATGGATGAGTTGAAAGGGAGAGACAGCACCTCATCGCAGCATGTAGAGTATACACCTTCCCTGATTGCATAGTTAGGGATTTATCTTAACTTTAATATATATATATATATATATATATATATATATATATATATATATATATATATATATATATATATATATATATATATATATATATATATATATATATATATATATTACTATGCATGAACCTCATCAAAAGTTAAAGCATATTATAAGTACATGTTCATACTATTATAGATTACAAAAGTGAGCCTTTATACAATACATTATTATCATATACTTATACATCTTTACTTTTATACAATTCTTAATACAAAAAGGTATACAAAAGACAAAACAAGGACTTCATACTTCCAAAACATCTCTTAAGGCTAATGTTGGCCTTCTTAATGCAGATTATGTCCTTGGGAGAGAGTCATAGCTGAAGAACCTACACGGATAAACAACCCACATGTTGGATTTTAACGGTTACATGCATCACATACATGAGCGGAATTTTAAAATTTTTTAACCATTAGATCTGATCTTGCCATGAATACACAATATAACTATATGAGAATAAGAAAAATCACCTTTGATTTTTGTTGACCAGTTGATTTTACTTCGCACCGAGTTGTCGCAAACCACAGTGTCCAAAATCGAATACCTCCAATGAGTAATCCACACTAGAGAGGGGTAAATTGAACCAATAAATTGGTATTTAACTAGGGCTGGCCGAAATTCCCAAGAGCTAGCTTGGGAGTTGGCGCAAAAGGGAGAGAGAGATTAAGAGAAAAGACTTTCTTTTTGTTTTAATCACTTAACCCTAATTCTCATTAGTTGGCCTTTTATAGTTAGGTTAAAATTCCAACTCCTTAATGAGATTGGGCTCTTTAAAATTGCTGGAGAATTATTAATTGGGCCTCTGGAATTAATTATAATCATTTGGACTTAATTAAATCCAAATTAAATCTTTTCATAAAAGACTATGTACAAAACCCACAAACTAGGCCCTTTGTGCAACTAATTGGATTTAAATACCCAAATGGATTCCAAATCCAACCAAATTAAATATGTGAGTTTCATAACACTTATGTAACATATATAAATTAATTTGGTGTATGAAATGGGCCATTAAGGCCTTCTGTATTGGACTTGGCGTGTGGCCCTTACAGAAGGGCTTTCGCCAACTTTCTTCATTCCTTTGGCCTTTAATAATTCCTCCAATGGACTTATTAATTATTATACCAGTCCTATAACACTTATAGTAGTCCTATAACACTTATAAGACAATAATAATTAATCATGAAATACATTATTTCAATTAGGTCCAATTTACAGAACATTTCTCAAAAGTTCCGCGGATAATTTTATTTGATCATAATTAATCAAACTCTTTAATTAATTATTATCATATTCACTTCTCTACCTTCATAATAATATCAAATATTATTATCCTTGTCATTTTATCATTTTACTCTTTTCTCTATATGTGTGTGACCTATTGGGTTCCTGTCCATGTTGGCAGTATAATATGTAATTGTGAGTTCTATTCAAAGCTCACATGATTCAAACTCCTTTAAATCATTTTATCAATCTCTATTGATATTTTGATACATCATTATACAAGTCATGATTGGCCTCTAGTTAGGTATCATGACTACCCAAATGTCAGGAAAGTCATGTGGTTTGACTGTATCCTTCCATAGAAACAGTTACCGTGCAATTACTCCTTTCACCACTCTTATCTCAATTAGATTCTGAGTATGAATTTCTATCAACTCATATAAATCTAATTATTTATGTTCTATTAATTTAACCATTGTTCCTAAAATGCCCTTCATGGATCTCCATCCATCTCGGCATATTACTCTGTCCAGAGATTCTCTAAACAAGGTAATTATAGAATCATACGAGATAACTTTCCTTGTTAAATCTGGGATGGTGAATCCTTTGTCAATCACTCAACTATCTTCAAGTAGGTCATGATATACCCAATCTCCTAACTATGTTCAATCCCAGTTGGAAGTAATTAGTTATGGAGTCAAAGTATACCACTTGCTACTTAAGATAACTTTGGTGATCTCAAGTCTAAGGATACTTGCACAACCGCTATGAAGAGATTCCTCACTGACATAGATTTAATATCCATATGAGGATTCTCTTTGCAGGTCTCTAATGAACTTGTTCTTCTAACAAGCATCCACATGTTAGCTTTGATTATCATTCATAATCACAGTTATGAGAACCACTGCTTGAACCATTCAAGAAGCATAACATGTGCTAGTCTGTCTGAATTAACAATGTCCTATCTTGTTAATTCTATGACTAGGGATATTTACAATCATCTTTGTCAGATTGGAAGCTGGCAGCTGTATACCCATTTACTTCCAAACTGCCCTCTCCATATACCAAGAATATATCCTTATTCCTTCTCAAGTACTTAAGAATATTCTTGACAGCTGCCCAGTGTTCCTCTCCAAAATTGGATTGGAATCTGCTTGTGACACTCAAAGCAAATGCTACATCTGGACGTGTACATAACATAGCATGCATGATAGAACCAATTGCAGATGCATATGGTATTCTATTCATGCTCTCTCTATCCTCTAGTGTCTATGGACACATAGACTTAGAAAGGTGTTTCCCATGCACCATGGGTATAAACCCTTTCTTAGAGAGATCCATATTGAACCTCTTTAATACTTTATCTATATATGTACTTTGAGAAAGACCTAGCAACCTATTGGATCTATCTCTATAGATCCTTATTCCCAGAATATAGGATGCTTCTCCAAGATCTTTCATGGAGAATTGCTTGGATAACCATATTTTAACAGATTGGAGAAGAGAAATGTCATTTCTCATGATCAATATGTCATCTACATATAGAATTAGGAAGAAAATTGCACTCACACTGACCCTTTTATACACACAAAGTTCATCTTCATTCTGTGAGAAACCAAACTCTTTGATTGTCTCATTGAATCATATGTTCCAGCTCCTAGAGGCTTGTTTCAATCCATAAATGGATCTTTGAAGCTTGCATACCTTTATACCATTTCCTGATGTGAACCCTTCCGGTTGTGTCATATACACATCCTCAGTTAGACTTCCATTTAGGAAAGTTGTCTTCACATCCATTTGCCAAATCTCATAATCATAATGAGCTGCAATGGCTAAAAGTATTCTTATAGACTTAAGCATCGCTACAAGAGAAAAAGTTTCGTCATAGTCAATACCTTCTTTTTGACGATAACCTTTTGCTACTAAGCGAGCTTTATAGGTAACTACATTACCTTCCATGTCGGTCTTCTTTTTGAAGACCCATTTGCACCCTATGGGTTTTATCCTTTCAGGTAGTTGAGTTAAAGTCCATACTTTATTCTCATACATGGAGTCCATTTTGGACTGCATAGCCTTAAGCCATAAATCACGTTCTGAATTGTTCAAAACTTCTTGATAGCTTGTAGGCTCATTATCCTCTACTACAGTTATGCCTCTATCCGAATCAATATGAAATCCAAATCTCACAGGGATAGAACGCATCCTAGTAGATCTTCTAGGATTTTGTGTATAATCAGGTTCAACTGTAATCTCATCATTATGAAATTCAGTTTCGGGTTCAATCGATTGATCATCTTCTATTTGTGGGTCTTGAACTTCACCAAGTTCAATTTTACTACCACCGTCCTCTCGTAGGAGAAATTCTCTTTCCAAGAAGACAACATGCCTTGAAACAAACACCTTTTGTTCTAAGGGATGATAGAAATAATATCCAAATATTTCTTTTGGATATCCCACAAATAAACATTTGTCAGACTTAACATCCAGTTTGTCTGACATTGTCCTCTTCACATAAGCAGGACAACCCCATACTTTCATATGAGAAAGCGTGGGTTTCTTGTTATTCCACATCTCATATGGAGTAACATCAACCGATTTACTAGGAACTCTGTTTAACACATAAACAGCAGTTTCTAGTGCATATCCCCAAAAGGACTTAGGCAAGTCCGCTCGGCTCATCATTGATCGAACCATATCTAATAGTGTTCGATTTCTCCTTTTAGATACACCATTGTGTTGTGGTGCATATGGAGGAGTCCATTGAGATAAAATCCCATTATCTCTAAGATAATCCTAAAACTCTTGACTTAAGTATTCTCCACCTCGATCTGATCTAAGTGTTTTAATACTTTTGCCAAGTTGTTTCTCTACTTCATTTCTGAATTCTTTGAACTTTTCAAATACTTCTGATTTATATTTCATTAGATAGATATATCCAAACCTGGAATAATCATCTATGAAAGTAATGAAGTAGGATTAACCTCCTCTGGCATGTGTAGTCATTGGACCACATACATCTTAATGTATTAAGTCCAAAACCATTTTAGCTCATTCTCCTTTACCAATAAAGGGAGCTTTTGTCATTTTTCCAAATAAACAAGATTCACATGTATCAAATGATTCATAATCAAATGATCCCAAATCACCTGACTTGTGTAATTTGGTCATGCGTTTTTCATTTATATGGCCTAAACGACAATGCCATAAGTATGAGGTATTTAGATTATCATGTTTCATTCTCTTGGTATCCACATTATGTACTTCTTTAATTAAATCAAGAACAAATATACCATTCTCAATGATAGCTTTTGCATAAAACATATTGTTCTTAAAAATGTAACAACATTTGTCCTTTAAAGAAATATCATAATCGTTCATCAAACGACTGAAAGAAATAATACTTTTGGATAAGGCTGGAACATAATAACAATTATTTAATTTCAATACTAATCCACTAGGAAGAGGTAAATAGTAAGTCCCCACAACTGTTGTAGAGATGTTCTGTCCTGTAGCTGACTGCAAACATATCTCTGCCTTTCCAACTATTCTAAAGCTTCTAAGCCCCTGTAGATCATTACATAAATGAGATCCACATCCGGTATCTAATACCCAAGATTGTTTTGAAGCAATAGAATAAGTATTAATTTCAATCATATGAATACCTGAAGTAGAAGCATCAGCTTGCTTCTTCTCCTTGAGAGAATCTAGATAGGCCTTGCAGTTACGCTTCCAATGACCATCTTTTCCATAATGGAAGCAAGTTCCTTTGGGATTCTCTTTCTTGGCAACCTTCTTCTTGGAGATCCCACCATTCTTTGGTTGTGCCTTGGTTATCTTCTTCTTCTTCTGCTTCTTGCCTTTAGCAGAAGTGACAACCATGACACTTTTTGGATCCTTCTTAAATGATCCATCAGCTGTCTTGAGCATATTGATTAACTCAAGAATGGATACTTGGATCTTGTTCATGTTGAAGTTAAGCATAAAAGGTGCATAACTTGGAGCCAACGAGTACAAGATTAAATCTATGTATAGATCATTATCCATAACATAGCCAAGTCTACTCAAATGCTCAATATACCCATACATCTTTAATGCATGAGTAGCAGCTGAAGTGCCTTCCATCATTTTGCAGCTAAATAGAGCTCGAGCAATCTCATATTGCTCAGTTCTAGCCTGAGAAGAATAAAGCTCCTCTAGATGCAAAATGATGGTTCTAGCATCCATCATTTCATGTTGCTTCTGAAGCTCCGAGGACATAGCACCCAGCATCAGACATGCTGCTGCTTCACTATCCTCCATGTATTTTCGATAAATGCCTTTGATCTCATCAATGGCATCATCTGATGGAAGTGGTGGTGGATCTTTATCCAAGACATAGTGGATCTTTTCAGCTTTGAGAACAATTCTCACTTGCCTGATCCAGTCAGAAAAGTTATTGCCAACCAGTTTGTTATCCAAGATTGAACGTATATTAATGTTCGACGTGCGCATGATGATGACCTAGATGTGAAAAAGAAAAGATATGAGAGTATGTTTATATATATGTATGCATTAATAAGGTCTTTAATTAATCCATTTACTCCCACTATTTTATTGCGAATTAATAGCCCTCACTATATAATCCGAGAAAACCCGATGGTTTTCTTAGTGGGCCAATATCCAATCCTTGATATGTAATTTGATCTTGACTGTGGTCAACAAGCCAAATTCCATACCATTGAAAGGTAGGTATCTCTATACCAATTGTGTCTCTACACAACTATTGGATCATTAGGTTATCAACTCTTGATGCATGCATATCATATATGCATTCCCTAATCTTACCTCTAGAACCATTAGCCTTGACTGTGGTCAACAAACTAATGGGCTAGCTAAGATGACCCATTTAATTAGATTTGAACATATTCGATATAATGTGAGCTTGACTGTGATCAACACCCACACTATAAAGAACTCTGGTTCTCCTCAAATTAATGGAAGGCTTATATACCTTAGTATTTGTTTGAGGGTTTTAGTTAATTAAGTCTCATCATACATGGTTGGCATACATTGGTATGCATCCTATATCTATCACATAAATATAAGCATACAAATATGGTATAGTTATGGACTTCACTACATTGATTTCCCCGAGCCAAGAAGGAAATCAAAAGGTCACACCTAGGTAGTATGCATGTTTCAAACAAGAAAAATAATTACATTATCTTCAAGCTTGTTGGATCTCCATCCAGCCCATCTTGCTCCTTGATAGTGGTCTCCATCTCTATTTCTAATTCTAATCTAAGTAATCTAATTACATATTACAACTTGAAAAGAAATACAAACCAAAAAGAAGTGGCCGGGACATGAAAGTCCTCATTGGGCCAAAACATGCATAATGCTCAATCACATTGGACTTTGTCCATAACTATCCATCATGCCAATCATACACCCTTATATGCCTTTCTAATGCATAAAGAAATGGATTACTAACTTTTTTTCAACCTTTGAAACTATATTTTGAGTTATTTTAATGATGTGATCAAATTAGGAAACTTTTTCCATTTTGAAAACTTTCATTTTAGGAAACCTTTTGCATGCATGTGTTCTTTTCTTAATAATCAATCCAATTGATTATTAATTAATTATAAATTGATTATTTAATTAATTAATCATATTAAATAATTAAAAGAATCAATTTTGGGCTTAAAACAAATGTAGGCTGAAACCCACAGAAGAAAAACCCTAACTGTATTCACACACAAACTAGTTTTGTGTCTTTTGGACCATTTAGGCCTTTTGGAATGAGCCAAGCCCGCTCCAGCCGTTAAAACCCATTAATAAACTTAATTAATGTTTATAATATTTAATTTAAATCAGCTCCTTGGGCCCACCAAGTCATTCACTAATTTAAACCAAGTCCGTAAATATAATTAAGCCCATTAAGTGGTTTTAATAAATTAAAATTAATCAAATTAATTTAAGGCCCATTTTAATTAATCCAATTAATTAAAACACTTTAATATATCATATATATCAGATTTAGAAGATCAAAAGTCGTTCTAACCAAGAACACATCAAGAACACACGAAGAACACCAATTTATCGAACTTTCAGACAAAACTAGTTTTCATGCAAAACTTGTTCGATTTTAATTCCGTTCGATCCTATGGCTTAATATCACATATTAAACACATAAAATATCATCTAAATGATTTTTAAATGGATCCATAAGAAATTAAATTAGAACAGCCCCTACATTACCTAGGATTTCATGCCAAACCCTAATGGGTTTCACGCCAAACCCTAATCACAATCCTTCAAAAGTTTCGTTTTTGTTTCCACCAAATTTATTTGATCACACATACAACCAGAAATCAATATTTCTCATTCATGAACAATCAAATCTAATATTTTAAAGTTCATGAAATAAATAACTCAAAAAAAAAAATAAAACTTATTCCGCAGAAAAATATAGAATTGTATATCCATGGCAAAACCGTGGCTCTGATACCATGTTGGATTTTAACGGTTACATGCATCACATACATGAGCAGAATTTTAAAATTTTTTAACCATTAGATCTAATCTTGCCATGAATACACAATATAACTATATGAGAATAAGAAAAATTACCTTTGATTTTTGTTGAACAGTTGATTTTACTTCGCACCGGGTTGTCGCAAACCACAGTGCCCAAAATCGAACACCTCCAATGAGTAATCCACACTAGAGAGGGGTAAATTGAACCAACAAATTGGTGTTTAACTAGGGCTGGCCAAAATTCCCAAGAGCTAGCTTGGGAGTTGGCGCAAAAGGGAGAGAGAGATTAAGAGAAAAGACTTTCTTTTTGTTTTAATCACTTAACCCTAATTCTCATTAGTTGGCCTTTTATAGTTAGGTTAAAATTTTAACTCCTTAATGAGATTGGGCTCTTTAAAATTGCTGGAGAATTATTAATTGGGCCTTTGGAATTAATTATAATCATTTGGGCTTAATTAAATCCAAATTAAATCTTTTCATAAAAGACTATGCACAAAACCCACAAACTAGGCCCTTTGTGCAACTAATTGGATTTAAATACCCAAATGGATTCCAAATCCAACCAAATTAAATATGTGAGTTCCATAACACTTATGTAACATATATAAATTAATTTAGTGCATGAAATGGGCCATTAAGGCCTTCTGTATTGGATTTGGCGTGTGGCCCTTATAGAAGCGCTTCCGCCAACTTTCTTCATTCCTCTGGCCCTTAATAATTCCTCCAATGGACTTATTAATTATTATACAGTCCTATAACACTTATAGTAGTCCTATAACACTTATAAGACAATAATAATTAATCATGAAATACATTATTTCAATTAGGTCTAATTTACAGAATATTTCTCAAAAGTTTCGCTGACAATTTTATTTGATCATAATTAATCAAACTCTTTAATTAATTATTATCATTTTCACTTCTCTACCTTCATAATAATATCAAATATTATTATCCTTGTCATTTTACCATTTTACCCTTTTCTCTATATGTGTGTGACCTATTGGGTTCCTGTCCATGTTGACAGTATAATATGTAATTGTGAGTTCTATTCAAAACTCACATGATTCAAACTCCTTTAAATCATTTTATCAATCTCTATTGATATTTTGATACATCATTATACAAGTCATGATTGGCCTCTAGCTAGGCATCATGACTACCCAAATGTCAGGAAAGTCATGTGGTTTGACTGTACCCTTCCATAGAAACAGTTACCATGCAATTACTCCTTTCACCACTCTTATCTCAATTAGATTCTGAGTATGGATTTCTATCAACTCATATAAATCTAATTATGTATGTTCTATTAATTTAACCATTGTTCTTAAAATGCCCTTCATGGATCTCCATCCATCTCGGCATATTACTCTGGCCAGAGATTCTCTGAACAAGGCAATTATAGAATCATGCGAGATAACTTCCCTTGTTAAATCTGGGATGGTGAATCCTTTGTCAATCACTCAACTATCTTCAAGTAGGTCATGATATACCCAATCTCCTAACTATGTTCACTCCCAGTTGGAAGTAATCAGTTATGGAGTCAAAGTATACCACTTGCTACTTAAGATAACTTTGGTGATCTCAAGTCTAAGGATACTTGCACAACCGCTATGAAGAGATTCCTCACTGACATAGATTTAATATCCATATGAGGATTCTCTTTGCAGGTCTCCAATGAACTTGTTCTTCTAACAAGCATCCACATATTAGCTTTGATTATCATTCATAATCACAGTTATGAGAACCACTGCTTGAACCATTCAAGAAGCATAACATGTGCTAGTCTGTCCGAATTAACAATGTCCTATCTTGTTAATTTTATGACTAGAGATATTTAGATATTAACACATTTGCATGCAATAGACATCTCACATCATGAACACCTTCATGATTGCCTTTGTACTGTGTTTATAATATCTAGGACTTCATTTATTAATTTAAGATTTACAAACTCATGTATTCAAACATAGCATTAATAAATGAATGATGCCTTTTATTAAGAATATAAATTTCATACATATGAAAAACATCCCTATTACATGGGCTCTAGGGCATACTCTCTAACACCACATGGATAAACAACTCATGCTAAGCTATAAACTTAATGGGGACCCGTGCTAAGCTATAAAACTTAGTGGAGAACAAATTATTTTGAACGACCACAGTAGCCATTCACACAATATGCATAAGATATAATATTGCATTCATAATAATTATAAAAGTAAACTCATAAGCAAGAAGGAAGAAAAAAAACTATATTAATATTAAAAGTACAAATATAAACTCATATTGTTCATTGATCACAATTATGTAATTTGGCTTTTGATACATTTCTCATAATTTGCCTACCTAAGTTCTATAGGTGTAGATAACGGGAATTATGGATATCCTTAGGTAACAATCATATAAATACCTGTAGGTATTAAATTTTATGGATAATTAAAGGTATTAAACATGTGGACCCAATAGGGTCAAGACTATGGTCCCAAACAAGGATGACTATGGATCTAAACGGGATCAGACTATAGCAGCTATAACTTTACCTTATAGGCATGCCTATCTATACATAATCGAGCTTTAACCGTAGGTATAAATTCATTTTCATACACATTTCATTTACCATGTTTAAACCTTTGATGTGTGTATACACACACACACACACACACACAAACACATGTAACTATTCAAATATCAGTAGATATTGCAATACTGTAACTATATTCAATCATATGATATCATGTAGATTTAAGCATTCATGCATACTTTGTACTTTTCCAATTACACAACTATAGTCATGTCTATTCATGTGTATATATGTGTGTGTGTGTGTGTATATTTGGATTCATTGATTTCTATAAAACAAATACTATCATTCTTACAAGTGATTTATAACATGTTAATCCTTTATTTTTCTTGGTTAAATTGCTCTAAAATTATATAAATATTCATTGGTAACATTTTAGTATTGAAGGATCATGTATAAGGAAAAACATTAGAGGCACACGGTGGAGACAAAATGGTCTCTGCCGTGTGCTATAACTTATCTTTAGTATAGAAGGGTGTACACAGCTAAGACCGATCTGTCTCTACTGTGTACAACAAAGTTGTTTCAATATAGAAGGGTGTAAATGGCTAAGACCAATCTGTCTCTACCATGTACCTAATTTTTTTTCTTTGAACCAGAAGGGTGTACACGACTAATACCAAATGGTCTTTACTGTGTACATCATTCTACCCAAGAAATTCAACTGCAAAAATCTATAATTGAACTTGCATGCCAACATTAACTCAATAAATACATGATTTATAGCATAATTCCTTCAAGACCTATGTCATTCCTTAATTCTAAATTCCATTTCATCTCAAGATTACCTTGCCAAAGCATTTAAATTCAAGAATACCAGTGAAATAGGGCAATATTCTCTTGAAGGAAGATGAAAAGCATTGTTGTAAATTCAACATAGTTTCTTCTATTACCTTGAGAACAAAATTAAACTTAAACTTCTTAGACAAGTGAGTTTGCCTTCTTTAAATTGGACATTACATAATTATAGCCCTATGACTCTGTTTTTAAGTAATCTATTCTATTTAAATCAAATAAATCTTAAGATGGTCACATGCAAAGATTGTTTTGTTTCCCTTTGATCCATTTAATAACACATCTAGTACATTCAATTTCAAATTTTACTTAAGTCCCATACCTCTTATGAAATCCAAGAATTTCTTCTTCAACCCTTCAAAATCTCCTTTCCCTTGTTCTTATTAGCTTCACCTTCTATAAAGAATCATTATACACATGAATACCCAGCTTTACTTTCCAATGAAATTCCTTTAAATAAGCAAAAAAGAAGATGTATAAGGAAATAAAGATTCAAAGCCCATTACCTTAAAACACCCAACATCAAATTCCTTCTCTCACATCTACTATAGCAGAATTTAGGAAAAAATGAGAGAAAGAAAGTCTGGTTTTAAAGTGAGAGAGACAAATGTTTGCCTTCTCTTTCCTTTAGGTGACCGACCAACATGCACCAATTTATGCCTCTTCTTCTCCTCTCCTCTTTCACGTGAAAATTCCAAAGACAAATTGGAGATGAAAATCTCACTTAGCTCCCTCTAATTCTTTATTTATAAATTCTACCCTTAACTTCTCTTTTTATTAATTGTATCCCTAAATCTTACTTCTTTTATTTCAATTACATCTTTAATTACATTATGTTATAATTATACACATGTGGAACATAATATAAAATTACCAATTTACCCCTTTAGGCCCTAATTTGAAATTTATCATATAATCTAAAATTATTAACTACAATTATCTTTTAATCATGCATATAATCTCCTAGGGCCTATATTACGGCCTCACAATTCTCTTCCCCTTAAAAAATTTTTATCCTTGAAATTCATACCTGATTTAAATAGTTATGGATATTGTGCTTTCATGATTGATTCAGGCTCCTAAGTTGCTTTTTTCCATGCCATAATGTTGCCACAACACTTTAACTAAGGGAATATGCTTATTCCTTAACTATTTGATCTCGCTAGCTAGAATTTCTTTTGGTTCTTCATCATATGAGTAATCAGATTGAACCTTTTTCTTTTGTAAAGGCAATATATGAGATTCATCTAATCAATATCTTCGAAGCATAGAAACATAAAAAACATCATGTAATTTGGATAACTCTGAAGGAAGTACCAATCTATATGCAACTGGCCCAATTTGTTCTGAGACTTCATATGGGCTAATGAATCTTGGACTAAGTTTGCCCTTTTTACCAAACCTCAACACTTTTCTCCAAGGAGACAGCTTTAAAAATACCTTATCGCCAACTTGGTATTCAATATCTTTTCTCTTCAAGTTTTGCATATGACTTTTGTTTGTCACTAGCTACTTTCAACCTCTGCTTAATAATCTGCACTTTTTCTTCAGTGTCTTTAATAATGTCAGGACCAATCATCTTATGTTCAGCTAACTCAGTCAACAAAACTAGAGTTCTACATTTTCGATCAGATATAGCTTCATAAGGTGCCATATGTAATGGCCTCAACGTCGGACTGATCATGAATAGTACTTTCCAATAGTGAATAGTGTCTTCGGGCAGGGTGTTACACCATACCAATGCTAGTCTGATAACTATTATTATATGCAAATTCCATTAGAGCAAGATATCTATCCCAACTTCCTGAAAAATCCATAACACATCCTCTCAACATATCTTCCAACAATTGTATAACCCTTTTTGATTGCCTATTTATTTGAGGATGGAAAGTAGTGCTATAACGGAGCTGTGTTCCCAAAGCTTGATGTAAACTTTACCAGAATCTGGATGTGAACCTTGGATTTTGGTTCGAAATTATAGATATCGATATTCCATGTAACCGAACAATCCCATAACCAATTTATCCATTGAATAATCTAGTCGAACTAGTATCAAATGAGCTATTTTAGTCAATCTATCAACAACCATCCATATTGGATCATACTTTCTTTGTGTGAGAGGAAAATCTATAACAAAATCCATGGTAATATTATCCCATTTCCACTATGGAATTGGAATAGGATTCAACAATCCTGAGGGGAGTTGGTGTTCTGCTTTCACCTGTTGATAAGTCAAACACTTATAAACATAATTCACCACATCTTTCTTCATACCAGGCAACAAATAAAATTACTTTAAGTCTTGGTACATCTTATTACCACCAGGATGCAAGGTAAAAATTGTGTTGTACGCTTCTGGTAGTACCATTTTGCTTCAATTCTTTATCATCTGGTATGCATAGCCTATTTTGATAATACACACTTCCATCTTTATTTATTGAATACTCGAATTAGTTTCCTTCATGTAGTGATTGTAATATCCGTTGTAATATTCCATTATTCTTTTAAGCATTAATTACTGCTTGTCTCACATTAAGTTGAGCCTTTAATTAAGCTATTAGTGCACCATCTGATGTAAACTTCCATCTACACTGTTGTAACATCATAGTTTCCATCATCTTTCTACTTAAGGCATTGACCACTGAATTTGCTTTTTTCGGGTGGTAATCAACTATACAATCATAATCTTTAAATAACTCCAACCATCTACGCTACCTCAAGTTGAGTTTCTTCTAAGTAAATAAATACTTGAGACTCTCGTAAACTATATAAACTCTACATCTTTCCACATACAAGTAGTGTTGCCATATCTTTAATGCAAGCACTACTGTTGCCAACTCTAAATCATACGTATGGTAGTTCTGCTCATAAGGTTTCAATTGTTTAGATGCATAAGCCACCACTTTGCCATCTTGCATCAGTACACAAACCAAACCAATTCTAGAAGCAATACTATACATAGAATACTCTTTACTCGATACAGATTGGGTTAGGACTGAAGCTTCTATTAACATTTTCTATAACTACTCAAAACTTGCTTGACATCGATTAGTCCAATCAAATTTGATACCTTTCTACAGTAACTTAGTGAGTGGAGAAGCAATGACTGAAAATCCTTTCATAAAGTGATGATAATAACCTGTTAAACCCATAAAAATTCTTACTTCATACATATTTTAGGCCGGTTTCTAATTAAAAATGGCTTCAACTTTATTTAGATACACTCTAACACCTTTAGAAGACACAATATGCCCAAGGAAAGAAACTTCCTTAAGCCAAAAATCACACTTGCTCATTTTAGCAAATAACTATTTCTCCTACAGTGTCTGCAACACAATCCTCAAATGCTCTGCATGCTCAGATTCATTTCTTGAATAGACCAGTATATCATTAATAAACACTACTACAGACTTTCTAAGTAGGGTCTAAACACCTTTTCATTAAATCTATAAAAGTTGCCAGTGCATTAGTTAACCCAAAAAGCATAACTAAAAATTCATAATGACCATACCGAGTTATAAAAGCAGTTTTCAAAATATCCTTATCTTTAACTCAAAGTTGATAGTATCCTGACTGCAAATCAATCTTTTAAAACACATTAGAACCTTTTAACTGATTAAATAAGTCTTCTATTCGTGGAAATGGATACTTGTTCATCACCCTTTTTTTATTAAGCTATCTTTAGTCTATACACATTCTCAAAGAACCATCTTTCTTTTTAATAAATAAAATCGGTGCACCCCACAATGACACACTAGGCCTAATGAAGCCTTTGCATAGTAACTCTTGTAATTGAAATTTTAACTCCTTTAATTCCAATGGTGCCATTCTATACGATACATTAGAAATATGAGCTATACTAGGTAGAATTTTCATAGACAACTCCACTTCTCTTTTAGGTGGAAGGCTAGGCAAATCTTTTAGAAATACCTCTGAAAGCACATTAACCACTGGTATATCATAAATCTTTACTTTCTCCCTTTTAGAGCCAAGTACTAAGGCTAAAAATGCTTCACACCCCTTTCTAAGAAAATGCTTGGCATGCATAGTAGATATCACATTTGCTAAGGGTTTAGTTCGAATGCCTTAAATCATTATTTCTTCACTGTTAGCATCTCTAAGTGTTACTGTCTTTGCCTTATAATTTACCACTGCATAATGTTTTGTCAACCAATCCATGCCTAGTATTACATCAAATTCATGAAATGGTAACTCAATTAAATTAGTTAGGAATTATTTTCCTTGATTCATAATGGGATAATGTTACATACTCTATTTACACAAACACTATAACATAAAGGACTAGTTACACAAATTTTAAAATCTAACTAGTGCACAGTTAACATGTTTCTACCCATATCTCTAATACAAATATAAGAATAGGTATAGCTAGGATTAATAAGTGCATGAACATCAACGTTAAAGAGAGAGAAAATACCTGCTATAACTTTTGGAGTATCTCTATCCTCGTGAGCTTTCATTACATAAGCTTATGTAGGTACAATAGGAACTGTGGGTCGATCAATAGTCTCAGATACATTTCAGGGCTAGGATCCAAATTGACATGATCCATCATGCCCTCTACCACATCTTCTTCTAGTTAACGGTGCATTAGAAGCTCCCTTACTACCCTACTGTATGGATCCTTACTCTTGTTTCAAAAAACAATTTCCCATGTAGTGGTTAGTGCTACCACACCTGAAACATGCACCTATCAGCATACTATATGTGCTCCAATGTCTTCTAAAATAGTGAGAATACTCTGGTGGCTAACCCCCACTCTGTCTTACTAGCATTTCTCTACCAGATCTAAATATTGTTAATGGTCTTTGATGTCTTCCTTTAGTGGCAGGACTACTAATAGACTCAGCTAGCTAATTTTCCTGTACTCTTTTAGGTCTTTTTTTAGTTAAAGATCCACCTTTTGCCCCACTCCTTTTTCCGATCCCTTTCTCTTTTAGCCAATTCATTCTTCTCTACTCATATGGCTTCCTGAAGAAGTTGATAAAAATTCATAGGTTGCAAGGACATATGTACAATCAACTGCTCTTTGATTTGATCATTCAATCCATCTTGAAACGGTCAACATCTTAAAACTTCAGTCAACATGGGTTTCGATACATATTTACTTAAGTTGCTAAACTTTCTCATATTCTGCCATAATCATACTTCTTTGTTTTAGGCTCAAAAACTGCCTCAGCTTCCCATGCAAGTTGATATGGTAATTGGGGTTGTTTAAGAACCGGTTTCCACAAGTCATATGATGCTCTTTGGCATAAGGACACAACACAAGACACCTTTTGATTGGTTGGACATTGAATCTCATTAAAAACCCTTCTGAGTTTCTCCAACTAGAATTCTGCTTCCTCAAATTGCTATAGAGTGGTACCCAAAAATTCTTTTGCACTATGTTTTCTAATCTCTTTTATGAAAGCTTTTGATAAAGTCATTCTTTGTAAAATTTGAGCCATGTCTTGAGATATCGCCAACAACACTTCCCCAGGAATGGCCGCAGGTATATCACCCCAAGTAGAAGTCGAAGATTTTGGATTAGAGAAATTTGATTGAGCAGGAAAATTACTTTCAGTAGTTTCTTCAACTGCTTCCCTAGATCCCTTCATCTACTATCTATAGGAAAAATAGGGACATCTGCATTAGGCCAACACCAAAATATTCCATCTAAACATAATTTGAGATTCCTTTTGATAAGAACTAACTAAACCATGCTCTGATATAAAAATATAACACCCTTAATCTAAACACCTATTTCTATCATCTTACATATCTCATAATCATAGCTATAACTTATTTACTAATCAATTATAACCACCTAGCATATGTGCATAACATCACTTACATTCTTCATTAAGATATATATATATATATATATATATATATATATATATATATATATATATATATAAACCTCATCAAAAGTTAAATAATATTATAAGTATATGTTCATACTATTATAGATTACAAAAGTGAGCCTTTACACAACACTATTATCATATACTTATACATTTTTACTTTTATACAACTTTTAATACAAAAAGTTATACAAAAGAAAAAATAAGGACTTCATAACATCTAACTTCTCTTAAGACTAGTGTTGGTCTTCTTAATGCAGATTATGTCTCTGGGAGAGAGACCTAAATGAAGAACCTACACGGATAAACAACCCATGCTAAGTTATAAAGCTTAGTGGGGATAAAATTATTTTCAATGACCACTCACAGTAGTTGTAGCCATTCACAAAATATGCATAAAATGACTATTGCATTCATAATAATTATAAAAGTAAACCCATAAGCAAAAAAGAAGAACAAAACTATATTAGTATTAAAAGTACAAATATAAACTCATATAGTTCTTTGATCATAATTATGTAATTTGTCTTTTGATACATTTCTTATAATTTGGCTACCTAAGTTCTCTGAGTGTGGATAATGGGAACTGTGGATACCCTTAGGTAACAATCATATAAATACCCGTAGGTATTCAATTCTATGGATACCTGAAGGTATCAAACCTATGGATCGAATGCGGTCAAGACTATGGTCCTAAATGGGGATGACTATGGACCCAAATGGGGTTAGACTATAGTAGCTGCAACTTTACGTTATAGGCATGCCTACCTATCCACAATCGAACTCTAATCGTAAGCATAAACTTATTTTCATACACATTTCATTTACCATGTTTAAACCTTTGCTCTGTGTGTGTATGTGTGTGTGTATATATATATATATATATATATATATATATATATATATATATATATATATATATATATATATATATATATATATATATATTCAAACATTAGTAGATATTGCAATACTGAAACTATATTCAATCATATGATATCATGTAGATTTAAGCATTCATGCATACTTGTACTTTTCCAATTACATAACTATAGTCATGTATATATATATATATATATATATATATATATATATTTCAACTTTGGATTCATTGATTTCTATAAAACAAATACTATCATTCTTACATGTGATTTATAACATGTTAACCCTTCATTTTTCTTAGTCAAATTACTCTAAAATCATATAAATATTCTTTGGTAACATTTTAGTATTGAAGGATCATACATAAAGCAAAACAATGGATGCACACGGTGGAGATAAAATGGTCTCTATTGTGTGTTATAACCTATCTTCAGTATAGAAGGGTGTATATGGCTAAGACCAATTTGTCTCTGTTGTGTACAACATAGTTGTTTCAATATAGAAGGGTGTACATGGCTAAGACCAATCTGTCTCTACCATGTACCTAATTTTTTTTCTTCAAACCAGAAGGGTGTACATGGCTGAGACCAAATGGTCCTTACCATGTAAATCAGTCTGCCCAAGAAATTTAACTACAAAAATCTAGAATTGAACTTGCATGCCAACATTAACTCAATAATACATGATTTATAGCATAATTCCTTCAAGACCTATGTCATTCGTTAATTCTAAATTCCATTTCATCTCAAGATTACCTTGTTAAAGCATTTAAATTCAAGAATACCGATAAAACAGAATAACATGCTCTTAAAGGAAGATGAGAATCATTGCTGTAAATTCAAAATAGTTTCTTTTATTACCTTAAGAACAAAATTAAACTTAAACTACTTAGACAAGTGAGTTTGCCTTCTTTCAATTTGACATTACACAATTATGACCTTATGACTTTATTTTTGAGCAATCTATTCCATTTAAATTAAATAAATCTTAACATGGTCACATGCAATGATTGTTCTATTTCCCTTTGATCCATTTAATATCACATTTAGTACATGCAATTTCAGATTTTACTTAAGTCTCAAACCTTTTATGAAATCCAAGAATATCTTTTTTCAATCCTTCACAATCTCTTTTCCTTTATTCTTATTAGCTTCACTTTCTGCAGAGAATCATTATACACATGAATACCCAGCTTTACTTTCCAATGAAATTCCTTTAAATAAGAAAAGAAAAAGATGTAAAAGGAGAGATAGATGCAAAACCCGTTACCTTAAAACACCTAACATCAAATTCCTTCTTTCACATCTACCATAGCAGAATTTAAGAAGAAATGAAAGAGAGAAAGTTTGGTTTTAGAGTGAAAGAGAGAAATGTCTGCCTTCTCTTTCCTTTAGTGACTAACTAACATGCACCAATTTATACCTCTTCTTCTCTTCTCCTCTCTCACGTGAAAATTCCAAAGACTAAATGGAGATGAAAATCTCACTTAGCTCTCTTCAATTCATCATCTATAAATTCCGCCTTTAACTTCTCTTCTTCTTAATTCTATCCCCAAATATTACTTCTTTTATTTCAATTACACCCTTAATTACATTATGCTATAATTATACACATGTGTAACATAATATAAAATTACCAATTTAGCCCTTTAGGCTCTAATTTGAAATTTATCATATAATCTAACATTATTTACTACAATTATCTTTTAATCATGCTTATAACCTCCTAGGACCTATGTTGGGGCCTCATAGCCTTACCTAAGGCTATTGTAGAGTTTATGCAAATTTGTGTCTTAGCCTTGCCCAAGGCTCAGTGAAAGTCAATAGAATAAAGTACTTTAATAATTTTATATCGCTAAGTTGACCTAGCCACCAATAATGTTCCAACCGAATTTTCGGGGATTGTTATCCTATAATTTAAGGATTTGAATGCACTGATTTTATAAAGTTTAGATTATATTGAATATTTGTATTTTACTTTCCTTATTTGGATAGGATTAAACTATTTTCCTTAATTTTCGGAGTTTATATTGGAAAGGGAAATGCGAGTTTCTCATTCCTCTTTTCTTCTTCTTTTTTGCAATTTTCGAGAGTTCTAAAAATAGGACTTTTTATTTGAATTTTATTTTGTGATTTGTCTATGACCATGAGTGGCTAAACTCATTAGTCTAGTTAAAGGTTAATTTAAAGCAGAATTCATTCATTACAATGAGATTGTTCTTACTTTATTTTTCTCTTTAATTTTATGTAATGTTTATGTTATTTACTGTGGTTTAGAGAAATTTCATCTCTATTGTTATCTATTTTTCATTTAATAAAGGCACATTGTTCATTTGATTAAATAACTTTTAACTAATTAAAAATATCAAATATGTAATTATTTCATAAATTCAATAACAAGTGATTATTAATATAATAACACTGAGAAGGGTTGTATTAAGTAAATGCATGATTTGGTTTGAATCAATTTGACTTTTAGATTGGTTGGCTGAGGTCAAATTTTTGTAGTTCATAAAACTATCAGTAAATTGAATTCTTTCGCTTGTAAAAGGGTTGTTTATTAGTTAACGATTATTTATAATCTTACTTGATTAGTCTATTAATACATAAAGATTGTTAGAAAGTGCTTTTCCAATGAGTATAACTAGTCCATTACATGATTTTTGAATTCTTCTTTCATCTATGATGAGTACAATAAAATCACGAGCTGCGAATTTCTTTAATTAGAGTTTCTCATTTCTTGATTTCATTTTAATTAGTTTCTTCAGGTTTTATTTAGATTTTAGTATTCAACATAAAGCCCCCATTTTTATTTTTAGGTTGTTAATTTTTTGTATATTAAAAGAATAAAAACTCGATCAATCCTTGTGAATTTAACTATGCTCATCAGTAATTACAAGTTAATTTTAGTTTAGAGTAGAAATTTTATTTTTGTTGGTTTCAATAACCATTAAATTTTGGCACCATTGCCGAGGATTAGTGTTTGTTAGTTTTAATTCTTTTAAATGGATAGATCTTTGTGTTCTCTTAACTCTAAAATTTTGTAACTAATTTCAATATAAAAACTCCCCATATTTTATTTTTAGTTTGTTAATTTTTTGGTTATTAAAAGAATTAAAACTCAACTAATTCTTGTGGATTCGACCTTGCTCATCACTAATTAAATGTTAGTTTATTTTCAATTAGAAATTTTATTTTTGCTGGTTTTAACAACCATTAAATTTTGGCGTTGTTTCTAGGGATTGATATCTATTAGTTTTAATTCTTTTAAATGGTCGGATCTTTATGTTTTCTTAACTTTAAAGTTTTACAACTAACATATTTGGTTCAGAATTTAGCTATAGGAAATAAGCAATTGGTTGGAGCTTATATCAAGAGAATTTTTTATGAGCAAGAAGGATTTTTAAGTCAACCATAATAGAGTTATGATCCATCTATGAATATTGACAATCCATGGTGGATGGGTTAGTCAAACTTCAATTATGGGGCGATGCCACAAATTTTCTAGAATTTTCAGCCTATTTAGCCCATTTTATCACAACAAAATTCTTCAAATTCAGGTATGTTCCTTGAACAAATTGTCAATTTGATTACTACTAATACTTTACAATTTCAACAAGAAATAATGGCTAACATCCAAAATCTAGAGAAGTAATTGTGCTAAGTGACGATTTTTGTAAGCATATTAGAGGCTCAAAGGAGTTTGTCTTTAGAATCAATTATTAATCCAATGAAAATGTGAGTGCAAGCACCTTAAAGAGTGGAAAAGAGTTAAAAACTCATACCCCAAAAGAAATATGACTGAAGGATAGAGCAAAAAGTTAATAAAAGGTGGAAATTTGGTCCACCAAACAACCAAAGAGAGATGATTTGAGACAACCCACGACATTCATGATTCGGCCCCTTTTTTCGAAAAGATTAGTGAAATCCAAGAAGGAAAAGGAAGAGAATGATATTTTTGAGAGTTTTTACAAGGTTGACGTAAATGTTGCTTTACTTGATGCAATTAAGTGAATACTTAAATATGTTAAATTTCTTAAAAAGCTGTGTGCTAATAAGAAAAATCTAGTTGGTAATGAAAGGGTAAGTATAGAAGAAAATGTCTCTACTGTAATTAAAAAAACTACCTCCAAAATGTAAAGACCAAGGTATGTTTACTATCTTTTCTACTATAAACAATGTTATGGTTAATAAAGCAATGTGTGATTTAGGAGCTTTAATAAATATTAAGTTATTGTTATTTGTTCTTCTTTGTATATTGGTCAACTAAAAGAGACAAATGTAGTACTTCAATTTGTTAACAAGTCTTTTGTTTACCTTTAAGGGGTATTAGAGAATATTTTAGTAAAAGTTGATGGGTTAGTCTTTTTTGTTGATTTTTATGTGCTTGACATATATTGAGGATAATAATCCTCAAATTCTTTAGATATTTTGTTAGGAAGACCATTTCTTAGTATAACCAAAGTAAAAATCGATGTATATAAGGGTACACTCACTATGGAGTTTTATAGGGAAATGTTAAATTTCATGTTTATAATACTAGAAAAATCCTAGTGATGTGTGTAGTTTTGTTTTAAAATGGATGTTACTGAACCTTCGATTTATGAATCTTTTGAATTAGGTGGTAATTATAATAATTTGAATTTTTCATTTTTTTATGGATTTTATTTTTAAAAATTCTAACAAATTTAAAAAGAATTTGGTAATTAATACCAATTTGTAGGAAATGATGAATCGAAGAATATAAAAATGGGATTTGAGACTGGCTTGAAAGACCTAAAGTCTGGAAATATCTAGCCAAAGATGTTAAATGAGGGCCCTTTGGTAACTAACCTAGTGTTTAGCGTTGCCTAAGTCTAAACTGTTACTATTTAGATTTGAATTCTTGCCTTTTATTTTTCTTTTAACTGCTAATTTATAATAGAAAGGAATTCATGTTAACAATATCAATATCTTTAAAAGCAATATTATATAGTATTCATATGTCTATAATAATATTTTATAATATTCAAGTACCATAAATCTCAACACTCAAAATAGAGTCATTTATGAAAAGTTTTTCCATTAAAATGCTTAAAAAGTTATCTAGTCAATCTAGCTATAGATTGAAGTATCGACTTTATGGTTAGCATTGGAACTAGCATCCAATGGATGATTTAGATTCACAAGGACATCTTGTATCTCAACTATTAGTTCCTCCATTAGCAAATCCTTTAATGTAGGAACTAGTCGTAAAACAACAATGTCCAACATGGTTTGAAAATCAAGTGGCAATTGCTGCTAATCAGCAATAGATGAGTTAAGCAAGCATATAAACTAAATGAGTTGTGAAGATTAGGTCCAAAATATTGTGACCTATTAGAACTAAAACCATAAATTCATCTCCTTCTCATCCCTCCCATGGCCTTATAATACAACTATATTTCATCAATAGACTTTCCTTATGACTTATACATTTCTCTAGGCTCTTTATCTTATCTTGTAAATGATGTGAGTTGATGTATGTAGGATTTGTGAGTGTTTTATGCATATGCTTGTGTAGTAAATGTTTAGTTTTATGTGAAACAATGTGCTTTTTATATGTTTTTTTTTTGTTGTAAGTGTGTGTAGGGAGTAAAGGAATGGGAACTAAGGAAAAAAAGCAGCAATCAAGTCGAAGAAGAAGCTCTATCATGAGCACGGTGGGAGTCGCAAGCGCGACATAAAAAGGCATTTGGAGTGGAGGTCAATGCAGAGAAAAAGTTAGCATATTAAGAGCACATCCTGTCATGAGCGTGATAGTAAGGAGATATTGGGTGGTTACTTTTGAAAGGACACTTGAAGGTGCATGTCATTCAACCAAGGGTTTCATATTTTTAGAGGAGTGTTTTGAGGGACACAAGGGTTGGTATCCTATATAAACGATAGAAGTAGTTAGTTAAAATATACAAGTTGTGGAAAAGAACAAATATAATTTCTAATTTTTATTAGCTGTAATTAGTACACTTTACTTTATTCTTTTGAGAAAGAGACAACAAACAAGAAGAAGAAGATCTACTTAGAGACAGAAATAGGGTTGAGAGATTTCTTTTTACTATCTCCCATCTGTTACTTCTTCTTGTAATTAATGAATGATGTTTTCTTTAGGAACTTGAACATTAATGTCTATATCTTTTATTTTCTTAGTTTTATACATAGTCTTATTCGCAGAATTCTTCATTAATATTTTATGCATGACTTTTATAAGAAAGAGTATGATTGAGAAATATATTTTTTCTTATAGCTAGTAAGAATTCATTATCAAAGTATTGCTTAAGGTATCGGGATATTAAGATAATTGCTATAAGTTGGCATTTAATCTTAAGATAAGTGTTTATAATTAACTAACACATTAATAAGAATTAAGGGTTAGAAGTATATACGTATGTTTTAGGAATAACTATTTCATGTCTAGAGAATGAATTATGACATTAATCCAACTTGGTTTGCATTGTAAGATTAAAATTTAAAGTAAGAGAATAAGTTCAAGTTCAATTTATATCTTATAAGATTAACCTTTATTTGTCTTCTTTGATTATCAATAAAATAGGTTTATTTAGTATTTCTAGTTTTAGTATAGACTTTAGTTAATTCAACAATTCAACTTATGAACATTGTAAACGAGATTAAGAATTGAGTAATAGTGTATAATCACTCATCATTTCCTCATGAAAATGATATCTTAAGTACTATATTCGGTGAATCGTGCGCTTGTGGAATTAGCATAATAAGTTTTTGGCGTTGTTGCCGGGGAACATGATGTTTTGTGTTATTGCCATTATGATGCTTGATTTGAGATTTTGGATTACAATATTTACTTAGTGTTTCATTGTTTGTTTGTTTGTTTTACAAATTTGAGAGTTTGAGTGTATACCTAGAATAAGGAGTTCTCAAGAAGAACTTGAACAAATATATTCAGAGATAGAGAGATTTTTGTTGAGTAATCAGAAATTGAAGAGGAAGAAGACTAGGAGGTCAACCATGGCTGAAGATAATCCTCCACATTTGATGGATTATGCAACTTCTGCCTTAAGTGGTACTCAAATTGGAGTAGTACAACTAATGGTAAATGCTAACAAATTTGAAATAAAACCTTCTCTTTTGCAAATGGTTCAAAATAGTATTCAATTTTATGGGTTGCCAAATGAGGATCCTAATGCTCATTTAACAAATTTCTTTGAAATTTATGATACTTTTAAAATTAATGGAGTTTCTGTGAATGCAACTAAGTTTAGGATTTTTCCTTTTACAATGAAGGATAAGGCAAAAGCTTGGTTGAACTCACTCACTAGAGGTTTAATTACAACTTGGGATCAATTGGCCTAAGGTTTTCTTTCTAAGTATTTTCCATTGGCAAAGGCTACTAAAATTATTAAAGAAATTACTACTTTTATGCAATAAGATAATGAATCTTCGTATGATGCATGGGAAAGGTTTAAGGAATTGTAGCGGAGTTGTCCTCATCATAATCTTCCAAAAGAGTTGCTTATGCAAACCATTTATAACGAAGTTAACCCCACCACTAGAGGGACCATTGATATGGCAGCTAGAGGATCTCTCATAAGGAAGATTATGGATGTTGTTTTTGAGTTACTAGAAGAGATGTCAATAAATAATTGTATGTGGCCTATGGAAAGAGCCAAGGTATCACCTTCTTCTCCTACTAAAGGTGTCGATGCTATAGATTCAGTCGTAACTTTGCAAGCCCAAGTTATTGAATTGACACATAAAATTGATAATTTAAGTATGGGAGGAATCCCACCAAATGGTTGTACCCTTTTATGGTCAACAAGGGTATGTAAGTGAGAGTTGTGGGGTAGGTATGGCTAGTTCAGAGCAACAAGTGAGTTTTATGCAAGGTCAAGGGCGTGAAAATCCTTACTTAAACACCTATAACCCTAGTTGGAGGAACCATCATAACTTTTCATATGGAAATGGTCAATACAGAAGTGCTATAGATTTTCAACCAGGTCAAGATAGGTTTGGCACTTTAGAAGTAAAAATTGATAGGTTTTTAGAGGGTATTAATTTAAAACTTAGTTCCTAAGATGAAAATTACAATAGGTTAGAGTCTAAGTTTGATCAGATAGCGAAGAACCAATCATCCTCCATACATAACTTAGAGGTTTAAATGAGTCAATTGGCAAGTACATTACCTTCAAGACTTCAAAGGTGCTTACCTAGCAACACAAAGGACAATCCAAGAGAGTAGATGAAGGAAATTTTACTCAGGTCAGGTAATACATATGTTAATAATTTTTTAGCTAACAAAAATGGAGTTTTGGAGGAAATTTAGAGTGTGACAAAACCCACGAGCACGATAGAGGGGAGTCCGAGCAATGCCACAAGCATGACAGAGGGAGGTTCAAAAGAAAGGTTTATCAACCTCGTCTACTATTTTCGTAGTGATTGAAACAGAAGGATATTGATAAGCAATTTCTTAACTTGTTAGATAAATTAAAGAATTGTATATTAATTTTTCATTTGTTAAAGCTATTACCCAAGTTCCCAATAATGCTAAATTCTTGAAAGACTTAATTTCTAAGAAAAAAAGTTAGGAGGATGTGTCCACTATTGCTTTGACTGAGGATTGTAGTTCAATTATCACAAATAATTTCCAACTAAATTGAAAGATCCTGGTAGCTTTACTATTCCATGTACCTTAGGCTATATAGAATTCCTTAGGTGTCTTTGTGATTTAGGGGCTAGTATAAACCTCATTCCTTTTTCAATCTTTAAGAAATTAGGTCTAGAAGATGTAAATTCTACTTCAATGGTGTTATTACTTGTTGACCAATCTTTAAAGAAACCATATGGTATTATTGAGGATGTATTAATCAAGGTTGATAAGTTTATATTATCAATTAATTTTGTGATACTTGATTTTGCTTATAATGCTAATTGTCCATTAATTTTGGGTAGACCTTTCATGACTACTAGTAAGGCGTTAGTTGATGTTTTGGAAGGTAAATTAATTTTAAGAGTAGGGAATGATAATATATAATACCATATGGATAAATCACTAAAATACCCTATGGAAGAGAATGTATGCATGAAGGTTGATGTAATTGATGATTGTGTGCTTGAAGTGTTAGGGATTGAAGATTCGATGGCACATTCCTATGATGAAGGGACCAATAAGGAAGTGGATCAAGGTGTTCAAAGGCCGGAAATTTTGCATTAAAGTGAGGATCCATTACCTTCATCAATTGTAAGTGCTCCTAATGTGGAATTAAAGGAGTTACCTAATCATTTAAGGTATACTTTTCTTTGAGCCAATTTTACTTTACCTATTATCATTTCTAATAGCCTTATGAGAAAGTAAAAGGAGATGTTAGAAAGAGAATTAGAAGTATAGGTTAGCAAATTTCAGATTTAAAGGGAATTAGCCCAATATGGTCATACATAGAATTCACATGGAAGAGGGCTATGAACCTAAGGCTGATAGGCAATGAAGGTTAAACCCTAATATGAAAGAAGTGGTTAAAAAAAGTCATTAAGTTGTTAGATGCTGGAATTATCTATCCTATTTCTGGATAGTGAATGGGTTAGTCTTATTTAGTGTGTGGCCTAAGAAAGGGGGGTGACTGTAGTGAGAAATAAGAATGGAGATTTGATTCCTACTAAAACCACCATGGGGGTGGAGGGTATGCATTGATTATAGAAGTTGAATACGACAACTAGAAAGGATCACTTCCCTTTACCATTCATAGATTAAATGTTAGAGAGGATTGCTAGTCATTTCCATTATTGCTTTCTTGATAGTTTCTTGGGTTATTTTCAAATTTTCATTTGCCTTAGTGACCAAGAGAAAACAACCTTTACTTGTCCTTATGGCACCTTTGTATATAGGAGGATGTCTTTTAGTTTGTGTAATACACTCGCAACTTTTCAAGGGGAGGGGGGGGGTGTGTGACTTCCATTTTTGGAGATATGATTGAGGAGATAATGGAAGTATTCATGGATGACTTTTCTATTTATGGAGATTCTTTTGAGCTGTGTTTGTGTAACTTAGATAGAATCTTAACTAGATGTGGGGAGATAAATTTAGTGCTCAATTGGGAGAAATGTCATTTCATGGTTGAGGAAGGGATTGTATTAGGATATAAAATTTCAAGGCAAGGAATTAAGATCGATAGGGCTAAGATGGATTTGATTGAGAAGTTGCCTCTACCTATTACAATAAAGGGTGTGAGGTCATTTTTAGGACATGCTAGTTTTTATAGGAGATTTATTATGAATTTTTCTTTAATTGCTAAACCATTGACTAATCTCTTAATAAAATATGTTCCTTTTAACTTTAATGATACATGCTTAGTAACTTTTGAGAGATTAAGAAAGCTCTCATAAGTGGACCTATTATAACTTCATCGGATTGGTTCCTTCATTTTGAAATAATGTGTGATGCAAGTAACCTAGCTGTAGGGTGCGTTTTAGGTCAGCAGAAAGATAAGAAATTGTATGTTATTTACTATGCTAGTCATAGTCTTTTGGGTCCTCAATTAAATTATACAACCACAGAAAATAAATGCTTGCTGTTGGGTTTGCTTGTGATAAATTTAGATCATACTAGTTAGGATCTAAAGTTATTATTTACACAGGTCATGTGGCATTAAGGTTTTTGTTTTCCAAAAAGGATGCTAAACCTAGGTTAATTCATTAAGTCCTTTTGTTACAAGAATTTGACATCGAAATACGAGATAAAAGGGCAGTGAAAATTTAGTGGTTGATCACTTGTCTAGATTAAAGAATGAGGATGGACCTATAGGTGATGATGACAAAATAAATGAAGAGTTTCCTAATGAGTCATTAATGTTAGTTAGCCATCTTAGTACACCATGGTATGCGAATTATGCTAACTATATTATTGCAGGAATTATGCCTTATGGTTTATCTTTTCAGCAAAGGAAGAAGTTCTTCTATGATATCAAACATTATCTATGGAAGGAGCCCTACTTGTTCAAAATTTGTGGAGATGGAATTTTACGTCGATGTGTAGTGGGAAGATGGCAGCTCGTATACTTGAATGTGGTTTCTATTGGCAAATACTATTTCAAGATGTAAAGAAGTTTATGGCTTAATGTGACAAATACCAAAGGGCAGGAAATCTAAGTAAGAGAGATAAAATTCCTTTAACAAGTATTTTAGAAGTAGAGGTTTTTAATGTATAGGGTATAGACTTCATGGATCCTTTCCCTACATCATTTGGCCAAAACTATATCTTAGTTAAAGTGGATTATATGTCCAAGTGGGTATAGGCCAAGGCTACCCCAACGAATGATTCCAAAGTGGTTGTTAAGTTCTTAAAGAAATTATTCTCAAGGTTTAGAGTGCCTAGTGCTATTATAAGTGATAGAGGTATGCATTTTATAAACCGTTCTTTTGCATCTTTGTTGCATAAGTATGGAGTGCATCATAGAGTAACTACACCTTATCATCCATAATCAAGTGGTCAAGTAGAGATTTCTAATAGAGAGTTCAAATGGATTTTAGAGAAGAGTGTTTCTAGTTCACATAAAGATTTGGAACATAAATTAGATGATGCACTTTGGGCATATAGGAAATCTTTTAAAACACCTATTGAAATGACTCTATGTAGGTTAGTGTATGGAAAATCATGTCATTTGCCTGTAGAATTGGAGCATAAAGCTTATTGGGTTATTAGAGCTTTGAATTTTGATCTTAAACTATTTGGTATGAAGAGGTGTTTACAATTAAATGAGTTGGATGAGTTACGACTTAGTGCCTATGAGAATGCAAGAATATATAAAGAAAGGACAAAGATATGGCATGATGCTCACATTAAATATAAGAGCTTTAAACTAGGGGGTAGAGTGTTTTTTTTTTTTAATTCTAGATTGAAGTTATTTCCCAAAAAATTAAGATCTCATTGATGTGGACCATGTCTTATAACTCAAGTTTATGACCATAGATATTTGGAGCTAAAAAATGATAAAGGTGAGTTATTTAAGGCTAATGGTCAAAGGTGTAAGGTGAATTTAGAGGGAAATTTTAATGGTAGAGAAGTTTTATGTGTCTCTCTAATGATGATTGATGATGATCCTTTTGGAATTACTTCGTAACTCTTTCTATTTAAATATGTGCATTTGTATTTGCTTTATTTATATCTTTGTTTTAATATATGATACTTTTGTTCAAATTTAAGTAGTGGGGCGTGCTTAAATATTTGTTAATGTTCAAGTGTTGTAGTTTTAATTTTGTTGTCTCTTTTTAGGAAGTTTACACATTTCATGTCTGTCACGATCGTGATTAATGTCTCGAGCGCTACAAATTGAGCAAGAATTTCAGTTTGGTCTCTATTGCGAGTGCAACTGGTATCGCGTACACAATGAATAGCGGATTGCCTTCTGTCACCAGCTCGTTAGAGTATGAATTTTAAATTTTAGGGCGGTTTCCAACTGTTGTATATGTTTATTTTCCCCTTATAAATTTATTTTGGAACCCTAACCTGTCATTTTCAACAGTTTTGATCCCTTTTTCTACAATTTTCTCTCAAATTTCTTCTTTCATCTTCATCTTTTAGTTTTTATTTCTTTCAATCTTGCTCAATCTTTTCAAGTTTTTCAATTCTTAGTTGTTTCTTAGTGTTTCTTTGCAAAGTTTGTATTCTTTTGCTGTTATTCAACGTGGTGAGAGTGAAGACATTGGCTAATAGAGGCAAGGGAAAAGGGAAGGATGCTGAGAGTTCTTCTCAACAAGAAAGAGGAACTAGGATTCTCTAAGATATGTACGAATGCCCATTTCCAATTTATACGGATGTTGAAGTAGGCTGTTCCAATTTTTCTCCAAAAAAGAATATGTAGGTATGTGGCACTTACACTTTTCTTTGTTGGAGGATTTAGGAATTTCTCAGGATTTTGAAAAGTATATTAAATGCATGAAATAGGAGCAATTTGTTAACATGAAATTACCTATTAAGAAAGATTGGGCTATTGAGTTTTTTGTTACTTTAACTTATATTGATGATAGGAAGATTAAGATGAAATTTAGGCATGATGGAATTGAACATGTTTTTGGTTTTGAGGAAATGAATGTATGGCTTGGTTTTCCCTTAAATGGCCATACTTTTGTGCCTCAACAATTTGTTGCTTCTAATGTGTGGAGGAAATTGTCTGGTTTGGCTCATTTTGATAATAAGAACTTTACAAATAGCCAAATTAAAAATGATGTCTTGCTACTGTTTCATAAATTTCTATGTCATGCATTGTTTGGTAGGGTAGAAAGTAACAAAGTCTAAGCCAAGGACTTGTTTGTATTGTCCTTAATTCAGGCCAAAAATAGCCCTTGCTCTATTGATTTCATTTTTGATGGTTTGTACCATGCCTCTATTGCCAAGACCAAAACTGTGGGCATGGGACATATGGTAACTGGAATTGTGTTAGGGTGTTTAGGAAAGTTGTAGGGTTTTGAGCCTAAGGAAAATGAGGTCATCACTATAATGGATGTGAAGTTTTTATGCAAATCCCATTTATTGAAAAGAGGTGGCTATCCCCCTACATTTTTCTCCTATGAAAAGCGATGCGATAGGCCTGGACGTGGGAGAGGTAAAGCCCCTATTGCTGCTGATGACGATGATATTAGTACAAGTGGAGGTGATAAAGAGGAAGAACTTAAGGATGTGTCTGCTACTGCTGAGAAAGAAGGAGTTCAACAGGGTGGCGATAAGTGTTAGTTAGGTTAGACAAGATGGATAAGTCTAACAAGAGTCCAGAAGGCAAGGTGGATAACATGGAAGCCAACATTAAGGCTATGCATAAGAGTCACAAAAGTTTGAGTGGAAAGTTGCTGTCCTTTTTCAGGAGGAACAATGTTGATTTCAGCCTTTCTCCACCGGATTTGCTTAGTGGCACTCCATGAGGAAATTACTTAACTCCTTTTTCTTGTTGTTTTTGTTTATGTTTTTATATTTTGTTTTTGTTTTTGTTTTTTTTTTTGTTTTTGGATTTGGTTTTGGTTTTGGTTTTGGTTTTGGTTTTGGTTTTGGTTTTGGTTTTGGTTTTGGTTTTGGTTTTGGTTTTGGTTTTGGTTTTGGTTTTGATTATGCTAATTTTGTGTTTGGTTTGTTTCCTTGCACAATGGGGCATTGTGTCCTTCAAGTGTGGGGACATGCATATGTAATGTGTTAGGTTATAATTAGTATGTTTGCATGTTATATATATATATATATATATATATATATATTGTTAGTATTATTAGTATATTTGGGTTGTTAGGTTATTTGCAAATTAAATGTTTAGGTCATTTTTGAGTTTGCATAGTTTTGGATCTTTTGTAGTTGATGCATATTTTGTAGCATATATATGAGGTAGCTTGAAATTTTTTGATTTTTGGCCTAGTTAGCAAAATTTTTGAGGAATATCATTGGTTATTTTAATTTGACATCTTTATGTGCATAGTGAGGGTTATGACTTAGCAAAGCACTTTAGTATAGGTTGTTTTTACGTTGTTTATCTTTTCACATGTAAATATGATTATTTTGGTAAATCACTGCTTAGGGTAATTTGACCTATAGCTAAGTGAGCTTTTGAAGCCTTTTACATTGATATTTTTCTTTATAAGAAAGCCTTGGTATGCCATATCCTTTAGAACTTGTTTTTGGTAAACTTTGAGATTACATTTAGTGTGAGTTTTTGCATGGGAAATGATAAGGGCACTAGAGATTAACCAATTTTAACTTGCTTAAATAACTAACCTTTTGACTTTAGGGAGCCAATTTTACGCCTTAAACCAATTTTTGTTGTTAAGCACATAACTAGCCTTAATCCATTTTTGAAAAATAGACCATTTCTTTTGGCACCCTTTTTGTGAAGAGAATTAGGATTACTATGTTATTTGAGACAAATTTATTGAGTATAAGCATGATGATTAGTTGGCTCCCATTTCTTTTGCAAGTCCAATGTTAGAATAAAAGCTAGTTTAAACAAAAGAAAAAGAAAAAGAAAAAATGAACTAGAAAAGAGAAGAAAAGGTTGTAAAAAGAAGAAAACTAGTGTAATATGTGGACATTAATAAGGGAGTTAGAATAGTAAGTTAAAATTTCGTTTAATCATACTATGCTTTGAACTTAATTCTCTTATGATATGGTGACCACTTTTTCTCTACACATTATGAGCTACTTAACCAAATTTGACCCACCTTTACCTAAGCCAAGTTAAAACCTTAAATAAAACCCTTTGATTTCATGTATTTAACTTGTGCTAGTAGTGGAGATGTTTATTCATTTACAAGCTTAGGATATACAATGGCATATTAAAGGAAAGAGTGAAACCCTAACCCCTAAACATTTGAGTGAAGAAAGAATAAAGTGTTTGAGTGAGAGTTACTTTAGGAAATGTTTTGCATGAAATAGTGTATACATGTGTTAAGACATTCAATTTCTTGAGTGCTTATATTCTTGTGCTTTACAACTTCATGATTCTCCAAATGTATATGGTTGTTGGGTTGAACAAACATTAGTATTGCTTGAGAATTTGAAAATTGAGACTAATATATTAAGAGGTGAAGGTTGTTTCATGTTGTTTCCAAATGTTTATCAAATATGAATGAAGCTCCATAATTGTGTAAATGTTGTTATGTGTTTTGTATTTTGAGTTGTTTTCTTGCATTTTAAGTTTTACTTTAGGAGAAGCAAAGATTCAAGTGTGGAGAATTGATGTGAGTTGATGTATGTAGGATTTATGAGTGTTTTATGCATATGTTTGTGTAGTAAATGTTTAGTTTTATGTGAAACAAGGTGCTTTTTTATGTCTTTTTGTGTTGTAAGTGTGTGTAGGGAGTAAAGGAATAGGAACTAAGGAAAAAGAGGTAGGAATCAAGTGGAAAATGAAGCTCTATTGCAAGCGCAGTGGGAATCGTGAGCGTGACACAACAAGGCATTTAAAATGGAGGTCGACGTAGAGAAAAAGTTAGCATATTAAGTGTTGGAATATTATGGTTACATGCATCACATACATGAGCGGAATTTTAAATTTTTTTTAACCATAAGATCTGATCTTGCCATGAATACATAATATAACTATATGAGAATAAGAAAAATCACCTTTGATTTTTGTTGAACAGTTGATTTTACTTCGCACCGGGTTGTCGCAAACCACAGTGTCCAAAATCGAACACCTCCAATGAGTAATCCACACTAGAGAGGGGTAAATTGAACCAACAACTTGGTGTTCAACTAGGGCTGGCCGAAATTCCCAAGAGCTAGCTTGGGAAGTGGCGCAAAAGGGAGAGAGGATTAAGAGAAAAAGACTTTCCTTTTGTTTTAATCACTTAACCCTAATTCTCATTAGTTGGCCTTTTATAGTTAGGTTAAAATTCCAACTCCTTAATGAGATTGGGCTCTTTAAAATTGCTGGAGAATTATTAATTGGGCTTCTGGAATTAATTATAATCATTTGGGCTTAATTAAATCCAAATTAAATCTTTTCATAAAAGACCATGCACAAAATCCACAAACTAGGCCCTTTGTGCATCTAATTGGATTTAAATACCCAAATGGATTCCAAATCCAACCAAATTAAATATGTGAGTTCCATAACACTTATGTAACATATATAAATTAATTTGGTCCAAGAAAAAGCCCTCTAAGCCCTTCTGTATGAAGTTGGCGTGTAGCCCTCTTCTGGAGGGCTTCCTCCAACTTCTTCATTCCTTTGGCCCTCTATAATTTCTCCAATGGTCCTATTAATTATTATATCAGTCCTATAACACTTATAGTAGTCTTATAACACTTATAAGACAATAATAATTAATCATGAAATACATTATTTCATTTAGGTCCAATTTACAGAACATTTCTCAAAAGTTCCGCGGACAATTTTATTTGATCATAATTAATTAAACTCTTTAATTAATTATTATCATATTCTCCTCTCTACCTTTATAATAATATCAAATATTATTATCCTTGTCATTTTACCATTTTACCCTTTTCTCTATATGTGTGTGACCTATTGGGTTCCTGTCCATGTTGGCAGTATAATATGTAATTGTGAGTTCTATTCAAAACTCACATGATTTAAACTCCTTTAAATCAATTTATCAATCTCTATTGATATTTTGATACATCATTATACAAGTCATGATTGGCCTCTAGCTAGGCATCATGACTACCCAAATGTCAGGAAAGTCATGTGGTTTGACTGTACCCTTCCATAGAAACAGTTACCGTGCAATTACTCCTTTCACCACTCTTATCTCAATCAGATTCTGAGTATGGATTTCTGTCAACTCATATAAATCTAATTATGTATGTTCTATTAATTTAACCATTGTTCCTAAAATGCCCTTCATGGATCTCCATCCATCTCGGCATATTACTCTGGCCAGAGATTCACTGAACAAGGTAATTATAGAATCATGTGAGATAACTTCCCTTGTTAAATCTGGGATGGTGAATCCTTTGTCAATCACTCAACTATCTTCAAGTAGGTCATGATATACCCAATCTCCTAACTATGTTCACTCCCAGTTGGAAGTAATCAGTTATGGAGTCAAAGTATACCACTTGCTACTTAAGATAACTTTGGTGATCTCAAGTCTAAGGATACTTGCACAACCGCTATGAAGAGATTCCTCACTGACATAGATTTAATATCCATATGAGGATTCTCTTTGCAGGTCTCCAATGAACTTGTTCCTCTAACAAGCATCCACATGTTAGCTTTGATTATCATCCATAATCACAATTATGAGAACCATTGCTTGAACCATTCAAGAAGCATAACATGTGCTAGTCTGTCCGAATTAACAATGTCCTATCTTGTTAATTCTATGACTAGGGATATTTAGATATTAACACATTTGCATGCGATAGACATCTCACATCATGAACACTTTCATGATTGCCTTTGCACTGTGTTTATAATATCTAGGACTTCATTTATTAATTTAAGATTTACAAACTCATGTATTCAAACACAGCATTAATAAATGAATGATGCCTTTTATTAAGAATATAAATTTCATACATATGAAAAACATCCCTATTACATGGGCTCTAGGGCATACTCTCTAACAATCTCCCACTTGCACTAGAGCCAATCACTCATATGTCTCAGACCCATGCTATTTATATGGTGATCATGCTTTATCTGGGAAAGTGCTTTAGTGAGGGGATCCGCCACATTGTCATCTGTGGGAACCCTTTCTATTTTCACATCATTTCTAGCTACTATTTCCCTTATGAGATGGTAGCGTCTGAGAACATGCTTGGATCGCTGATGAGACCGTGGTTCCTTCGCTTGCGCAATGGCTCCATTGTTGTCACAATATAAAGGAATCGGATCAACAATGCTAGGTACCACTCCTAGTTCGGTTATGAACTTTTTGATCCAGACTGCTTCTTTGGCTGCTTCTGAAGCAGCAATGTACTCAGCTTCTGTCGTGGAATCAGCAGTTGTTTCTTGTTTGGAACTTTTCCAACTAACTGCTCCTCCTCCCATTATGAACACATAACCAGATTGTGATTTACAATCATCTTTGTCAGATTGGAAGCTGGCATCTGTATACCCGTTTACTTCCAAACTGCCCTCTCCATATGCCAAGAATATATCCTTAGTCCTTCTCAAGTACTTAAGAATATTCTTGACAGCTGCCCAATGTTCCTCTCCAAAATTAGATTGGAATCTGCTTGTGACACTCAAAGCAAATGCTACATCTGGACGTGTACATAACATAGCATACATGATAGAACCAATTGCAGATGCATATGGTATTCTATTCATGCTCTCTCTATCCTCCAGTGTCTGTGGACACATAGACTTAGAAAGGTGTTTCCCATGCACCATGGGTATAAACCCTTTCTTAGAGAGATCCATATTGAACCTCTTCAATACTTTATCTATATATGTACTTTGAGAAAGACCTAGCAACCTATTGGATCTATCTCTATAGATCCTTATTCCCAGAATATAGGATGCTTCTCCAAGGTCTTTCATGGAGAATTGCTTGGATAACCATATTTTAACAGATTGGAGAAGAGAAATGTCATTTCCCATGATCAATATGTCATCTACATATAGAACTAGGAAGACAATTGCACTCCCACTGACCCTTTTATACACACAAGGTTCATCTTCATTCTGTGAGAAACCAAACTCTTTGATTGTCTCATTGAATCGTATGTTCCAGCTCCTAGAGGCTTGCTTCAATCCATAAATGGATCTTTGAAGCTTGCATACCTTTTCGCCATTTCCAGATGTGAATCCTTCTGGTTGTGTCATATACACATCCTCGGTAAGATTTCCATTAAGGAAAGCTGTCTTCACATCCATCTGCCAAATCTCATAATCATAATGAGCTGCAATGGCTAAAAGTATTCTTATAGACTTAAGCATCGCTACAGGAGAAAAAGTTTCATCATAGTCAATACCTTCTTTTTGACGATAACCTTTTGCTACTAAGCGAGCTTTATAGGTAACTATATTACCATCCATGTCAGTCTTCTTTTTGAAGACCCATTTGCACCCTATGGGTTTTATCCCTTCAGGTGGTTGAGTTAAAGTCCATACTTTATTCTCATACATGGAGTCCATTTCGGACTGCATAGCCTTAAGCCATAAATCACGTTCTGAACTGTTCAAAACTTCTTGATAGCTTGTAGGCTCATTGTCCTCTACTATAGTTATGCCTCTATCCGAATCAATGTGAAATCCATATCTCACAGGGATAGAACGCATCCTAGTAGATCTTCTAGGATTTTGTGTATAATCAGGTTCAACTGTGATTTCATCATTATGAAATTCAGTTTCAGGTTCAATCGATTGATCATCTTCTATTTGTGGGTCTTGAACTTCACCAAGCTCAATTTTACTCCCACTGTCTTCTCGTAGGAGAAATTCTCTTTCCAAGAAGACAGCATGCCTTGAAACAAACACCTTTTGTTCTAAGGGATGATAGAAATAATATCCAAATGTTTCTTTTGGATATCCCACAAATAAACATTTGTCAGACTTAACATCCAGTTTGTCTGACATTGTCCTCTTCACATAAGTAGGACAACCCCATACTTTCATATGAGAAAGCGTGGGTTTCTTGTTATTCCACATCTCATATGGAGTAACATCAACCGATTTACTAGGAACTCTATTTAACACATAAACAGCAGTTTCTAGTGCATATCCCCAAAAGGACTTAGGCAAGTCCGCTCGGCTCATCATTGATCGAACCATATCTAATAGTGTTCGATTCCTCCTTTCGGATACACCATTGTGTTGTGGTGTATATGGAGGAGTCCATTGAGATAAAATCCCATTATCTCTAAGATAATCCTGAAACTCTTGACTTAAGTATTCTCCACCTCGATCTGATCTAAGTGTTTTAATACTTTTGCCAAGTTGTTTCTCTACTTCATTTCTGAATTCTTTGAACTTTTCAAATGCTTCAGACTTATATTTCATTAGATAGATGTATCCAAACCTGGAATAATCATCTATGAAAGTAATGAAGTAGGAGTAACCTCCTCTAGCATGTGTAGTCATTGGACCACATACATCCGAATGTATTAAGTCCAAAACCATTTTAGCTCGTTCTCCTTTACCAATAAAGGGAGCTTTTGTCATTTTTCCCAATAAACAAGATTCGCATGTATCAAATGATTCATAATCAAATGATCCCAAATCACCTGACTTGTGCAATTTGGTCATGCGTTTTTCATTTATGTGGCCTAAACGACAATGCCATAAGTATGAGGTATTTAGATTATCATGTTTCATTCTCTTGGTATCCACATTATGTACTTCTTTAATTAAATCAAGAACAAATATACCATTCTCAATGATAGCTTTTGCATAAAATATATTGTTCTTAAAAATGTAACAACATTTGTCCTTTAAAGAAATATCATAATCGTTCATCAAACAACTGAAAGAAATAATACTCTTGGACAAAGCTGGAACATAATAACAATTATTTAATTCCAGTACTAATCCACTCGGAAGAGGCAAATGATAAGTCCCCACAACAGTTGTAGAGATGTTTTGTCCAGTAGCTGACTGCAAACAAATCTCTGCCTTTCCAACTCTTCTAAAGCTTCTAAGCCCCTGTAGATCATTACATAAATGAGATCCACATCCGGTATCTAATACCCAAGATTGTTTTGAAGCAATAGAATAAGTATTAATTTCAATCATATGAATACCTGAAGTAGATGCAACAACTTGCTTCTTCTCCTTAAGAGAATCTAGATAGGCCTTGCAGTTACGCTTCCAATGACCATCCTTTCCACAATGGAAGCAAGTCCCTTTGGGATTCTCTTTCTTGGCAACCTTCTTCTTGGAGATCCCACCATTCTTTGGCTGCACCTTGGTTATCTTCTTCTTCTGCTTCTTGCCTTTAGCAGAAGTGACAACCATGACACTTTTTGGATCTTTCTTAAATGATCCATCAGCTGTCTTGAGCATGTTGATTAACTCAGGAATGGATACTTGGATCTTGTTCATGTTGAAGTTAAGCACAAAAGGTGCATAACTTGGAGCCAACGAGTACAAGATTAAATCTATGTATAGATCATTATCCATAACATAGCCAAGTCTACTCAAATGCTCAATATACCCATACATCTTCAATGCATGAGCAGCAGCTGAAGTGCCTTCCACCATTTTGCAACTAAATAGAGCTCGAGCAATCTCATATTGCTCAGTTCTAGCCTGAGAAGAATAAAGCTCCTCTAGATGCAAAACGATGGTTCTAGCATCCATCATTTCATGTTGCTTCTGAAGCTCCGAGGACATAGCACCCAGCATCAGACATGCTGCTGCTTCACTATCCTCCATGTATTTCCGATAAATGCCTTTGATCTCATCAATGGCATCATCTGATGGATGTGGTGGTGGATCTTTATCCAAGACATAATGGATCTTTTCAGCCCTGAGAACAATTCTCACTTGCCTGATCCAGTCAGAATAGTTGTTGCCAACCAGCTTGTTATCCAAGATTGATCGTATATTAATGTTTGATGTGCTCATGATGATGACCTAGATGTGAAAAAGAAAAGATATGAGAGTATGTTCATATATATGTATGCATTAATAAGGTCTTTAATTAATCCATTTACTCCCACTATTTTATTGCGAATTAATAGCCCTCACTATATAATCCGAGAAAACCCGATGATTTTCTTAGTGGGCCAATATCCAATCCTTGATATGTAATTTGACCTTGACTGTGGTCAACAAGCCAAATTCCATACCCTTGAAAGGTAGGTATCTTTATACCAATTGTGTCTCTACACAACTATTGGATCATTAGGTTATCAACTCTTGATGCATGCATATCATATATGCATTCCCTAATCTTGCCTCTAGAACCATTAGCCTTGACTGTGGTCAACAAACTAATGGGCTAGCTAAGATGACCCATTTAATTCGATTTGAACATATTCGATATAATGTGAGCTTGACTGTGGTCAACAACCCACACTATAAAGAACTCTGGTTCTCCTCAAATTAATGGAAGGCTTATAAACCTTAGTATTTGTTTGAGGGTTTTAGTTAATTAAGTCTCATCATACATGGTTGGCATACATTGGTATGCATCCTATATCTATCACATAAATATAAGCATACAAATATGGTATAGTTATGGACTTCACTACATTGATTTCCCCGAGCCAAGAGGGAAATCAAAAGGTCACACCTAGGTAGTATGCATGATTCAAACAAGAAAATAATTACATTATCTTCAAGCTTGTTGGATCTCCATCCGGCCCATCTTGCTCCTTGATATTGGTCTCCATCTCTATTTCTAATTCTAATCTAAGTAATCTAATTACATATTACAATTTGAAATGAAATACAAACCAAAAACAAGTGGCCGGGACATGAAAGTCCTCATTGGGCCAAAACATGCATTATGCTCAATCACATTGGGCTTTGTCCATAACTAACCATCATGCCAATCATTCACCCTTATATGCCTTTCTAATGCATAAAGAAATGGATTACTAACTTTGTTTCAACCTTTGAAACTATATTTTGAGTTATTTTAATGATGTGATCAAATTAGGAAACTTTTTCCATTTTGGAAACTTTCATTTTAGGAAACCCTTTTGCATGAATGTGTTCTTGCCTTAATAATCAATCAAATTGATTATTAATTAATTATAAATTAATTATTTAATTAATTAATCATATTAAATAATTAAAAGAATCAATTTTGGGCTTAAAATAAGTGTAGGCCGAAACCCACAGAAGAAAAACCCTAAGTGTGTTCACACACAAACTAGTTTTGTGTCATTTGGACCATTTGGGCCTTTTGGAATGAGCCAAGCCCACTCCAGCCCTTAAAACCCATTAATAAACTTAATTAATGTTTATAATAGTTAATTTAAATCAGCTCCTTGGGCCTACCAAGTCATTTACTAATTTAAACCAAGTCCGTAAACATAATTAAGCCCATTAAGTGGTTTTAATGAATTAAAATTAATCAAATTAATTTAAGGCCCATTTTAATTAATCCAATTAATTAAAAACACTTTAATATATCATATATATCATATTTAGAAGATCAAAAGTCGTTCTAACCAAGAACACATCAAGAACACCAATTTATCGAACTTTTCGACAAAACTAGTTTTCATGCAAAACTTGTTCGATTTTAATTCCGTTCGATCCTACGGCTTAATATCACATATTAAACACATAAAATATCATTTAAATGATTTTTAAATGGATCCATAAGAAATTAAATTAGAACAGCCCCTACATTACCTAGGGTTTCACGCCAAACCCTAATGGGTTTCACGCAAAACCCTAGTCACTTTTCTTCAAAAGTTCCGTTTTTGTTTCCGTCAAATTTATTTGATCACACATACAACCAGAAATCAATATTTCTCATTCATGAACAATCAAATCTAATATTTTAAAGTTCATGAAATAAATAACTCAAAACAAAACAAAACTTATTCCACAGAAAATATAGAATTGTGTATCCATGGCAAAACCTGGCTCTGATACCATGTTGGAATATTATGGTTACATGCATCACATACATGAGCGGAATTTTAAATTTTTTTTAACCATAAGATCTGATCTTGCCATGAATACATAATATAACTATATGAGAATAAGAAAAATCACCTTTGATTTTTGTTGAACAGTTGATTTTACTTCGCACCGGGTTGTCGCAAACCACAGTGTCCAAAATCGAACACCTCCAATGAGTAATCCACACTAGAGAGGGGTAAATTGAACCAACAACTTGGTGTTCAACTAGGGCTGGCCGAAATTCCCAAGAGCTAGCTTGGGAAGTGGCGCAAAAGGGAGAGAGGATTAAGAGAAAAAGACTTTCCTTTTGTTTTAATCACTTAACCCTAATTCTCATTAGTTGGCCTTTTATAGTTAGGTTAAAATTCCAACTCCTTAATGAGATTGGGCTCTTTAAAATTGCTGGAGAATTATTAATTGGGCTTCTGGAATTAATTATAATCATTTGGGCTTAATTAAATCCAAATTAAATCTTTTCATAAAAGACCATGCACAAAATCCACAAACTAGGCCCTTTGTGCATCTAATTGGATTTAAATACCCAAATGGATTCCAAATCCAACCAAATTAAATATGTGAGTTCCATAACACTTATGTAACATATATAAATTAATTTGGTCCAAGAAAAAGCCCTCTAAGCCCTTCTGTATGAAGTTGGCGTGTAGCCCTCTTCTGGAGGGCTTCCTCCAACTTCTTCATTCCTTTGGCCCTCTATAATTTCTCCAATGGTCCTATTAATTATTATATCAGTCCTATAACACTTATAGTAGTCTTATAACACTTATAAGACAATAATAATTAATCATGAAATATATTATTTCATTTAGGTCCAATTTACAGAACATTTCTCAAAAGTTCCGCGGACAATTTTATTTGATCATAATTAATTAAACTCTTTAATTAATTATTATCATATTCTCCTCTCTACCTTTATAATAATATCAAATATTATTATCCTTGTCATTTTACCATTTTACCCTTTTCTCTATATGTGTGTGACCTATTGGGTTCCTGTCCATGTTGGCAGTATAATATGTAATTGTGAGTTCTATTCAAAACTCACATGATTTAAACTCCTTTAAATCAATTTATCAATCTCTATTGATATTTTGATACATCATTATACAAGTCATGATTGGCCTCTAGCTAGGCATCATGACTACCCAAATGTCAGGAAAGTCATGTGGTTTGACTGTACCCTTCCATAGAAACAGTTACCGTGCAATTACTCCTTTCACCACTCTTATCTCAATCAGATTCTGAGTATGGATTTCTGTCAACTCATATAAATCTAATTATGTATGTTCTATTAATTTAACCATTGTTCCTAAAATGCCCTTCATGGATCTCCATCCATCTCGGCATATTACTCTGGCCAGAGATTCACTGAACAAGGTAATTATAGAATCATGTGAGATAACTTCCCTTGTTAAATCTGGGATGGTGAATCCTTTGTCAATCACTCAACTATCTTCAAGTAGGTCATGATATACCCAATCTCCTAACTATGTTCACTCCCAGTTGGAAGTAATCAGTTATGGAGTCAAAGTATACCACTTGCTACTTAAGATAACTTTGGTGATCTCAAGTCTAAGGATACTTGCACAACCGCTATGAAGAGATTCCTCACTGACATAGATTTAATATCCATATGAGGATTCTCTTTGCAGGTCTCCAATGAACTTGTTCCTCTAACAAGCATCCACATGTTAGCTTTGATTATCATCCATAATCACAATTATGAGAACCATTGCTTGAACCATTCAAGAAGCATAACATGTGCTAGTCTGTCCGAATTAACAATGTCCTATCTTGTTAATTCTATGACTAGGGATATTTAGATATTAACACATTTGCATGCGATAGACATCTCACATCATGAACACTTTCATGATTGCCTTTGCACTGTGTTTATAATATCTAGGACTTCATTTATTAATTTAAGATTTACAAACTCATGTATTCAAACACAGCATTAATAAATGAATGATGCCTTTTATTAAGAATATAAATTTCATACATATGAAAAACATCCCTATTACATGGGCTCTAGGGCATACTCTCTAACAAGATTTATATCCAAAATTTGATGTTGACTTAATGAACGTTAGTAGTGATGATTTTTCTTGAAGCAAAAAAAAATTATAGGCTTTTACGGGATTTTGAGGAGCCATTGTATCAGAGTTCAAAGAGTTCTAAACTTTCTTCTTTGATTAAATTACTTTATATTAAAAGTCTTGGTCATTGGAGTAATGAGTCATTTACAATTTTATGAAAAATATTGAAGGAAGAGCTGTTGCCCGACGGATCTAATTTGCTCGATTTGTATTATGAGGCAAAGAAGATAATTTGAAACCTTAGGCTTTCTTATAATAAAATTGATGCTTGTATAAATGACTGCATGTTGTATTGGAAAGAGGATAAATTTCTTTATTCTTGTAAAGTATGTGGTGCATCTAGATGGAAAATGGTGAAACATAGTGGAGAACCCAAGTGTAAGAATTGTAAGAGAAAACCTTCAAAGACTTTATGCTATTTGCCATTAAAGCCTAGGCTTCAAAGGTTATTTATGTCTACAAAAGCATCTTCTCTAATGAGATGGCATCATGATGAAAGAGTTGATGATGGATTGATGAGACATTTGACTGATTCAATGGCATAGGAGACATTTGATGATCTCCACCTATCATTTGCTGGAGAGTCTCGTATTGTTTGACTTGAACTTACTAGTAATGGATTTCAACCATTTGCAAACTCAAAAACCCCATATAGCATTCTTATAATTTACCACCTTGGTTATGCATGAAGCAAGAGAATTTCATTATGTCAATGGTTATTCCAGGTCCATATAGTCCAGGAGATGCAATTGATGTTCATCTCCAACCTTTGATATTGGAATTGAAGGAGTTATGGGAAATTGGTATTGAGACATACGATGCATCAGCTAGGTAAAATTTTAAGTTGCATGCATCATTGTTATGGACTATCAATGACTTCCCAGCTTATGGAAATTTATCTGGATGAAGTACAAAAGGAAAATTAGCATGCCCATCTTGCAATAAAGACACTTTGATCGCTTAGATTAGCCAATGGTAAGAAACAATGTTATATGGGTCATCAACGTTACCTTTCTCTTAGTCACAAATGGAGAAATGTTAAGGAGTCATTTGATGGCACAAGGAGCAAAGGTTACCACCAAATGTGTCGTCTGGTGTTGAGATATTTAATCAAGTGAAAGACCTTAATGGATTAAAATTGACAAAGGATCTTAAGAAGAGGATTAAGATATCACATGATGATCGAAAGGATAATTGGAATAAAAAAGTATTTTTTTGAACTTCCTTATTGGAAAACTCTTTTGTTATGGCATAATTTAGATGTGATGCATATCAAAAAAAATGTATGTGATAATATCTTAGGCATAATCATGAATACCAAGGGGAAGACAAAAGACATCATCAAATCTCGGCTAGATTTGGAAGCAATGAATATCGGGAAGGAATTGCATCCAATAAAAAATAAAGATAAATATAAGTTACCTTCTGCATGTTACACATTATCATATGAAGAGAAGCATAAATTATGCAACTTCTTAAAGAATTTAAAGGTTCTTGACGAATTTTCATCTAGTATTTTTTAATGTGTAAACCTTAAGGATCATAAAATTTTTAGTTTAAAGAGTCATGATTGCCATATTCTTTTACAACATTTACTCCCTATTGCTTTACGTGGTATGATGTTCCTAGTATTTTTTAATGTGTAAACCTTAAGGATCATAAAATTTTTAGTTTAAAGAGTCATGATTGCCATATTCTTTTACAACATTTACTCCCTATTGCTTTACGTGGTATGATGTTCATATCAGTTTACGAGTCACTTATTGATTTATCTTTTTTTTAATGCTCTTGGGGAAAAGGTATTGAGCATGGATGGGTTAGAACAAATTGAAGCATAAATTCCTATAACTCTTTGCAAGTTAGAAAAGGTCTTTCCTTCTTTATTTTTTGATGTCATGGTACACTTGCCTGTCCATTTAACTAATGAAGCTAAGATTGCTAATCCTGTTCATTATCGATGGTTGTATCTGTTAGGTCCCTATTTCTAATTATCAATCACAAACACCAAGAACTCAAAGAGAAGAAATGATTTAGCTAAATGAGGGCTAAAATGTATTGTATTAAATGAGGGCTAAAATGTATTCAAGAGCCTCACCTCTCTCCCAAACACATATTCTTAGCTAAAATCAACATATTCCTCTTTCCCATAATATTTACCCTTTTATAAGAAACAAAAAACATGAAATACAATACTAACTAACTACCAACAGTAAGAATTCCTTATTTGCCCCTTCCAATACTTTTGTCTCTGCCTCTCATATAAGTCTTCACAATAGGAGGCCTAACATTACCCGTTGCCCAAAGATCAACCTTGTCCACAGGGTTGAAGGCTGAAAACTGAGAAGAGATGGTGTCAAAGGGCTCCCAAGAGTCCTCAAAGGGAGGCAAGTCCTTTCAACGAATGAGCACTTCCTGGTTGTTGGGACCAACAATAGGGGAAGGTCGAAGACCACGCACCTCTTGTGGTTCAACTAGCAGCTCCATGTCTGAAGTGAGGGCAAGAGGAATGGTGGGCTGATAGGGGTGTGCACCAAGGGCTCTCTTAAGCTGTCACACATGGAAAACATTATGGATGTGAGTGAAAAGAGGAAGAGTGAGAGCATACGCGACCTTGTCAATGCATTTCTCAATGGGAAAAGGCCTATAAAACTGAGGAGCTAACTTCTCATTGGGGTGGAAGGCAAGGAGGACTGCCGGTAAGGCTGCAATTTGAGGTAAACCAAGTACCCAACTTCAAATTCGGTAAACCAAGTACCCAACTTCAAATTCCACCTTTCAATGCCTATTATCAGCATGGAAACTCATCTGTTGTTGGGCCTACTGTAACTGGTGCTTCGGTTCAGTGAGGATGGTATCAAGATTGGTCAAATATTGATCAACTTCTTTGTTAGTAGCCTAACCCCACTCATGCTGGGCTAAGGGGGAAGGAGGTCATCCATACACTGCCTAGAATGGGGTAAGACCAGTGGAGGAATGTGTGGCTGTATTATAGTGGTACTCAGCCTATGCTAGCCAAGAGGATCATTAAGAAGGGTGGTGCATAATGAAACATCGCAAGTAAGTCTCCAATACTTTGTTTACCACCTCTGTCTGCCCGTTGGTTTGGGGATGGTAAGTAGTGCTTCGTCGCAATTCAGACCCTTGAAGGCAAAAAATTTCCCGCCAGACATAACTCATGAAGATCTTATCCCAATCAGAGATTATACTCTTAGGGATACCATGAAGACGGATGACTTCTTGCAAGAAAATGCTGGCAATAACAGGCACTATGAATGGGTAGTTTAAGGTAATGAAGTGGGCATATTTGGTGAGCCGGTCAACAACCACCATGATAGCAACATACCCCTAGGATTTTGGGAGTCCCTCAATAAAATCCATGGTGAGATCCTCCCATACCTTGTCAGGTGGGGGTAGGGGCTATAAAAATCCAGCAGGGGCCATAGCCTCATGCTTGCTGCATTGACAAATGTCACAAGCAGCCATAAAATCTTGCACTTGTTTCTTCATACCCCTCAAATAAAACTCTGAGGCTAGATGCTGATAAGTGCACCACATATCGGCATGCCCCCTATGGGACTGCCATGGAATTCCTGGAGCAACAAGGGGATGTAATGGAAGTCAGTTGCAAGGCTAGCCTCCCTTTATATCGAAGGAGGTTCCCCATAAGTTGGAAGTGAGGATGGGCAGCTGTTTGGTGGATGATTGTCTGGAGAATATTGGATAGAAAGCGGTCAATAGTTTACTGATATGGGATATCTTGAAAAACCAGCAAAATAGGGGTTGTAAGGGAGGCTAGGGTGGGTTATGTGGGACTCAGGAAAGAGCATCAGCCGCTAAATTAGTGGATTCAAGTTTGTACTCAATTCTGAAGTTGTACCCCATCAATTTCCTAAGCCATTTGGCTTAATCCCCCTCAACTATCCATTGCTCCAGTAGAAATTTCAGACTTTTTTATCAGTCCGCACTATGAACCGATGCCCCAACAAGTAAGGATGCCACTTCTTAATTGCTAGGACAATATCCATCAACTCCCACTCATAAACGGATGATGCTGGTGTAGTAGGGCTCAACTTCTGACTGTAAAAAGCTAGTGGTTGACCCTATTGCATAAGCACCGTACCTAACCCAAAACCGAAGGCATCAACTTCTATGGTCAATGGCTAGGAGAAATCAGGAAGAGCCAAAACTAGAAGGGTAGTCATGGCTGCCTTGAGCTGCTGGAATGTCGTGTAGGCAGTAGCATCCCAGTGAAAAGCATCCTTGCAAAGTTGTTGTGTGAGTGGCCAAGCAATCCTATTGTAATTTTTGACAAACTGCCTGTAGTAGCCCGTAAGGCCCAAAAACCCCTTAAGAGACCGCAGGGTAGTGGGAGTAGGCCAATCCACCATAGCCTGGATCTTTGTTGGGTCAGCTGCCACTCCAAAAGAGTCTATTATATGTCCCGTGTGTTTTACTCTTGGTTGAAAGAAGACACACTTCCTTGAATTGGCAAAGAGTTTGTGGAGGTGAAGGGCAGTAAGGACTTGCCTCAAATGCTCCTGGTGCTCTTCTAGACTCTTGCTATACACAAGTATATCATCAAAGAAAATTAAGAAAAATTTACGGAGGTAGGGTTGGAATACCTCATTTATCAGGGACTAGAATGTAGATGGGCCATTGGACAATCCGAACGGCATTACCCGAAATTCATAATGTCCCTGGTGAATCCTGAATGCTATCTTAGGTATGTCCTCTGGGCGGATACGGATCTAAAAATAACCAGTTTTGAGGTCAATTTTTGAGAAGATGATAGCCTCATGTAGCTCATCTAAAAGCTCCTTAATTATCGGATTGGGAAACTTGTTAGGGACAGTCTCCCGATTTAATGTGCGGTAGTCAACACAAAACCTCCAACTCCTATCTTTTTTCTTGACCAGTAAGACTGGACTGGAGAAGGGGTTGTGGCTTAGCTGAATTACTCCTGCAGCCAGCATCTCAACCACTAGTTTCTCAATTTCTATCTTCTGGAAGTGGGGATATCTATAGAGGCGGACTGAAATAGGTGCAGTGCCCAGCTTCAAGGTGATAACATGGTCGTGTGACCTTTTCGAAGGGAGTCCCTTGGGAAGGTGAAAGACATCCTGGAATTCGATTAGCAAGGGTAGAAAAAGGATTGATAGTTGTTTCCTCGGGTATGTGCAAATCTATGGAATTCAGCTCCAGCGTGTTACCCTCCAGCAATATGCAGTGGCCTTCCTACTTGACCATTTTTTCCATTGCATGCAAAGACAAACTTGATCTACACAATTCAGGGTCCCCTATAAGTTGTACCCTCTGCTACCCCACCGTAAATTCCATAGTCATCTCAGCCCAATTCATAAAAGATGCCCCAATTGACAGTAGCCACTGGTAACCCAGGATTACATTCGTATTACCCCATTGGAGAGAAAAAAATCAGCAATTACCTCTACTCCTAGAAGTTGCAAGCATACTTTTATGCACAGTCCCATTGAATTGATCTATCTCCTAGTGCCCAAAGTGATCCCGAATTGCTTGGTAGGGGTGACTAGCAAGTGAAGATCGAAAACCAAGCTAGAGGACAAGAAGTTATGGGACACACCCGAATCGATTAATACAATCACAGTGTGACCCTTGATCGTCCCACGTAATTCATGGTATGGGGACCTATGAGGCCAGACAAGGAAGAAAAGGTGAGCTCCAAGTGATCCAAGTCTCCCATATCGATTGCCCCTTCTGCCTTCATAATTGTGACCTCGCCCTCTTCAACTGATTTCATTTCATCCACCCACAAAATCTGTAATTCTTTGTTGGGGCAGCGATGACCTGGGCTATATTTCCCATCACATCGAAAGCAGAGACCTTCTTCCTGTTTGGCTTTAATCTCTATCTCCGTGAGCCGCTGGAATTTTGGCGGAGGTTGAGAGGTGGAACTAGTAGTAGCCATAGAAATAGAAGAAGAAGAAGAAGAAGACATTGGCGGTAATGTCGTTAGAGAAGATAGGCTGAACTTAAAAATTAAGCTAGGAATTAAATTTTTAGTGGCCATAGGCATACTTGAAAAAGGTCGGGCTCAGTTGCTAGATCCACTGTTGTAAGGCCCCTAACATGACCCTAATTTAATTTAATATTTTTGTGATTAAGTTAGGGGGGTAAATTATCAAGTTATTAAGTTAATTGCATGAAAATAAAATAAAAGAGTATGGTTTAATATTAATTGAGGATGTAATTGAAGTAAAAGATATTAATTTGGGATTAATTTGTAATTGTGGCATATTAGTGGCCAATTGGGAATAAAAGCATTTAATTATAGGTTAATTAAAAGGAATGATTAAATTGATAGGCTAATATTTGAAAGGAATTAAATGGAGAGGTTAAAGATTGACATGCAAATTTTCAAGGGACTAAAGAAGGGATTTTTATGTTGGTATAAAAGGCATGAGTTAGTGGAAATTTGAGGTGTCTTGTAGTTGAGTGAGATCGGCAATTGATGAGAGAAAACCAGAGAATTATCTTCTTCTTCCTTTTTGATTTCCATTGATTTATCTCAAACAATTTGAGGATGATGTTTGTTGATTAATCAAGAGTACAAGGTATTAAACTTAAGGTAATTAAACTATTGATTGAACCCTTCATCATCATCTTTTTCTTCTTTCATTTTGACTGAGAAAATGTAAATATGCTGGAAATATATGATGATGATGATGGTATTTGTGAAGGAGAAGAGGAAGGAAGGAAGAGCAAAGGAAAGGGTATTGATAGAGGTTGAAGACTTTGGGTTTATCAGGCAAGGTATGGGAATTTAGGCTGTTCATATTGCATGTGAAATTGATTACTGGAATTGAGTAGGATTTACAGAATTCAAGTTACGTTTGCTGGAATTTTAAGGATGTGAGGTTGAAGAAGACTGTTCTTGCCTAGTCGTGAATGACTTCACGAGTCGTGAACATTAGCCCGACTCGTGAAGCTCTTCACGAGTCGTGAAGTACAGTTTATCTTCTTCAGTCGTGAGCTTCTTCATGAGACGTGAGTTTTGGCCTTATAAGCTTCACTCGTGAACCTCTTCACGAGTCGAACATATTGTCACGACTGAATGACCTATCTAGAATGTTTTGCTCATAAGTTGAGCTATAAAACAACAAATTAAGTGATTCTTTTTGCATTGAAAAATATACTTCAATACCTATATTTCATATGAAGAAACCTAAGCTTAAATCTGTCTCTAAGTACATGTAATCTAGGGTTGAATCCGGACTTTTTTTTAGACTGTTCAACGCAACAGGAATTACAAGTATGTGCAGATTGTTGCTACACTTGATAATATGATTTTAAATGGATTGAGACAGATAGTTGCTTATGTGATAGTAAAGTTAATTAAATAAGGTATGTAGTATGACTATCATTGAAGGATTTATATGAATACAGATGCATTCAATTATGTATATGAATAAAGACTAGTGATGAAATATCTAACCTATACATGTAATTAGTCTTGTGCATGATGGTTATATGCCAAATTGATATATATATATGCACATGTAAATCCTATGACATGAAAGTGCACATATTGACATGCACCTATGCTATAAAATAGGGACTATAATAGTATGACCTTGGCATGTGTGTATGCCCATATGGAAACATGTTGATATGTTGTATAGCACATGACTTGAATGATGATAAAGGTTTATATATGTTAGAGAGTATGCCCTAGAGCCCATGTAATAGGGATGTTTTTCATATGTATGAAATTTATATTCTTAATAAAAGGCATCATTCATTTATTAATGCTGTGTTTGAATACATGAGTTTGTAAATCTTAAATTAATAAATGAAGTCCTAGATATTATAAACACAGTGCAAAGGCAATCATGAAAGTGTTCATGATGTGAGATGTCTATCGCATGCAAATGTGTTAATATCTAAATATCCCTAGTCATAGAATTAACAAGATAGGACATTGTTAATTCGGACAGACTAGCACGTGTTATGCTTCTTGAATGGTTCAAGCAATGGTTCTCATAATTGTGATTATGGATGATAATCAATGCTAACATGTGGATGCTTGTTAGAGGAACAAGTTCATTGGAGACCTGCAAAGAGAATCCTCATATGGATATTAAATCTATGTCAGTGAGGAATCTCTTCATAGCGGTTGTGCAAGTATCCTTAGACTTGAGATCACCAAAGTTATCTTAAGTAGCAAGTGGTATACTTTGACTCCATAACTGATTACTTCCAACTGGGAGTGAACATAGTTAGGAGATTGGGTATATCATGACCTACTTGAAGATAGTTGAGTGATTGATAAAGGATTCACCATCCCAGATTTAACAAGGGAAGTTATCTCACATGATTCTATAATTACCTTGTTCAGTGAATCTCTGGCCAGAGTAATATGCCGAGATGGATGGAGATCCATGAAGGGCATTTTAGGAACAATGGTTAAATTAATAGAACATACATAATTAGATTTATATGAGTTGACAGAAATCCATACTCAGAATCTAATTGAGATAAGAGTGGTGAAAGGAGTAATTGCACGGTAACTGTTTCTATGGAAGGGTACAGTCAAACCACATGACTTTCCTGACATTTGGGTAGTCATGATGCCTAGCTAGAGGCCAATCATGACTTGTATAATGATGTGTCAAAATATCAATGGAGATTGATAAAATGATTAAAGGAGTTTAAATCATGTGAGTTTTGAATAGAACTCACAATTACATATTATACTGCCAACATGGACAGGAACCCAATAGGTCACACACATATAGAGAAAAGGGTAAAATGGTAAAATGACAAGGATAATAATATTTGATATTATTATAAAGGTAGAGAGGAGAATATGATAATAATTAATTAAAGAGTTTAATTAATTATGATCAAATAAAATTGTCCGCGGAACTTTTGAGAAATGTTCTGTAAATTGGACCTAAATGAAATAATGTATTTCATGATTAATTATTATTATCTTATAAGTGTTATAAGACTACTATAAGTGTTATAGGACTGATATAATAATTAATAGGACCATTGGAGAAATTATAAAGGGCCAAAGGAATGAAGAAGTTGGAGGAAGCCCTCCAAAAGAGGGCTACACGCCAACTCCAAACAGAAGGGCTTGGAGGGCTTTTTCTTGGATCAAATTAATTTATATATGTTACATAAGTGTTATGGAACTCACATATTTAATTTGGTTGGATTTGGAATCCATTTGGGTATTTAAATCCAATTAGATGCACAAAGGGCCTAGTTTGTGGATTTTGTGCATGGTCTTTTATGAAAAGATTTAATTTGGATTTAATTAAGCCCAAATGATTATAATTAATTCCAGAGGCCCAATTAATAATTCTCCAGCAATTTTAAAGAGCCCAATCTCATTAAGGAGTTGGAATTTTAACCTAACTATAAAAGGCCAACTAATGAGAATTAGGGTTAAGTGATTAAAACAAAAGGAAAGTCCTTTCTCTAATTCTCTCTCCACTTTTGCGCCACTTCCCAAACTAGCTCTTGGGAATTTCGGCCAGCCCTAGTTGAACACCAATTTGTTGGTTCAATTTACCCCTCTCTTGTTTGGATTACTCATTGGAGGTGTTCGATTTTGGACACTGTGGTTTGCGACAACCCGGTGCGAAGTAAAATCAACTGTTCAACAAAAATCAAAGGTGATTTTTCTTATTCTCATATAGTTCTATTGTGTATTCATGGCAAGATCAGATCATATGGTTAAAAAATTTTAAAATTCCGCTCATGTATATGATGCATGTAACCATAAAAATCCAACATGGTATCAGAGCCACGGTTTTGCCATGGATATACAATTCTATATTTTTCTGCGGAATAAGTTTTGTTTTGTTTTGAGTTATTTATTTCATGAACTTTAAAATATTAGATTTGATTGTTCATGAATGAGAAATATTGATTTCTGGTTATATGTGTGATCAAATAAATTTGGTGGAAATAAAAACGAATTTTTGGAGCATTTTGATTTGGGTTTGGCGTGAAACCCATTAGGGTTTGGCGTGAAACCCTATGTAATGTAGGGGCTGTTCTAATTTAATTTCTTATGGATCCATTTAAAAATCATTTAGATGATATTTTATGTGTTTAATATGTGATATTAAGCCGTAGGATCGAACGGAATTAAAATCGAACAAGTTTTGCATGAAAACTAGTTTTGTCGAAAAGTTCGATAAATTGGTGTTCTTCGTGTGTTCTTGATGTGTTCTTGGTTAGAACGACTTTTGATCTTCTAAATATGATATATATGATATATTAAAGTGTTTTTAATTAATTGGATTAATTAAAATGGGCCTTAAATTAATTTGATTAATTTTAATTCATTAAAACCACTTAATGGGCTTAATTATGTTTACGGACTTGGTTTAAATTAGTAAATGACTTGGTAGGCCCAAGGAGCTGATTTAAATTAACTATTATAAACATTAATTAAGTTTATTAATGGGTTTTAAGGGCTGGAGTGGGCTTGGCTCATACCAAAAGGCCCAAATGGTCCAAATGACACAAAACTGGTTAGTGTGTGAACACACTTAGGGTTTTTCTTCTGTGGGTTTCGGCCTACACTTATTTAAGCCCAAAATTGATTCTTTTAATTATTTAATATGATTAATTAATTAAATAATCAATTTATAATTAATTAATAATCAATTTGATTGATTATTAAGGCAAGAACAAATTCATGCAAAAAGGTTTCCTAAAATGAAAGTTTCCAAAATGGAAAAAGTTTCCTAATTTGATCACATCATTAAAATAACTCAAAATATAGTTTCAAAGGTTGAAACAAAGTTAGTAATCCATTTCTTTATGCATTAGAAAGGCATATAAGGGTGAATGATTGGCATGATGGTTAGTTATGGACAAAGCCCAATGTGATTGAGCATAATGCATGTTTTGGCCCAATGGGGACTTTCATGTCCCGGCCACTTGTTTTTGGTTTGTATTTGATTTCAAATTGTAATATGTAATTAGATTACTTAGATTAGAATTAGAAATAGAGATGGAGACCATTTTCAAGGAGCAAGATGGGCCGGATGGAGATCCAACAAGCTTGAAGATAATGTAATTATTTTTCTTGTTTGAATCATGCATACTACCTAGGTGTGACCTTTTGATTTCTCTCTTGGCTCGGGGAAATCAATGTAGTGAAGTCCATAACTATACCATATTTTTATGTTTATATTTATGTGATAGATATAGGATGCATACCAATGTATGCCAACCATGTATGATGAGACTTAATTAACTAAAACCCTCAAACAAATACTAAGGTATATAAGCCTTCCATTAATTTGAGGAGAACCAGAGTTCTTTATAGTGTGGGTTGTTGACCACAGTCAAGCTCACATTATATCGAATATGTTCAAATCTAATTAAATGGGTCATCTTAGCTAGCCCATTAGTTTGTTGACCACAGTCAAGGCTAATGGTTCTAGAGGCAAGATTAGGGAATGCATATATGATATGCATGCATCAAGAGTTGATAACCTAATGATCCAATAGTTGTGTAGAGACACAATTGGTATAAAGATACCTACCTTTCAAGGGTATGGAATTTGGCTTGTTGACCACAGTCAAGGTCAAATTACATATCAAGGATTGGATATTGGACCACTAAGAAAACCATCGGGTTTTCTCGGATTATATAGTGAGGGCTATTAATTCGCAATAAAATAGTGGGAGTAAATGGATTAATTAAAGACCTTATTAATGCATATATATATATATATATATATATATATATATGAACATACTCTCATATCTTTTCATTTTCACATCTAGGTCATCATCCTGAGCACATCAAACATTAACATACGATCAATCTTGGATAACAAGCTGGTTGGCAACAACTATTCTGACTGGATCAGGCAAGTGAGAATTGTTCTCAGAGCTGAAAAGATCCACTATGTCTTGGATAAAGATCCACCACCACGTCCATCAGATGATGACATTGATGAGATCAAAGGCATTTATCGAAAATACATGGAGGATAGTGAAACAGCAGCATGTCTGATGCTGGGTGCTATGTCCTCGGAGCTTCAGAAGCAACATGAAATGATGGATGCTAGAACCATCATTTTGCATCTAGAGGAGCTTTATTCTTCTCAGGCTAGAACTGAGCAATATGAGATTGCTCGAGCTCTATTTAGTTGTAAAATGGTGGAAGGCACTTCAGCTGCTGCTCATGCATTGAAGATGTATGGGTATATTGAGCATTTGAGTAGACTTGGCTATGTTATGGATAATGATCTTTACATAGATTTAATCTTGTACTCGTTGGCTCCAAGTTATGCACCTTTTGTGCTTAAATTCAACATGAACAAGATCCAAGTATCCATTCCTGAGTTAATCAACATGCTCAAGACAGCTGATGGATCATTTAAGAAAGATCCAAAAAGTGTTATGGTTGTCACTTCTGCTAAAGGCAAGAAGCAGAAGAAGAAGATAACCAAGGCGCAGCCAAAGAATGGTGGGATCTCCAAGAAGAAGGTTGCCAAGAAAGAGAATCCCAAAGGGACTTGCTTCCATTGTGGAAAGGATGGTCATTGGAAGCGTAACTGCAAGGCCTATCTAGATTCTCTTAAGGAGAAGAAGCAAGCTATTGCATCTACTTCAGGTATTCATATGATTGAAATTAATACTTATTCTATTGCTTCAAAACAATCTTGGGTATTAGATACCGGATGTGGATCTCATTTATGTAATGATCTACAGGGGCTTAGAAGCTTTAGAAGAGTTGGAAAGGCAGAGATTTGTTTGCAGTCAGCTACTGGATAAAACATCTCTACAACTGTTGTGGGGACTTATCATTTGCCTCTTCCGAGTGGATTAGTACTGGAATTAAATAATTGTTATTATGTTCCAGCTTTGTCCAAGAGTATTATTTCTTTCAGTTGTTTAATGAACGATTATGATATTTCTTTAAAGGACAAATGTTGTTACATTTTTAAGAACAATATATTTTATGCAAAAGCTATCATTGAGAATGGTATATTTGTTCTTGATTTAATTAAAGAAGTACATAATGTGGATACCAAGAGAATGAAACATGATAATCTAAATACCTCATACTTATGGCATTGTCGTTTAGGCCAAATAAATGAAAAATGCATGACCAAATTGCACAAGTCAGGTGATTTGGGATCATTTGATTATGAATCATTTGATACATGCGAATCTTGTTTATTGGGAAAAATGACAAAAGCTCCCTTTATTGGTAAAGGAGAACGAGCTAAAATGGTTTTGGACTTAATACATTCGGATGTATGTGGTCCAATGACTACACATGCTAGAGGAGGTTACTCCTACTTCATTACTTTCATAGATGATTATTCCAGGTTTGGATACATCTATCTAATGAAATATAAGTCTGAAGCATTTGAAAAGTTCAAAGAATTCAGAAATGAAGTAGAGAAACAACTTGGCAAAAGTATTAAAACACTTAGATCAGATCGAGGTGGAGAATACTTAAGTCAAGAGTTTCAGGATTATCTTAGAGATAATGGGATTTTATCTCAATGGACTCCTCCATATACACCACAACACAATGGTGTATCCAAAAGGAGGAATCGAACACTATTAGATATGGTTCGATCAATGATGAGCCGAGCGGACTTGCCTAAGTCTTTTTGGGGGTATGCACTAGAAACTGCTGTTTATGTGTTAAATAGAGTTCCTAGTAAATCGGTTGATGTTACTCCATATGAGATGTGGAATAACAAGAAACCCACGCTTTCTCATATGAAAGTATGGGGTTGTCCTGCTTATGTGAAGAGGACAATGTCAGACAAACTAGATGTTAAGTCTGACAAATGTTTATTTGTGGGATATCCAAAAGAAACGTTTGGATATTATTTCTATCATCCCTTAGAACAAAAGGTGTTTGTTTCAAGGCATGTTGTCTTCTTAGAAAGAGAATTTCTCCTACGAGAGGACAGTGGGAGTAAAATTGAGCTTGGTGAAGTTCAAGACCCACAAACAGAAGATGATCAATCGATTGAACCTGAAACTGAATTTCATAATGATGAAATCACAGTTGAACCTGATTATACACAAAATCCTAGAAGATCTACTAGGATGCGTTCTATCCCTGTGAGATATGGATTTCACATTGATTCGGATAGAGGCATAACTGTAGTAGAGGACAATGAGCCTACAAGCTATCAAGAAGTTTTGAACAGTTCAGAACGTGATTTATGGCTTAAGGCTATGCAGTCTGAAATGGACTCCATGTATGAGAATAAAGTATGGACTTTAACTCAACCACCTGAAGGGATAAACCCATAGGGTGCAAATGGGTCTTCAAAAAGAAGACTGACATGGAAGGTAATATAGTTACCTATAAAGCTCGCTTAGTAGCAAAAGGTTATCGTCAAAAAGAAGGTATTGACTATGACGAAACTTTTTCTCCTGTAGCGATGCTTAAGTCTATAAGAATACTTTTAGCCATTGCAGCTCATTATGATTATGAGATTTGGCAGATGGATGTGAAGACAGCTTTCCTTAATGGAAATCTTACCGAGGATGTGTATATGACACAACCAGAAGGATTCACATCAGGAAATGGCGAAAAGGTATGCAAGCTTCAAAGATCCATTTATGGATTGAAGCAAGCCTCTAGGAGTTGGAACATACGATTCAATGAGACAATCAAAGAGTTTGGTTTCTCACAGAATGAAGATGAACCTTGTGTGTATAAAAGGGTCAGTGGGAGTGCAATTGTCTTCCTAGTTCTATATGTAGATGACATATTGATCATGGGAAATGACATTTCTCTTCTCCAATCTGTTAAAATATGGTTATCCAAGCAATTCTCCATGAAAGACCTTGGAGAAGCATCCTATATTCTGGGAATAAGGATCTATAGAGATAGATCCAATAGGTTGCTAGGTCTTTCTCAGAGTACATATATAGATAAAGTATTGAAGAGGTTCAATATGGATCTCTCTAAGAAAGGGTTTATACCCATGGTGCATGGGAAACACCTTTCTAAGTCTATGTGTCCGCAGACACTGGAGGATAGAGAGAGCATGAATAGAATACCATATGCATCTGCAATTGTTTCTATCATGTATGCTATGTTATGTACACGTCCAGATGTAGCATTTGCTTTGAGTGTCACAAGCAGATTCCAATCCAATTTTGGAGAGGAACACTGGGCAGCTGTCAAGAATATCCTTAAGTACTTGAGAAGGACTAAGGATATGTTCTTGGTATTTGGAGAGGGCAGTTTGGAAGTAAATGGGTATACGGATGCCAGCTTCCAATCTGACAAAGATGATTGTAAATCACAATCTGGTTATGTGTTCATAATGGGAGGAGGAGCAGTTAGTTGGAAAAGTTCCAAACAAGAAACAACTGCTGATTCCACGACAGAAGCTGAGTACATTGCTGCTTCAGAAGCAGCCAAAGAAGCAGTCTGGATCAAAAAGTTCATAACCGAACTAGGAGTGGTGCCTAGCATTGTTGATCCGATTCCTTTATATTGTGACAACAATGGAGCCATTGCGCAAGCAAAGGAACCACGGTCTCATCAGCGATCCAAGCATGTTCTCAGACGCTACCATCTCATAAGGGAAATAGTAGCTAGAAATGATGTGAAAATAGAAAGGGTTCCTACAGATGACAATGTGGCGGATCCCCTCACTAAAGCACTTTCCCAGATAAAGCATGATCACCATATAAATAGCATGGGTCTGAGACATATGAGTGATTGGCTCTAGTGCAAGTGGGAGATTGTTAAAGAGTATGCCCTAGAGCCTATGTAATAGGGATGTTTTTCATATGTATGAAATTTATATTCTTAATAAAAGGCATCATTCATTTATTAATGCTGTGTTTGAATACATGAGTTTGTAAATCTTAAATTAATAAATGAAGTCCTAGATATTATAAACACAGTGCAAAGGCAATCATGAAAGTGTTCATGATGTGAGATGTCTATCGCATGCAAATGTGTTAATATCTAAATATCCCTAGTCATAGAATTAACAAGATAGGACATTGTTAATTCGGACAGACTAGCACGTGTTATGCTTCTTGAATGGTTCAAGCAATGGTTCTCATAATTGTGATTATGGATGATAATCAATGCTAACATGTGGATGCTTGTTAGAGGAACAAGTTCATTGGAGACCTGCAAAGAGAATCCTCATATGGATATTAAATCTATGTCAGTGAGGAATCTCTTTATAGCGGTTGTGCAAGTATCCTTAGACTTGAGATCACCAAAGTTATCTTAAGTAGCAAGTGGTATACTTTGACTCCATAACTGATTACTTCCAACTGGGAGTGAACATAGTTAGGAGATTGGGTATATCATGACCTACTTGAAGATAGTTGAGTGATTGATAAAGGATTCACCATCCCAGATTTAACAAGGGAAGTTATCTCACATGATTCTATAATTACCTTGTTCAGTGAATCTCTGGCCAGAGTAATATGCCGAGATGGATGGAGATCCATGAAGGGCATTTTAGGAACAATGGTTAAATTAATAGAACATACATAATTAGATTTATATGAGTTGACAGAAATCCATACTCAGAATCTAATTGAGATAAGAGTGGTGAAAGGAGTAATTGCACGGTAACTGTTTCTATGGAAGGGTACAGTCAAACCACATGACTTTCCTGACATTTGGGTAGTCATGATGCCTAGCTAGAGGCCAATCATGACTTGTATAATGATGTGTCAAAATATCAATGGAGATTGATAAAATGATTAAAGGAGTTTAAATCATGTGAGTTTTGAATAGAACTCACAATTACATATTATACTGCCAACATGGACAGGAACCCAATAGGTCACACACATATAGAGAAAAGGGTAAAATGGTAAAATGACAAGGATAATAATATTTGATATTATTATAAAGGTAGAGAGGAGAATATGATAATAATTAATTAAAGAGTTTAATTAATTATGATCAAATAAAATTGTCCGCGGAACTTTTGAGAAATGTTCTGTAAATTGGACCTAAATGAAATAATGTATTTCATGATTAATTATTATTATCTTATAAGTGTTATAAGACTACTATAAGTGTTATAGGACTGATATAATAATTAATAGGACCATTGGAGAAATTATAAAGGGCCAAAGGAATGAAGAAGTTGGAGGAAGCCCTCCAAAAGAGGGCTACACGCCAACTCCAAACAGAAGGGCTTGGAGGGCTTTTTCTTGGACCAAATTAATTTATATATGTTACATAAGTGTTATGGAACTCACATATTTAATTTGGTTGGATTTGGAATCCATTTGGGTATTTAAATCCAATTAGATGCACAAAGGGCCTAGTTTGTGGATTTTGTGCATGGTCTTTTATGAAAAGATTTAATTTGGATTTAATTAAGCCCAAATGATTATAATTAATTCCAGAGGCCCAATTAATAATTCTCCAGCAATTTTAAAGAGCCCAATCTCATTAAGGAGTTGGAATTTTAACCTAACTATAAAAGGCCAACTAATGAGAATTAGGGTTAAGTGATTAAAACAAAAGGAAAGTCCTTTCTCTAATTCTCTCTCCACTTTTGCGCCACTTCCCAAGCTAGCTCTTGGGAATTTCGGCCAGCCCTAGTTGAACACCAATTTTTTGGTTCAATTTACCCCTCTCTTGTGTGGATTACTCATTGGAGGTGTTCGATTTTGGACACTGTGGTTTGCGACAACCCGGTGCGAAGTAAAATCAACTGTTCAACAAAAATCAAAGGTAATTTTTCTTATTCTCATATAGTTCTATTGTGTATTCATGGCAAGATCAGATCATATGGTTAAAAAATTTTAAAATTCCGCTCATGTATATGATGCATGTAACCATAAAAATCCAACAATATATGTGTTGGAAACATGCTCATAAGAATAAATCAACTATACGCGAATGTACCCACAGGTATGTACATTCATGATTATGTATATGAGTATATAAGCATGTAATTGCCCTATGAGATAGAAGATGAATTAGCATGACTATGAACATGTGAAATGCTTAATGAGAAAATGATCAAGTATATGATATGATGATTATATGTCATGCCTATATGTTATGATGCAAATTGTACAGTCATACAAATTTGAATAAGCCAGATGTATAACTTGGCATGTGAAATGTGCATATATCTGATTATAAACCAGAGAATTCATAGTTATATAAGACTATGTATATGTGCACAACATTATACTATGAATACAGTATTAATATGTGAATTGAACACGAATATAGTTCTGCCTGCGATAGAGTTTTAGATGTGGATAGATAGGCGCCTATAGGGAAATTACAGCTGCCATAGTTTGGCCCGATTGGTCCATAGTATATATGATCCCGTTTGGATCATGATCAGCCCCGTTTGGGTTGATAGGCTACCCTGTTTGGGTATGCTTGACCGGTCCACAGTATAGTTTGGCCCCGTTTAGGTCTATAGATTTGATATCTTCGGATATCCTTCTTTGATATCGATGTGTATCCATAGTTCCCGTTATCCACTGATAAAGCTAGGGCAGGCTAAACGTTATTCATAGTAATTATCAAAATTAAACAGTTAAAGTGATTTGACTAAAGATTGATATTGTGGATCATAATGTTGGTTTACCACAGGAATTATGTTTTATTTGAATATGTTTACCTGGAAAATTGTTGTCTATATGAATTATGAATATGAGCATATTTGTTACTCTTCTGGGTACATTGATTAGGAACATGAGAATATATGTTATGCTTTAAAGTATTTGTTATTAATGACATGATATGTTGTATATGTTATTTAATATATACATTGTATATGCATGTTTTGATGACCTGTGTGAGTGGTCATTCATCTGTAGATATTCCCCACTAAGCTTTATAGCTTAGCACGGGTTATTTATCCGTGTAGGTTCAGATAGCAAGACTTTTGTTGAGGGACGTTCTCTGCATCAGGAAGGGCCAACCATTGACTGATAACCTTGATGTATGATGTTTTGTATTACAATTATCATATGTTTTTGTATAACGGCCAGTTATCTTATGATATGTATAAAACCTGTGGAATACTGTAACTCACTAGTAGTAAAGCTAAGACAGAATATGTGTGCATGTAATATACTTAAAGTAATATTCATACAGTCTAGTATACATGATAATAGGTATGAAATGGAAAACAGGAATAGACTTGTAGCATGAATATAAGCATATGAAACCATATGGCAAGATTAATGGCTCAATGATGATTAAATGAACATGTAGTATAAGCATGATTAATAGTATTCATGATACATATGTAATAGGGTATTTGCATTGAGGGTGCTATAATTTGTGGTATCAAAGCCCTGGTTTAGCCTTTTCTGGGTAGAAATGAACCTAGGATTCTATAGTATGATATAGTGTTTTGCTGGCCTGATGCAGAAGTCCTTGTTTTTCTTGATATTAAAGATGGAGAGCTCTAGAGATGCATTTGAGGAATCGGATGAAAATAACAGGCCGATTAGAACTAATCCTTCCAATTTTGGACCTTCATCTTCCAATCCAAATGAGGTCCCAACAGCCGTCCCTATAGAAGCATTGTTAAAAATATCACAGGATATAACTCAAATTCTTCAAAGAATGACAGCGCCTAAAGCTCCAATATCTGAAATTAGAAAGCATAGTGCTGAAGAGTTTTTAGGCACTAATCTGGAACAGTCTGAAGAAGCTGAATTTTGGCTGGAAAGGTTAGAGAGAATTTATGATGAAATCCACTGTCCAGGGGGTCATAAGGCATCTTGTGTTGTGTCTCTATTACAAGGTGCAGCTTATGATTGGTGGAAGTTAGTACTGAAGCAGCCTCAGTTACCAGATCCCCTTACATGGGAATTTTTCACAGCTGAATTCAAGAAAAAGTATGTTACTGAGGAGTATAAGCAAGAGAAGTTAAAGCAATTCCTCAGCTTGAGACAGAGAGTTATGTCTGTGGCTGAGTATGAGAAAAAATTCAGTCACCTGTGCAAATATGCTCCTGATGTGATGTTAACTGATACTTTTAAATGTAGACGGTTTGAAGATGGGTTGAATGATTGTATACGAGAAAAGTTGATTGGGTCTACATCTTTGTAAGTGATTAATTTCACTCAACTGGTTACAGCAGCCTTGCGAGTTAAAAAGAATGAAATGGCAAAAAGGGAGAGAGAATAGAGAAGAAGTGGGTCCAAGGGTGGATCTTTTACAGGAAAGAGAGCTAGAGAGCACAAGGAAATTTGCCAGCTGAGTCTGGCTATAGTTCTGTAAAAAGTGATAGGAGACAAGAATCTTCTGCAATGTCTAAACAGGGAAAGGAAGCTTCAGGGAATCAGAGTGGGGGGCAACCTCCAATGTGTCCCCATTGTTCTAGGAAACATTGGGGTAATTGCAGGAAATTGTCTGGGGCATGTTTCAAGTGTGGCGGTACCGATCACTTCATGGCAAGCTGTCCTTCAAAGAGGGAACAGGGTGTTGAACAACAAGGCAGTAGAGGAAGTTTTAATACACCATCTTCAGGAAGAGGCAGAGGAAGAGGACGTGGGGGATCGAGTTATCAGGGATCCCAGTCCAGGAACATTTTTGAATACGTTGACAGGCCCACAGCTCCAGTTGTTCCTATTCGGGCTTATGCAATGAAAGCTAGAGAGGATCAGAGTGCTCCAGAAGTCATAGTTGGTACATTCTCTCTTTTTGATTCTGATATGCATGCATTTATTGATCCTGGTTCCACTCATTCTTATGTTTGCACTGGGGATATGGGTAGAAATGAGTCTATTGTACATGAACTGGAATATGATATATATGTAACCAACCCTTTGGGTCACAGTGTTGTTGTTAATAGAGTGCATAAACAGTGTCCTATTGTAATTCAAGGGAAAGAATTCCTTGCTGATCTTATTGAGTTACCATTCCGGGAGTTTGATATTATACTTGGTATGGATTGGCTGTCTAGACATCATGTAGTGATTGATTGTGAAGCTAAAACTGTAACTCTCATTGGTGCTGATGGTGAAGAAACTTTAGTACAGGGCATTCGATCTAAACCCATAGCTACTGTAATATCAACTATGCAAGCTAAGTGATTTTTGAGAAAAGGGTGTGAAGCTTTCTTAGCACTTGTGCTCGATTCAAGAATAGAGAATGTGAATCTTTAAAAGATTCCAGTGGTGAAAGAGTTTCCTGATGTGTTCCCTGAAGACTTACCTAGTCTTCCACCTGAAAGGGAAGTTGAATTGTCTATAGACATTCTACCTGGCACAGCTCCTATTTCGAAGGCACCATACAGGATGGCTCCTTTGGAATTGAAAGAACTAAAAGTTCAGCTACAAGAGTTGCTTGATAAGGGCTTCATTAGGCCTAGTACATCGCCCTGGGGTGCACCGGTTTTATTTGTGAAGAAAAAGGATGGGTCTATGAGGATGTGCATAGACTACAGACAGTTAAACAGGGTAACAGTAAAAAATAAGTATCCTTTACCAAGAATTTAAGATTTATTTGATCAGTTGAAGGGTGCTGGAGTATTTTCCAAGATTGATTTGCGCTCGGTTTATTATCAACTTCGGGTTAAGGAGGTAGATGTTTCCAAAACAGCCTTTAGAACCCGATATGGGCATTATGAGTTTCTGGTGATGCCATTTGGATTAACAAATGCACCTGCTGCATTTATGGATCTTATGAATAGGGTGTTTTGACCCTACTTGGATCAGTTTGTTGCTGTGTTCATAGATGACATTTTGGTGTATTCGAGGGATGAAGCGGAACATGCTGAGCATTTGAGAATTGTTTTATAGATTCTGAGGGAGAATCAGTTGTATGCTAAGCTGAGCAAATGTGATTTTTGGCTTAAGGAAATTTCTTTCCTTGGTCATGTAGTATCTTTCGAAGGCATTAGGGTGGATCCAGCTAAAATAGAGGCTATAGTGAATTGGAGCCTCGAAATGTGACAGAAGTGAGAAGTTTTCTGGGCTTTAGCAGGTTATTACCGTCGCTTTGTGAAAGGCTTTTCAGTTTTAGCCGCACCACTCACTAAACTTTTGAGAAAGGGTATAATGTTTGAGTGGACTGACAGTTGTCAAGCAAATTTTGATCAATTGAAGAAATTTCTGACAGAGGCTCCAGTTTTGACACAGCCAGTTTCAGGAAAGGAGTATGCTATGTATAGTGATGCTTCTAGAGTTGGCTTGGGTTGTGTGTCAATGCAAGATGGCAAAGTAATTGCCTATGCATCTAGACAGTTGAAGCCACATGAACAAAACTATCCAACCCATGACCTAGAGTTAGCAGCAGTAGTGTTTGCCTTGAAAATTTGGCGACATTATTTGTATGGGGAAAAGTACAGAATCTATACAGATCACAAGAGTCTCAAATATTTGCTCACTCAAAAATAACTTAACTTGAGACAGCGAAGATGGTTAGAACTGTTTAAAGATTATGATTGTATAGTGGATTACCATCCAGGCAAAGCTAATGTCGTAGCTGATGCCTTGAGTCGTAAGATGATGGCTGCTATGATTGCACATCGCTGTAGATGGAAACTCGCTTATGATGGTGCTTTAATAGCACAGTTGAAGGCTAGACCTTGTTTGAGGCAAACAGTGATTGATGCACAGAAACATGATAAAAAGTTGCAACAGATTTTGAAGTCTTCACATGAAGGGACCCAGTCTGAGTACTCAGTGAAAAAGGATGGGGGTGTGTATTATCATAATAGATTATATGTTCCTGATGACAAAGAATTAAAGAGAATAGTATTGAATGAGGCTCACAATACAGTATTTACTATGTACCCTGGTGGGAATAAGATGTACCAGGATTTGAAACAAGGTTTTTGGTGGCCTGGCATGAAGAAAGATGTGGTAGCCTATGTCTCTAAATGTTTGACTTGTCAGCAGGTAAAAGCAGAGCACCAATTACCCTCTGGTTTGTTGAACCCCATTCCTATTCCACAATGGAAATGGGAGGATATTACCATGGATTTTGTAATAGGATTGCCCCTTTCACAGAAAAAGCATGATGCAGTTTGGGTTATAGTTGACAAGATGACTAAATCAGCTCATTTCATACCAGTTCGGATGGATTACCCTATGTATAAATTGGCAGAACTTTATGTAAATGAGATTGTTAGACTGCATGGCACTCCGGTGTCAATAATCTCTGATCGAGATCCGAGATTCACATCAAGATTTTGGCAAAGTTTGCAACAAGCATTGGGAACTCAGCTTCGTTACAGTACAGCATTCCACCCTCAGAAGGATGGGCAATCTGAACGGGTTATTCAGATTCTAGAGGATATGATGAGAGGATGTGTTTTGGAGTTTGCAGGAAGTTGGGATAGATATCTACCTTTAATGGAATTCGCCTACAATAACAGTTATCAAAGGAGCATCGAGATGGCACCATATGAGGCCTTGTATGGCAGGAAGTGTAGAACTCCTGTTTACTGGACTGAATTGTCTGAGCGCAAAGTTATTGGTTCTGATATTGTTAAAGATACAGAAGAAAAGGTACAAGTTATCAAGCAGAGATTGAAGGAAGCTAGTGATAGACAGAAGTCAAAAGCTGATTTGAAAAGAAGAGATATTGAATATCAAGTGGGTGACAAAGTGTTTTTGAAAGTGTCCCCATGGAGAAAAGTATTGAGATTTGGGAAAAAGGTTAAACTGAGCCTGAGGTTTATAGGCCCATATGAGATTCTCCAAAGAGTTGGGCCAGTGGCATATAGATTGGCTCTCCTATGGAACTAGCCAAACTTCATGATGTGTTTCATGTTTCTATGCTTTGAAGGTATCGATCAGATGAATCCCATGTGATACCAGTTCAAGATGTGCAAGTACAGCCAGATTTCACTTATGATGAAGAACCTATAGCAATTTTGGCTAGAGAAATTAGACAACTAAGGAATAAGCAAATTCCACTTGTTAAAGTACTCTGGCAACATCATGATCTACAAGAAGTTACTTGGGAGCCAGAAACGGCTATGAAGGAACAACATCCTCACTTATTCCAAACAAGTATGAATTTCAGGGATGAAATTCATAAGGGGAAGAGAATTGTAAGGCCCCTAACATGACCCTAATTTAATTTAATATTTTTGTGATTAAGTTAAGGGGGTAAATTATCAAGTTATTAAGTTAATTGCATGAAAATAAAATAAAAGAGTATGGTTTAATATTAATTGAGGATGTAATTGAAGTAAAAGATATTAATTTGGGATTAATTTGTAATTGTGGCATATTAGTGGCCAATTGGGAATAAAAGCATTTAATTATAGATTAATTAAAAGGAATGATTAAATTGATAGGCTAATATTTGAAAGGAATTAAATGGAGAGGTTAAAGATTGACATGCAAATTTTCAAGGGACTAAAGAGGGGATTTTTATGTTGGTATAAAAGGCATGAGTTAGTGGAAATTTGAGGTGTCTTGTAGTTGAGTGAGATCGGCAATTGATGAGAGAAAACCAGAGAATTATCTTCTTCTTCCTTTTTGATTTCCATTGATTTATCTCAAAAAATTTGAGGATGATGTTTGTTGATTAATCAAGAGTACAAGGTATTAAACTTAAGGTAATTAAACTATTGATTGAACCCTTCATCATCATCTTTTTCTTCTTTCATTTTGACTGAGAAAATGTAAATATGCTGGAAATATATGATGATGATGATGGTATTTGTGAAGGAGAAGAGGAAGGAAGGAAGAGCAAAGGAAAAGGTATTGATAGAGGTTGAAGACTTTGGGTTTATCAGCCAAGGTATGGGAATTTAGGCTGTTCATATTGCATGTGAAATTGATTACTGGAATTGAGTAGGATTTACAGAATTCAAGATACGTTTTGCTGGAATTTTAAGGAAGTGAGGTTGAAGAAGACTGTTCTTGCCTAGTCGTGAATGACTTCACGAGTCGTGAACATTAGTCTGACTCGTGAAGCTCTTCACGAGTCGTGAAGTACAGTTTATCTTCTTCACTTGTGAGCTTCTTCACGAGACGTGAGTTTTGGCCTTATAAGCTTCACTCGTGAACCTCTTCACGAGTCGAACATATTGTCACGATTGAATGACCTGTCTGGAATGTTTTGCTCATAAGTTGAGCTATAGAACAACAAATTAAGTGATTATTTTTGCATTGAAAAATAGACTTCCATACCTATATTTCATATGAAGAAACCTAAGCTTAAATCTATCTCTAAGTATATGTAATCTAGGGTTGAATCCGGACTTGTTTTTTTAGACTGTTCAATGCAACAGGAATTACAAGTATGTGCAGATTGTTGCTACACTTGATAATATGATTTTAAATGGATTGAGACAAATAGTTGCTTATGTGATAGTAAAGTTAATTAAATAAGATATATATATGCACATGTAAATCCTATGACATGAAAGTGCACATATTGACATGCACCTATGCTATAAAATAAGGACTATAATAGTATGACCTTGGCATGTGTGTATGCCCATATGGAAACATGTTGATATGTTGTATAGCACATGACTTGAATGATGATAAAGGTTTATATATGTGTTGGAAACATGCTCATAAGAATAAATCAACTATACGCGAATGTACCCACAGGTATGTACATTCATGATTATGTATATGAGTATATAAGCATGTAATTGCCCTATGAGATAGAAGATGAATTAGCATGACTATGAACATGTGAAATGCTTAATGAGAAAATGATCAAGTATATGATATGATGATTATATGTCATGCCTATATGTTATGATGCAAATTGTACAGTCATACAGATTTGAATAAGCCAGATGTATAACTTGGCATGTGAAATGTGCATATATCTGATTATGCACCAGAGAATTCATAGTTATATAAGACTATGTATATGTGCACAACATTATACTATGAATACAGTATTAATATGTGAATTGAACACGAATATAGTTCTGCCTGCGATAGAGTTTTAGATGTGGATAGATAGGCACCTATAGGGAAATTGCAGCTGCCATAGTTTTGCCCGATTGGGTCCATAGTATATATGATCCCGTTTGGATCATGATCAGCCCCGTTTGGGTTGATAGGCTACCCCGTTTGGATATGCTTGACCGGTCCACAGTACAGTTTGGCCCCGTTTGGGTCTATAGATTTGATATCTTCGGATATCCTTCTTTGATACCGATGTGTATCCATAGTTCCCGTTATCCACTGATAAAGCTAAGGCAGGCTAAACGTTATTCATAGTAATGATTAAAATTAAACAGTTAAAGTGATTTGACTAAAGATTGATATTGTGGATCATAATGTTGGTTTACCACAGGAATTATGTTTTATTTGAATATGTTTACCTGGAAAATTGTTGTCTATATGAATTATGAATATGAGCATATTTGTTACCCTTCTGGGTACATTGATTAGGAATATGAGAATATATGTTTTGCTTTAAAGTATTTGTTATTAATGACATGATATGTTGTATATGTTATTTAATATATACATTGTATATGTGTGTTTTGATGACCTGTGTGAGTGGTCATTCATCTGTAGATATTCCCCACTAAGCTTTATAGCTTAGCACGGGTTATTTATCCGTGTAGGTTCAGATAGCAAGACTTTTGTTGAGGGACGTTCTCTGCATCAGGAAGGGCCAACCATTGACTGATAACCTTGATGTATGATGTTTTGTATTACAATTATCATATGTTTTTGTATAACGGCCAGTTATCTTATGATATGTATAAAACCTGTGGAATACTGTAACTCACTAGTAGTAAAGCTAAGACAGAATATGTGTGCATGTAATATACTTAAAGTAATATTCATACAGTCTAGTATGCATGATAATAGGTATGAAATGGAAAACAGGAATAGACTTGTAGCATGAATATAAGCATATGAAACCATATGGCAAGATTAATGGCTAAATGATGATTAAATGAACATGTAGTATAAGCATGATTAATTGTATTCATGATACATATGTAATAGGGTATTTGCATTGAGGGTGCTACAACTGTGGCTGCATAAAGCCCGCGATCTGGCAGCCTCATTTTTATCCTCTATCATTTGGGCCACTTTCATGATATGGCCCAACCCTTGGGGCTCCCATATTCTTAGCTTTGATTTAACATCTTCTTATAGCCCATTGATGAAAGTATTTTCCATCACTACATCTAAGAGATTAGGAAATATAGTAGACAATTGCTCAAACTGTTTCCTATATTCACCCATCGTTGACATCTGCCGAAGGCAGAAGAGCTACTCCATCTGATTTCCAACCTGGGAACAGCGAAATCATTCCAACAAGAGCTTCTTGAACTTGCCCCACCCATGGAAGCTCCTTCGACTACTTTCATAGTAGTACCATGCCAAAGCTTCTCCTTCGAGGCAGACGACGGCTGACCGGAGTCGATCCTGCAATGAAAGACAGTTGAGATCAAAATATCGTTTAGCCCTCAAAATCCATCCATCCGAATTCTCTCCATTGAACACTGGGAGTTCCAACTTTCTCGGCATCTCCTTTGTTCTAGGCCAAACAAAAATAGGATTAGATTTTTCTCCCATCTCCACTTTCTCCATCTGCTCCCTCTGGTTTTCTTTGCTGCTGCGATTTGCTGAATCCAATCATGTGGTCTCTGGAATTGTGTCTTGAGTAAATGGGAGCTTGTCCAATTGAGTCATGTTGAGTTTGAGAAGAATGGATTTGACCCCTTCTTCAATCAATGTCAATCGTTCCATTGATTGATTAATGGTGTCCACATCCAGGCATTCTAAGCGATCCAGTCATGCTATGACCTGCTGTAAATCAGCTTCTAAAGCCTCAACCCTATACTCCATGTGTTGAGAACGAATTTTCATGCAAGGATCGGTGCTCTGATACCACTATTAGGTCCTTGTTTCTAATTATCAATCATAAACACCAAGAACTCAAAAAGAATAAATGATTTAGCCAATTGAGGGCTAAAATGTATTGTATTAAATATGTAAAGAAAGGAAATACAAGCTTAGGGAGGAATTCGAGAGCCTCACCTCTCTCCCAAACAGATATTCTTAGCTAAAATCAACATATCCCTCTTTCCCACAATATTCGCCCCTTTATAAGAAATAGAAAACACAAAATACAATACTAACTAACTACCAACAAAAAGAATTCCTTATTTGTCCATCCCAATACTTTTGCCTCTGCCCCTCATATAAGTCTTCACAATAGGGGACCTAACAGTATCCTATGGAGCAATGGTTTCATTTTTTAAAAACTCTCATTGGCAATAGGGCTTGTCCAGAAGGTTCTATTACAGAAGGATACATTGCCCATGAATGCATGATCCTATGCTTAAGATATCTGCATAAAATTGACATAAATTTTAATGTGCCTTAACAGAATTATGACGGTGGTGCAAAGAATTCTGATGGTGGTTTATCTTTATTTAAGCAATCGAAAAGAGTTTTAAGAGCTAAAAAGTATTGTGATCTTGGAGCTAATGTAATGGAGCAAGCACGCACATGCACACACACACACATATATATATCTTAAAGAATTGCGATGAAGTTTTACCATTTCTGGAGTATGTATCTAGTCATTGTGAACCTTATGCATATCACTTTTCCTTAATAATTATTTTCATTTTTGCATGATGTGTTCCATTTTAATTTGTTAGTGAGTTTTCCCAAATTCATGTGGACACTACTGAAGACCTTTTTGATGGGGAATGGAATAAGCAATTCATTGAATGGTTTAAGGTTTAGGTAAGTATTAATTAGACCTAACTTATGTAATTGGGTGCTTGAGTATCAATTTTAATGTCTTTTGAGTTATTCTTCATAGGCTATAGAATTGCATAAAGAGAAAGGTAGTTGGACCATGGAAGATTTGCTCTCACTATCACGTGGTCCCACCCAATATGCCACACATTTCAATTGATACATTATGAATGGATACAGGTTTCATGTTAAAGAATATGATAACAATTTAGAAACTCAAAATTATGGGGTGGTTTTTGTTGGTGAGACTGACAAAGAAAGTGGGAACATTAATTACTATGGGGTTCTAATTGATATCATTGAATTATAATTTCTCATGGGAAGAAAAGTAGTTTTATTTCGGTGTAATTGGTTTGATGTGTATGATGAAGTAAAAGGGATTAAAAGAGATGAATATGACACTATGAGTGTTAATTGGGGGCGATTTTTGAAAATAAATAAGCCTTATGTATTAGCGGACCAAGCCTCTCAAGTCTTTTATGCTAATGATAATGCAAATAAGGGTTGGCATGTAGTGAAGAAGGTGCAACCATGTGATTCCTATGAGATCATGAAAGAACATGACGGTGTTGATGAAGTAGAAAATTTAACTCAAAATAAAAGAATGAGAACTAATGGAGGTTTGGTACCAATTATAAACCTTTTTCATATTTTGATGCATATGACACTTGTATTGAATATTGGCATGGATATATATATATTTTTAATTAACATACATTTTCTTTACTTTTTTTAGATTGAATATGAAGTTGAGAACTGTAAATGGGATGTCATCCAATTCAAAGGCTGCCAAATAAGCATTTATTCCATCTAGTTCTTTAGGAAGGGGACGAGGAAAGAGGTTGAGATCTTTATGCTCTTTTGGGATATCTAAAAAAAATACTTGTATTGGTGCTAGATCTGTAAGGCCCCTAACATGATCCTAATTTAATTTGCATATTATTGTAATTAAGTAAGGGGGTAAATTAACATGTTATTATGTTAATTGCATGAAAATATAATAAAAGAGTATGGTTTAATGTTAATTAAGGATGCAATTGAGGATAAAGGTATTAATTTGGGGTTAATTGGTATTTTTTGGCATTTTGGTGGCCAATTGTGTAGAGAAGCATTTAATTCAAGGTTAAATTGAAAGAATGCTTAAATGGATAGGTTAATGTTTGAAAAAGAATTAGTGGAGGGGTTAAAGTCTAACATGCATAAAGGCTTGTGGCATTTGTGTGACATGCAAAATGATGAAGGACTAAAGAGGAGATTGTCATGTGGGTATAAAAGGCTTGGGTTAGAGAATTTGATGGTGAGAATCGGCATTTGTTGAGAGCAAAACCAGAAATGTATCTTCTTCTTCCTCTTTGATTTCCATAGATTTACCTCAAGCATTTAGATGTTAATGGTGCATGTTGGTTAATCAAGAGTTTAAGGCTCTAAGCTAAGGTAATTAAACTCTCATTTTAACACTGCATCATCACCATCTTCTTCTTCATTTTCTATTGACTGAGAATATGTCATTTGCTGGAAATG
>JBBPFJ010000060.1:600000-805700 GCA_037975025.1 Excoecaria agallocha
CCTATATAGCGGTGCAAGTCATGACGACTTGCTTTGCTATGGTAGGATCACTTATCTCCCATAGTATCTGTTTTATTATGTTATTTGCTCTGTGAAAAATGGTCCTTTGAAGTCATTTCTCAGTTTGTATGTGGTTTTATGGAATCCATATCTCATATATACAGTCTGAAAATTTCTGTCAGAATTTTACTAGGTACATAATGATAAAAATAAGCTAAAAGTGTAAAAAAAAAAAGCTAAAAATGAAAGTCATAATGAAAAAGAACTTAATTGAAAAGAAATAAAAATTTTAGGGGTAAAACGGTAATTTATTCAAAAGTTATACTTAATGGGTAAAAGTAATTAGGACATAAATAAAAAGGGTAAAATGGTAAATTAATAAACAAACAATCCAAAAATTAGCTTTTAAGAAGTAAAAAAGCTAAAATATAATTTTGCATAAAAAGTTAAATAATAATCAATTAGTGACTTTGTATGCCAAAAAATGGATGAAAAGTAAAAATGAGTAAACTAATGGCAATTTTATAATTATAGTGTAAAAAGGATATTTTTATAATAAAATAAAAATTAAGGACTAAAATAAAAAGTTTACCAAAATATTGATATTGAATTGAAATTACTGTTAAAAATAATGAAAAGTGTATTTTGATAAGAAAAAATAATAATTTTGCATAATTAATGCAATTATACTTGTTTGAAAAATACCTCGATTTTTAGTCACTCCTAGGTATATTTAATGTTCAGCACGTAGGATTTACTGCGTGCAGATACTGAAGAAGGTCTGGAGCGTTAGTACATAGGGAAGAAAAATTTGAAGAAACAAGAGTGAAATAGTAGTGAATTTTTATATTGGCATGTATATTATTGTAAATATTGAAGCAAAAAATTGGCATGTATTAATACAATATTGGTATATATGTAATTATGTGTTTGACATGTAGTGGGTCGATTATGTATATGGATTTGAAATTGAGAATATATGGATGAAAAGAATATATTGTTTATAAAATGTTTTGCCCCTGAAAGGTTGTATACTTGTTTGATTTTTAGGGGACTAGTTAAGTTTTTAACTGTTATATTGTTGAATTTTTGTAAAATAAATAGTAAATTTGAACAGTTATGAGTCGGCGATGAGTTGCACTTATAACTTGATTAATGGGTAAACATTAGTAATTAAGAAATTATGAAGTTAAGTATATAATTTTTAAAATAAAAAAATTCTGGCCAATTGCTTTAATTCGTAGGTCTATATTAGTAAAGGTGCTACAATGGTAGGATCGTAATGATCTCCCATAATTTCTGTATTGATTATTCTGTTATGTGAAAGTGAAGAAATGCTTCTTCGGGATCATTCCTTATTGCATTACTTTAGGTTCGTGGAATTTATATCTCGTATATTCGGTCTGAAGGTTTATACTGGGAATGTACTAGGAGCATAATTGTAAAAATAAGTTAAAAGTATAAAAAATGAAGTGAAAATGAGAATGTGAATGAAAAATGACCTAATTGAAAGAAAATAATAAATTTAGGGTCAAAATGGTAAATTTTTTAAATAATAAGTTTAGTGGGTAAAAATGATAAAGTAATAAATGAAAGGATAAAATAGTGATTAAATTGCTTAAAAATGAACTTTTGTAATTTTGGGTGACCAAAATGTAATTCGACATGAAAACGATAAAATAGGAACCATTTGATAATTTTTATGCCAAATAATGGGTTTTGGAGAATTATTAGATTCAATGATAAAAATGTTAATTGTGTAATTAATAAAAATATGAAGGTTAATTCCCAAGTGAAAATGAAATGTACGTGAATTTATTTGTAAAGAACGAAAAGAATTGATACAAAAATATAAAGTGGTAATTAAATGATAGATTGCATGTCAAATAAAAAATTTAATGTGAAAATAAAGATAAGTAGTAGCATTAGTGTAAATAAGTGATAAAAGATAGTACCATCGTAATTTAGTGAAAGTGCGAGGATCAAGTCATAATTTAGCCAATGAAATGTTAATTAAAAGATAGAATTGTAAATGAACCCTATTATATGGTGCAATAGGAATCAAAAGTGTAATTCTTACATTTAAATAAAAAATAAGGACTAAATTGTACTTTCATATGTCGCAGTATGTATTAAGAGTAAAAGATAAGAAAAATTAGTTATAAGAGTAAATAGAAAAAATATAAGGTAAATCGGCAAATGTACAACTTTATGAACTACATTGTAATTTGCCATTAATAATAGTAAGGAGGGGATTAAAATGAAAATTCAAAAATAGTATAGTCCATGAGTGTAATTAAAAGTATATTGAATATTGTTTAAGAAATGGCAAAAATAATAATGTTGAACAAGTGAAGGGTAAATTGTAATTTAATGGAATTTAAAAAAATATTTAATTGAAAATTAGTCCTGATAAGATTAAAGAAAGATTAGCCTACAAGCTAAATTAGAATGCGGTCAGTAAGTAAAATAAGTCTGAAAATGTTATGACTATTAAGGATAAAAATATTATAAATAGTGTTAATGCATAGGTTATTAATGTCAGTATTAATGATAAGAATAGTGACAGTAAATTGATTAGTAATGATACTATAATGTTAAAAAATTAATCAAATGGGTTAGCAAAACATAGATAGATCATAGTAGGAATGAAAGGAAATGACATAAAAGCTGATCATGAAAGAAAGTAATAATATTGTTAAATAAGATCCAAGCACTTAAATGTTAATGAATAAAAGTGTAAGCATAGTAATAACCGATTCTAATAGTTGATGGATAATCGAGCTAGTAATGTTAAAAAAATTAATGATAGTATAATATGAGAAACAAATAAGTTTGTGTATACCTGCATGTGAATAGAATATGAAAGTTTGGGATATGTATCCTATCACTGGGTATTTTTAATGTTCAGCGAGTAGTGTTGTGACTGCACGTATGTTTTGAAAATAGAAAGATTCAACAAATTTGGCAGACAGACATGAAAAATGATAGAAGGATTAGGCATGACATGTATGTTATCATAAGAAATAAGAATGTAAGTGTTAAAATTATGGTTATATATTTGTATAAGTGCAATATATATTTAGTATTGCATATGAACTGTTTGATTATTATAGTGTTTGAATGTCAATAATGTTTGAAAAAAAAAATTACTAGACTATCTGATATAGTGTATCGGATGACTATAAATTTGATGTGAAATCTAAATTATTCAATTTTCGTACATATATTACTGTGTTATAAGTATGTTACAGGAAAGTTGGTCGCCATTTGTTAAATATGCCGATAAATGGGTGCGGAAGAGATGGCTGTAATCCTTTAACTCTTTTGGTCCTCATCTCTTTTATTTTTAACGTGAGAATTGGACAAAGAAAATTACTTTAATTCAAATAATATATAATGACAATATTAAATAAGCTCTAAATAATTCATTTATTTTGACATCACAATTAATTGAACGGAAGGAAATATATAATGACAACAAAGCATCTAGGGAATAATTCTATATGCCGATACTTGTAGATGGCAAATGAATTGGATCGAATGATTTTGGATCGAGTCATGAACGAATCAAAATTTTATTGGCCATAAACGAATTAGATCATAATCCAGATAGATCTTAAATAAATTGGATAGTGAATAAATTAAATGTTATGACATTTTTTTTAGGATTTTTTTATTAAAAATTTAATTTTTTAAAGTACGAAATTATTATACTTGTAAGTCAAATGAATATAGTACATTTATACATTATCTTCTTCTATAATAAAAAATAATTACTAGCTCTATCTATGCAAAAACTAAATATAGGAAATAAATTTTATTAGTGCATATAAATTTCATATTCTTCTTACAATCAGTTAGTCACTATGCCTTGCTTTTTCAAGTTTCAATAATAATAATTTCATTGGAGCCACTAAAATATATGTGTACCTAGAAGGCTAGTAACCTAGGCCACAAGAAGAAAAAAAAAAAGATTACTTAAACCCAAAGGACCACAGAAAAAGAAGAACGAAAATTAATTAATTAATCAGTAAAATCCAATAATCTTTGAATATGAGTTGGTGGTGGTCCAATTTGTTCATGGACCGTTCAAATTCAGGTTGAAATGACTTCTTCCCCTTCTTTTTTAATTGATTTGTGGACGACACATGAAAAAAAAAAAAAAGTGAGGTCACCACAAACCTCATGTATTAGAACAATCTTTGTCTCCATCAAATTATTTATTTTTTATAAACATGTATTTTTATATATTATGTATCATAATATAAATCAATAAATTTGCATAGGTAAAATTATAGATTAATGAAGTATAAAATCCCCATTAGCCACGTAAATGGCAAGAATATGAAAGCAAATGACGGCGATTGAGGTGGGAAAGAGTCAAAGGGATTGACGATTGGACAATACACACAATGCTGACTATATGCATTCGCTTTAGTATAAAGTTTTTGAAATTATGGAAAAGTACTTAGCCGTCCAATTGTGCTTATTATAAAATTTGACCTCCCTTAATCTTTTTCAATTACCTTAATATTGCTCTTTAACTCTTCTATAGTTTTCTATTACAACTTTTATTTTGTCCCATGCTAATTGTATATATTATAATTGGGACTGCACCACATTGATTAATTATTAACCTGGAGATAATATAAATTTCACAAGTTCAAATAAAAATAAAAATAAAAATTTAATCCGGCTTCTTTAGGCTTATTGAAATCACAAATAAAATTGCCAAGCCCACCTTCTATGAAAAGTATGGGTCATGGGCCTAACTTTTGTGGGCTGAGAATAATAAAGGCCCAGTCCATATATATTTATAAGAATTCACTCATCCAAGTGATTTTTAATTTATATTGGTTAAACTCACAAAAAGAATAAAAGTATTCAAAGAGAATTTTGAAACTTCTAATTAATGGACAAATTATTTATATATATATATATATAATTTCACATTTAATTGATATGATATATTGTTGCTTGATGTTTGGTTATTTGGTATTTTCCACAAATAAAAAAGAGTATATATTCCATAATTCCATCAAGGAAAAGATGAAAACAAAAATTGATGGATAAAAAGTGCACAAAATTATAGAAACTAAAAAAATAAATAAATAAAGAGATATACTTCTATGAACCCTTCCAAAGCATAAAACAATCAATTAGCCACTACTTTTACAATGCCTTATCCTCCTCCACCATCCACAATCCTTTTAGCTCTAATTGAAAACTTATTTTGTAGCTATGTATTTGTATCTAGAAGTTTTAAGGTTTCTTTTGACTAGGTTTTTCTTTTTTAATAATATGCTACGAATAGAGAGAGTAAAATTTAAATACATTTAAACCAAAAAAATAGTCGGATTTTCAATTTTTAAATTACATGTAATTCCTTTTTTATTCAGTTTAGTATTGATAACACACGTTATCTCCTATCTCATATTAGCTGAAGATGAGCTGAAAGTAAACTTTATAAGGCCATAAATACCTTCTCCATGTGGACGCATTTTGGGGTAGCACCCTATAAACAAAATCGTGAGGGTTCAGGCCCAAAGCGGATAATATCTACAGAGCCCAATTGGACCTCCTCCCCGATTAGATCCTCCTACCATCGGGAATGCGAGACGAGGATCCCAGCGTCCAAAGACCTGCTACCCCATCGGTCAACGATCGATTTATCATTTGGTATTTTTGTTGAGAGCAAGGAAGGAATGAGACCAGGCACAACCGACAATCTCTACTTTCGTAGACCTCTCGAAAGGGAAAATAATGATAACGCACGTTATCTCTTATCCCACATCGGCTGGAGATGAGTTGAAAGTGAGCCTTATAAGGTTGGGGGGAGTTAGATCCTAAAATTAGGATGTTATATGATTATTATTAAATTAAAATTTATTAAAAAATATTTAAAATAAATTAGGATACTCACTATTATTATTTAAATACATATTTGAGAAATTTCTAAACTGTGAGTGTGTGCATGTGCACACCCTCAATACAATATGATTCTGCAACTGAATATGACCAAATAAATATATTTGACTTAATTATTGAAATTTAAATTTCGATTAAGCTAAAATAAGATTTTAATTCTATTTGTATTGCAAAATTGGACCGAACTTTTCATTCATTCGAATTTGTTGAAACTGATAAACTAAATCTAATATTCGTCTCACAGGATAAAATTGTCTAAGCAAAAATTGTATCCAAATTGATCTAAATAATTTTTGAGAAAATAATAAACTACTTGTATTAATTTTGTATACATTAAAGAAAATAATAAACTATTAGTAATAGTTTTGTATAAATTAAAGAAATGAATGAGAGCTAAATACATTTTAAAACAATTCATAAAAAATACCCTTAAAGGAAATAATAATTTTTAAAACCGACAATCATTTATAAGATGATATGTTACCTTACTATTCCTCCACGTTTCACATCTTGTATCCATTTTACTGGTTTAGTATAGCGGGTAGACTTGTGGACAAACCAACCGAAAGTCAAATAACCCATTGTGGCTAAAATAACAGCAACAATTTCATTTCTTTGAAACAGACGAAAGTAGACAATTCGGTGACAGGCAGTTACTTTAGAATATATCAGCAAAGAGTAGATGACATATATTACATTGAAGATCATTCAGGAGAGACTGCTGCTTCTACGCTCTCCACTTCACTCTCTCTGGTAAGCTCTCAATCTCTTCCTTGATCTAGCGTCTTGATGTTATTTGGGAATTTGGATTTTGAATTTTTTTTTCTTGAAACATTATGATAATTATTATATTGTTTGAAAGAGATCAATTTGAAAATGGCTGCTGCTGATGCTGCAAATGCTGAGCTCTTGGAATGGCCAAAGAAAGATAAGCGTAGATTTCTCCATGCTGTGTATCGTGTTGGTGATCTGGATCGCACCATAAAGTATGTACTTTGAGGAAAAAAAATCCATCTTTGGCAATTTTAGCATCTCTTTTCGTGTTTATATATATATATATATATATATATATATATATAAGGAAAAAGAAGTAATTTTTACAATTTTTAATATGGTAGGTTTTATACTGAATGTTTTGGAATGAAGTTGTTGAGAAAAAGAGATGTTCCAGAGGAGAAGTACTCGAATGCTTTTCTCGGGTTTGGTCCCGAAGAGACTAATTTTGTTGTAGAGCTCACTTACAGTATGATTCTCTCACCTTAACCTCCCTTTTTTTTGGGTCAGATATTAGTCTTCTTATCTGTCCATGTTAGCAGGCCTTCTGTCTGAAATTAGTTAACTTGTGGACTACTGTTAATCTAACCACCTGATTGGAGACAGATGAGGATGTGCTACTTTGATTTTATACGTCTCTGGTGTTTGATTGGTGAAATGTTCAATCTTTTAGTTTAATTTATGGTAGGCCTGCCTAAAATTTGCCATTGCATTTTCGGCTTCATTGTTATGCGTTGTCTTACTCGTTAAACTAATAGAAATTATTGTTTTACCTTTTGATGAGTAGGAAAAACCATATCTTGTCAAGTTAGTGCAATAACTAGCATTAGTACAAAATTAAGTTATTGAAGGAGTTGGTGCTTCACTAGTTATGCTTGAAAAGTTGCTGTGATTAATGTAAAAGACATTAAATGCGCTTCCTGATCAGTAAGGTGTAAGGACGTCTCCACTTCAGAAGGTTGAGCACCTTATTATGTAGCGTCTTACAGATGACTTGGTTACTGACTTGCAGATTATGGAGTGACTTCATATGAAATTGGAACTGGTTTTGGGCATTTTGCAATTGCAACTGAGGATGTGAGTATCATCATATCAAGAGTTTGACTTGTGATTCGTTTCTTAGTGCTCAAAATGAAATTTGCATCTTACTGAGTTGCAGGCTTATAAGTTGGTTGAAAATGTCCGTGCCAAGGGTGGCAATGTCACTAGGGAGCCTGGTCCGGTCAAAGGTGGAACAACTGTCATTGCCTTTGTAAAGGATCCTGATGGTTACATTTTTGAGATCATTCAGAGAGGACCAACTCCAGAGCCCCTATGCCAAGTGATGCTTCGTGTCGGTGATCTTGATCGCTCTATCAAATTCTATGAAAAGGTAGTTTAGAATAAACTTTGAATATCCAATGACAATTGAACTTGCTACACTGAACTTGTTGTTATGTTTTGCAATGTAATTAAGAACTTGGTGCCAGAAGAAATTCATAAAAATCATGCTTTTTTATCAAGTTATCAAATGCATTTGTCAGGATGGGCTGTAGAACGTTTGGTAATCTTGTGCTTAATCCAAATTCTGTATACAAGTGCCTTTAATAGTAGGAAATAACATTAATTGATAGCTATTTGTAATTTACTAGGAATCTATTTTTCAGCAGGCTAATTTACCAAGGTAAAACAAAAGGGCAGGAATGGAACTCTTAAAACTGCAAAATAAGTGGTTTCATGTGGTTCTTATTGGTTTTCTTTTTGCAGGCCTTGGGAATGAAGCTATTAAGGACGATTGATAAACCAGAGTACAAGGTGAATTACAGTACAATGAATTTCGTTACTCTCTCATAACTTAATATGTCTACAGAAAATAGTTGTATTAATTATCCTTTAGATATAGAATGAATTCTTGGTCATCCGTTATTTGGTTCCATGCCTTTGTAGTATACCTTGGCAATGATGGGCTATGCAGATGAAGATGAGACGACCGTCCTTGAGTTGACTTACAACTATGGTGTGACTGAATATACAAAGGGAAATGCCTATGCACAGGTTAATGAGTACTTTCCTTGAGCCTGTTGGAATCTCTGCGAAAATTTATCCTGCATCCCCGTTTTTCTTCTTCTTTACATTTTGCTTTTTGCTACTGTGGTATTTAATACAGGTTGCAATTAGCACTGATGATGTCTATAAAAGTGCTGAGGTAGTTAACTTGATTACACAAGAGCTTGGTGGAAAGATAACTCGACAACCTGGGCCAATTCCTGGAATTAACACCAAAATCACTTCTTTTCTAGATCCAGATGGCTGGAAAACAGTAAGTTCCCTCTAGTCTCTTGCAATTTCTATGCATGGTTGCATTATATTGGTACTTCACTTTTGGCATGTTGAGTTGAATGCCCGAATACATCTATGCTTTACAGTTTGCCGTTGCAATTGTCCATTCAGACCTAGAAGTAAATGTGAAACTAAAAGCGAAATAGCTGAATACATGCAAACTTAAAAAACCAAGGATCTTTACAATGGAACCTCCCCTGCATATGGTTGCCTATTGGTAAATCCTACTGAAAACTCTTTGATGATGTCTTGTGGAATAGTAAATTTACTACAGTGATGTATAACTAAATGGGAAGAAGATGTTCATGGTGCTAAGGACCTATGACGTGAAACTAAAACCAGCATAAACTTCTACGCAACTGTGCTGCTGGAGCCATATTTGTTCTATGGATTGGTAGATTGCAAGTTTGACTTAACATTGAGCAGAGGCATTAGTTAGTTTACTCTTATTAGCTGTAGTGCCATTGACTGTGATTCTATAGCATATATACATGCCATGTTAGAAGCTTTATTTGTTGAGAAGCTCATGTTATTTTCTTTTTCTTTCCATTTCTGTAGGTCCTGGTTGACAATGAAGACTTTCTCAAGGAACTTCACAAGGAAGAGGAGAAGGATTAGAAGGATAATTTGTTATTTTGAGAGGTTTCTAGCTGCCCTAGCCATATGTGTGCCTTCTATATTATATGAATAAGTTAGTTTTTGTATGTATCAAAAGCATCAAGTGATGTTTTTTTAGCATGGCAGTGGCCTTTGCAAATTGCAAGTTAGAAGTAAATGAAGATTCTAAATTTAAGTATTGGAAGATTACATGCTTGTATTGGTGTGATATATGGTAGTTTCTCAAGGCTGTCTGCCAATAATTGTCCTCGACTCCTTTCTATTGTGGCAATAGTATATTAGTTTGTGTCTGCGTATAATTTATATAGGGAAATTAAATATTGAAACACAAAACGTAATGTTTATACAGATGTTATACAATTATTGGCCGTTTCTTTTCAGATTTCAATTCATGAATGTTTATACATATGAAACACAAAACAGAATTATAAATGATAATTCTTTCCGTATCTTATTCAGTCAATCTTGCAGGACTTAAATTCTTAAGACAAATAGAAAGGGGAAGAGGGAGTAACTGTTATACACCATGACCAGTGTTTACTGTCTCAACTGAACAATAATTCTCAAATGGAGCTATGCACTAGTGATTTCGGATTAGAGGACAACCTATGCCATTATGAACTTGCCTCCAATTGTTGCACCTACAGAATAATCATGCCCTAACATCCCCATTAGGGGACGGAAAGAATTATGGATGACAAAAAGGAAAACACACTGGCAAAGATATGCTGTGTAGCTGCCTCAACAAGTTTTGACAACATTTCAGCAAGTTCTCCATTCCCAGATTTACGTGGATAGTATATGATATGCTTATGTACAAATGCCAGGTATCTAAAGATTTGTGTCAATTGGGTAGCAACCAAGAACACGAATAAATCTTGCAAATTCCTGCAAAGAACACAGAAAATATCACTGCAGTAAATAGAATTCCAGGATACATCTCATTGAACAGCATCATTTGGAAGAGAATCCCATAGCTGAATATCAAACTTTTTGAGATAATGACTAATGTGTCGTGTTAGTGGGGATAGAGTTGTTTTAGCATTTCCAAATGTCATGCACCAGTTAAGCGGAATGCATAAAAATGAAGGACTAGTAGGTATAAGCACAAAAACAACATAGCTAGCATAACAATTATTATTACTGCCGAGAGCCAGATTGAGAAAATAAATTTCAGTTCACATTTGATGGTATTGTGTCAAGATCAAGGGATCAATTCAATGCAGCCTCTAGAAGGTAAGCAAGCAACCAATTTGACATTCCTGAAAGGCCCAAGTCAACATTTAGGATGAAATTTAATTAGAAAAGTAAAATACTATCCTAACTCAAACTGGTTTATACAGGCTTGCATGTTTGTTGGAACAAATAGTGAAGTAAGATAAAAGTTAACTCCACCAACGGAAAGGAAAGGAATAAGTTTAACATTAAAGGAATAAGTAAACACTTAGGATCAAATTTCATTAGAAAAGTAAAATACTATCCTAATTCAACAATTTTCTAACTCAAAATGGTTTTTACAGGCTTGCATATTGTTGGGACAAATAGTGTAGTTAGATTAATAGCATAGCACTTGTGAAGGAAATTAGTAGTCAATGGATATGCAAAAGACAATGGACATTGAAATAAATGCAAAAAAGCAGAATTATTTAGTAAAAGCTTACGAAAGCTGTATGTTTATGATTTTGCCTTCATCATAACATTGCAAACATGTGCTTTCTAAGATTCAACGAGCTATGGGAAATGCTAACCTGCAAATGTCCCAAAGCATTTTGTGCACGAGGCTCTGCCATTGAAGCTTCAAAATCAACATAAAAAAGGTAGTCGAAGTACCTGTGATGAAAGATGAACCACTTTAAAAACAGAAACTTTACCGCTGTCCACAATCGAAGACATGATATTTTTTTTCACAAACTACACAAGGTCCCAAGAACTGTAATACATTAACAAAGACCTGGCATATTAAAAATTAATTTGAATTCTCTTCTTTGTCCTATTTCCATTCCCATGGAACAAGAAACCCGGAAGTTGCTGTCATTTCTTTCTAGACATTTATACCTTCACCAAATTCTTCCAGCTTTGTTACCACATAAAAATTGTTGCTACCATAGCTAGTAATTTTTAATCTTTTTGTTTCTAGTTAAGGTGTTTAATATGCTTTACTATTTTATCTGGTGAGTTTTTCCAAGTCATTCATCTAAAGTATACTGGTAGACACCTTGCCAGTGAGAAGTATGGCAATTTACATCTCACATTGCATATCTTTTACAAAAATATCACTTACTTAGCACTTCCTTTGTTAAAATCATCAACAACCCTCAGCGGACGATTTTTTTGTGGGCGGCTCTCTATCTGGAAATTGATAAGGAAAGGGAAGAGTTAGGGCTTCTAGATACAATGATCAAACTACAGAAGCAAACTCTTGGATAAAAAAATACCTTTGTCAAATCAATGCCCCTCAAAGCAAACACTGCAAGTGCTTTGAACAGAACACCAGGACCTTCTTCAAGAGTGAAAACTATGCTTGTCTGGTGCAGAGAAAACTTTTTCACTAGGCATAAATGATGGCTAAACAACATTCTCTCAAGTCTTAAGTCTTAACGTATCAAAAAGATATAAAAGGACGGGACAAACAATAATACCTTATAAGGCCTAACAGTCCCCGGAATTATAGGTTCCCTTGCAAGTATCAAAAAGCGGGTAACATTGTCATCGTCATCCTGATCAAAGCAAGAAAAAAACAGTCAATTTTTGTAAGATTTTATAGCCATTTCAAAATTTTAAGCTAGGAGTTACTAGAATTTGTTACAAGCAATTCTGTGTCCTAACGTATTTACAGGCACAGCCAAATTCAAGTCAACTAAGAAATTAAGAATTGAGCTGACATCAATTGCATTGTTTTTTCCACCATACCTTCTCTATCGAACATATTCCTATATATCATAAATCATGCCAGCCGGTAAGAACATGCATGAAGCCTTATCAAGCTTTTCAAAGAATTAGTCTTTCTTGAGGAGGGCGATAGATGAGCATTTTTGGAGGCTATAGCTTAACAATTGTTCGACTGGGTTGTATTTCAAATACTAGGGAAGAATTCTCTACCAAGAAATGTAAATTCAGCATCCAAAATCAACAACACTGAGATATGCAAGGATGAAAAGTTATTTCTGAAATAATGCATGTCTAGTCAGATACCACCTCTTACAACAAGGGTACAAATAGTCAAATATTTAAAGGAGCAAACTGCATTAGGCTTTTGTTAACTCAAAGCTTTTTGAAGCAAGCCTAATTCCTCATGTGAAAAAAAGGGTTTAAAACGATGAAATTGTGAAAGAGACAAAAAAAAAGTCTGTGCTTAAAGAGAGTCATTACAGCAGTGCTATTTTGTGAGAAGCACACTTTTAATGTTTACACTTTCCTAACAAGACAATTGTTGATAAACTCAACTGAACATTACCTGGAATTTTTCTGCTAGAATATCAAGTCCATAGATTTCTGCTGCTCGAGCACTAGCAATGGCGCCAGTATCTCTGTTACCACTTGTAGAAACCATCTGTCACAATTGTCTTAGAATTTAGTATGCAAACCATCACTTATAATTAATGTTGGTATTGAATAGTTATTTAGAGGATTGTGAAGATACCTGAGCAGCAGCAGCTGTGTCATCAGTAGTTACTCTTACAACACCTAACTTGCTCAATGCCATCTCACAGTGGGAAAGAGCCTGCAAGTTGGAATATTTTTGAGAGAGCAGATGAAATTCGGGAGCAGTCACGCTAAATTGAAAAAAGGCTAGAGTAAAAAGATTGCAATAAGATCCTCCATTGGCTAAATTAATAGCAGTTCATAGACTTAGAAGTCGCTTGAAGCAGCTATTATTTACCAAAATGGAATCAGATTTAAATTACTGGTGATAAATTTTGACCACATGTCGATGACTAGCATATCACAAGGTGTTCCTTAGAACTAAAAAGAAATGGAAAGTTAGACAACAAATGAAGAAGACTAACCTGGGGGTGACTCAAAACGTGTTTTAATTCCTCCATTTTTACACCTGGCAGTCCCAAAAGGCAATGGTTGACTGCCATCTGCACCTCTCCTACTATGTGAAGCCTATGCCGAAGGAGTAAGTCATAATTACGATGGATGCTGCCACCCAATGAATTTTCTATGGGGAGTACAGCTTTATCAACTAACCAGAGTTCAACTGCCTGCTTAATGAAGCACAAAAAATAAAATGAGATTATGAAATATTGACCTGGTCAAATTTGAGCTTGAATTATACACAACAATTTGAACCTTGAATGCAGCTTCGAAATGTTCACATGGGACAGTTTCACATTTGGGGTATGCTTTTAGTGCAGCAGCTTCACTATAGGCACCTGCTATCCCCTAAAATGAATAGCCAAACATAAGAATAGCCAAGGACATGAATAATTCGGTCAAGAAGATCAATTAGCTGTTTACCTGATAAGCAACCCGTACTTTTGAACCACCGTCACATGAAGAACAAGTATCCGCTGCCGATAATGGTTCTGCAATAAACAGCAAAAAGACAGAGAAGAATGATTCAACATTTATTGAAGTCGAAGAAACATGCTCAATTAACCTTTCCAATTAAAAGCTAACAAATATGAGAACCTTTAACAGTTTTTCAATAAACCTAATGAATCTGAATTACCAGCAAACAAGTTACATGAAAGTAATTTTTTTTCCAGTTCTCATCAATCATTGAAAATAAAGTAAAAGTAATTACCAAAACAAGATGATGAATCCTTATCAATTGCTTGGCTGAATATAGCTCTTTCTATACATTTAATCAGAACATCAAGAAACTCTCAAATTTTAACAAGATAAAACATATAATTGCATCAAAATGTATTGCAGCATTTCAGAATTTCCAATAACATAAGGAAAAATACTCGTCAGACTTTCAAAATCATAGTAATAGGGTAATAGTTACCTTGCTAAGATCATCAGAAACTCATCCTTCACTGCAAAAGTGTAACTAAGGTAAATCTATCCCGCCTAGGGCTACAAGAGTCTCTGACAGAAACTATGAACATTATAAAGCAACAGAAGAAATCAATCTACATTGCATAGCAATTGATTTTTTCTTGCAGTTCAATTAATAGATAAAGAAAACATTCAGCTACAGCAGCATACATTCAGCTCTATTTAGCATAAAATAGTAAACATCATCCAATAATTTATCACATGCCATCAACACAAAGATTAACAAAGAAATCGATCTAAGATAACAAAAACAAATAAACTCACTAGGAAGAAGGTTCAAATCCTTGTGAAACACACTAGAGCCAGTGTCCTGAACCTTATCAATTGCCCCAGAAGACTCAACCTCAGAAATGAAAGTCAAGGGCTTCTCATCTTCAACAAGGGTGACAGCTCCATGAGTTAAAGCAGCCAAGCAACAAAATTCCAGCTTAGGAAACCTATCAAAATCCCAACTGCTTCTGATATTCAAGCCAAACCCACACCGCCTAGACATCAAATCCGACCCTCCCACATTCCCATGAGGCCTTATTGGGCTAAACCAGACGGATCCAGCAGCCTTCAGAGCCATGAAAGACGAAAGATATCAACTTTGACAATGTAAAATCCCAAATGCTAAAGCAAAATTCATTAAAAACACACCAACATACGGAGAAAGAGAAGGATTGTTGGCAATGGGGTTGTTGGAGGTAAATATTGATGAAACCCAATGCAACATTGTCAAGGAGCAGGATAATGGAGGCAGGGGCATGAACTCATGGACCCATTGGCCCCCACAAACATATGCACTTGTACAAATCCTAAAAACCCAATCTTGCTATGCTCGATGATGAAGTAAAGAAGGTGGCTTATTGATAATAACTAGAAGTCGAACACAATCTGGTTTGGAAAAGAGAGGGGTAGGTGAGTAGAAATGTAGATTGTTGGCTACACGTTTCCTCAGCTTCTAGAGAGAGTGAAAGAAGGAAAGGGACAGACTTCGAATGGGGATGGGGAGAACGAGCAATTGTCATATGTATTCATATCCTATCTCAAGCCAACAGGTGGAAACAAGTTAACGCATTTGTCGCTATCCGTTTCACCCTCACAATTTCACTGAAAACATTTCAACTGTAAAACTGACTCCAACGCGGCGGAATCATGAAATGTTAAGAGTCTAAGACATTTCAGCTACAAAGTTGACCCAACTTAGTATAATGTTGCCTATTCGATAGCCCCGTGGAACGGCTGGTTGGATTTAATAACCGAATCGAATGGAAATAAACAAAAATTTATAAAATAATTGAATTCAAATTAAATTAAAATTTTTAATTAATTTAGTTCGATTAATTAAAAAATTAAAATTATTTTAAAAAAAAGTAAAAAAATATATTTAAAAATTATAAATCATAATATAATAAAGTTAAAATATCTAAATTACACAAAATAAAAGTTTAAATTAAAGATATAATCCCAAAATATATAATAAATAATACAACAAAATCATTAAATAAATTTTTTTATTTAATCAATTTTTAATTTAATCGTCAAAATTTTAAATTATCACCTAAAAAATAGATATTAATAATTGATAAATGTACTCATATAATTTACAATTCAAAATAAAATAATTTACATGTATAAAAATAATTACTCAATTAAAAAATAAAAAAATTATATAATTATATATAATTTTGGTTTGGTTCAGTTTTTTCTGCGATTTTTTCCTTCAAAAGCCAAACCGAACCAAAAAATCGAAATTTTTTAAAATTCAAAACCGAATCAAATTAAAAAATTGATCGTTTTGTTTTGATTTTTCGATTTGAACTTAAATTTGCTCATCCCTACTATTCGAGTTTTTATTCACCTTTTTTTTCTAATAAAAAAAAAACTACTAACAGCAGTAATTACACTTGTAATGAGAAAGATTTACTCAATTTATAGCTCATTTTTCATTATTAAAATATTTCTAAATTTCCTAATGTAACTCTATTTAACTTGTGTTAATATCCAAAATTGTGAATTATTATTTTAAATATGTCCTTAACTATTATATTTGTGATAATGAGATCTGCTTTTATTCATAAAAGAGTAAATACAGTGGGATCAAATTTCGATGAACCCAATGGGGTATTGTAAAAGAGTAAATAATGGAATACATTTATTGATAATAGCTAAACGCAATCCGGTTTGGAAAAGAGGAGGCGTAGGTGGTGCTGTGCAATTTGAGTGTGGCAAGGTTTTGCTGTTAGCTGTAACTGTCTCACGGCTGTTGGATTAGGCTTAGGCTATAGAGCCCATAAATTATTTTTTTAAGAATATTTCCATTGCCACGATTGAATGAACAAATTCTTACACAATTCATGTTGTTTTCCCCCTTTTAAGAATGTAAGAGACCTTAGATTCGAATACAGTATAGTTTAAAGTTATCTGCCGTAAATACGGATCTGTTTATTATATCATACTACAAATATAAAAGAAAAAAAAATCTTAAATTCGACTACCTTCAAGAGCATTTATAATTGCAATTGTGTTATTACTTTTTTTTTTACGCAAATAAATAAATAAATGAAGAGACTCTCACGTTTATTTCTTAGTGTTTTATATAATTTATGACATTGTGAATATATAGTCTTTAAGTCCTCGAAGAACAAAAGAGCATTTTGCTTTCATTAAAAAAGATGGACATGGAATCTTAAACTTCCTTTCTTGATATTGAGAGGAGTATATTCCCACTCTAATTATCAACTTTATTGATTTTCTTTTTCCTTTTTTGGAAATTTTTTCATTATTCTTAACATATACATTTCGATGATAGTTTATAATTACGGTTTTTGAATTACTTTACATGCTTGCTAAATTCCACCATTCTATTTAATAATAGTTTGGATTTCAGACCATCCTCTATTAGTTAAATTTCTTTCAAAATCATCTAACAGTATCTAGAAATAAATAAATTCGGCGTGATTTTATATGAGTAAAAATTCTAACGGTCAAGTCAAAATAATATTTATAAAGGAATAATTAAGAAAAAAATTGCTAAGAGAGATACTGGCAATATAATACATATTTATATATATATGATTTCAACATTGGATAAGATTTGATTTCCTTCGTAAATAGAAAACCTACTTAGGAAGACTTCCTCGTTGACAAGGAGATTGAGTTTGATCCTCAAACAAGACAGTCTCTTTAGGTAACCGAATAAGCATATCTTAATACCAATTCCGAAAATAACTAGCAACTATATCGAAGCATGAATTTGGATTTTGTGTGTTAACCAAATAGTTAAATGATCGAACTGTTCGAGAGAGTCCGGTTATAGAATTCCGTTATTACTATTTAAGGATAGTTGCTCATACTATACTTAGCAATTATCAGCCACCATATCATATTTTTTAAAAGAAAAAAATAGTAAATATTTTTTTAGCTTATTCAATGGTTAGATAGAGAAAAATACGGTATTGTAAATAATTGATGCCTGAATTTGGTAACTACTAAACCTAAAACAAAACAATTGGCTTTGCCCCTTATCCAAGTAATCCCCAACTAACTTTTTTTTTAGTCTAATTGTATTTGTTGGTAGATGTATTCCTTTGTTGTACAATAGAAAAATTAACGTTGACATTGAGCTCCATTTTTTTTTATTTGGTTTAGGGTCTTAATTAGAATCTTAATTAGAAAAAATGTAAAATAAAAAATAGTAATTTTTATGGGTGTTGAACACCTAATTTTTGGTTTGATAATGAAGTAGCTAAACTTAAAAGTCGACGTGGAATTGGTTTACAGACGAATGACGATGACTTCACAAGCAAGCAAGCTCCTATTTTTTAATCATTATTCCAATTGAAATTACTAATTGATTGGGTCAAAATACACTTATAAAATCAATTGCAAAGATTATGCATATAGAATTTTGAATTATTCCATCAAATTTCGTTGGCTATTTCTGTTGGGCTTTAAGTTTTCAAACAATGATCGATGGGCCTCGAAGCTTTCTTAATAATTTGAACTTTTTATAGCGAATCCATTTATTTATTTATTTATTTTTGGAAAAAAAAAAGCCAAGCTTATACACTCTCAGTTGTACCTGATGGCTTGATAACTTGGCTAGGAAATTCCGAGTCTTTCGAATGATGACTTGTCGCCTGGAAAGTTCACATAAAAACCGGTTGGAATTTTCTAAACAGGAAAATTCCAATGGTTAAATCAGTAATTTTGAAGAAAATGAAAAAAACTAAACTTACATGTCGGATTTTTACTCTATTTATAAGGATGTGTTAGATAGTTTCTACCTATTTAAGAGATTTGAAGTAGATTTCTTTTTGTAAAACAATCTCTATCTTCGTTAAATAGGATAAATATACCTCTTTCTATTTTGAAATAAGATAAGAAAAAAGTTATCTTCTTCTCGGAATTCTTTAGATTCTAGTTTCTCTTGTTATAATCTAATCTTTGCTATTGACTTGTAAAATGTTTAAACTGTTTGGTGTAATCAAATTTTGTATTAGAGTAAATTGTATTCCGAGCTGATGGAATGCATCGGCCTTACTGTATCAGCTAGGATTTTTATATATATACCAAATAAGCTATATAAACTCTTATATTTATAAATTTCTCTCTAAAAATATTAATTTGACTATTAGTGTCTTTTTGTTTATGGAATTCTACTAATATTTTTATTTTTCGAATGACCGGAGTTGTTTGTATTACAAGCAATGAAAAAAGGAAAAATACCAAATTGAGAAAAAGAACGATGAAGGGCCCAAGAAGAAAGAAGTCATGGGCAAAATAAAAAGGGCCAAGAAGTGGGCTAAGGCTTTTTTGGCCTTTTTCATTTCCAAGCTCCAACGTATGCCCTAAACTGATTTGGGTGTTTTAAAGGCATATATTTATAAAAATCCATTGCACATTATAATAATTAATAAGAAAAATAAGCCGATTTTTCAGATAAAATTGTATCATTAAGTCACTTTATGAAGGAAAGCACAGCCATATTTGGATAAAAATTTCCTAGAAAAATATATTCTCAAATGATTTGAGATTTATATAATCTTCCATTTTAATTGGTATTTCTTTGATTGAATATCAATATTTTATTGATGACCGAGTTACTCAACCGGGATCTCCTCCACTCGGGCAACCGAAAACAAAGAAATAATAATAATAAGGTTAAAAGTGCAAAGTAGTTACTAATTTTTGATAAAAAGTATAATTTACACTTTAAAGTTTTATCTGATGTAATATTATTTCTAATATTTTAAAATTGAAATAATTTAACACCTGAAATGATAACTGACGTTCAAGAATTTGACACGTATCACTCAAATATTAAATATGTATCATTTTAAAGGTTAAATTATTTTGATTTTTAAATTTCAGAAGTGATATTATAATAAATGAATTTTTAAGGTCTAAATTGCACATTTTTATCGAATTTGAAGGGGGAATTTATACCTTGGATCTAATAATAAGAAATTTGAAGGGCAATGGGCGAAGGCAAAGAAGAGAAAGGAGAAAGCAAAAATAGGAAAAAAGGAACAGCAAAGCCCACAAATGATATAAAAACAGCTTTGGTGATATTGAACGGATCCAAATCCGTTAGGATTCGGTGTTGCTTAAGGGCGACACATTCCTTTGTTTAGGCCCATTTGGTCATTCACAAACTTTGTTATTTGACCGCTAAGCTTTTTATTTTATTTTATTTTTCAGAGTTAAATTTACGTATACGTACACTTAATCATTATTTGAACTACCTAAAATGAATGTCTGTTTTAGGTGAAAATCCTCGACAACCTTCTTTTTCCTTTTAACCTTAATTTTGCCTCATCATTGTTCATAATTGGCTTTGCTCCTTAGCCTGTTCAAACCTCTTTTATTTGCATTATGAAAGTCGATTGCTACAATAATTTGACCCACCTTTTGATTTTTTGTTTTGATACATTGCATGGATTTATATTAATATATATTCAATGTTATATGGATTTTTATAAGACATTTTTGGTCAACTTTTATTTAAATATATAACGTAAGATGAATACTGAAATAATAATAAATGTACTATGAAGCGCCGCATAGAGACAAAAGAATTCCACTGGCTCCCTCTTCTGCTCCCTCTCACCAAGAATTACGAAAAGCAGCGCCAGATGCCTCCCTCTCTCTTTCTTTCCACACTCTTCCGTGATAAAAGTAAAACAAACCAACTTATATAAAATGGCTTAATTTAATATGCAAATATATTCCTAATATTTATAAAAAAATAAAATAATTTTATTTTTAATATTTATTTATATACAATATTATTTTTAAAATTATTAAAATTATGTAATTTTATTCTTAAAATAATAAAATTATTAATTTAATCGTATTTTATTTTTTAACCTCTAACATAGATATATTATATCATTTTGATGGAATAAAGTTAAATTAACGATCCGTTATTTTAAAAATAAAATTATAATAATTTGATAAATTTAAAAATAAAATTGCAGATTAGCCCTAAAATTTATAGAAAATTCCATTCATTATGGCAAGATTGCTCTTACTATCACTCCTTTCATTCTAATCTTTGACATGTCAATTGTTTTTTTTTTTTTTTTTGAAGAAACATGTCAATTGTTGTTATTGCCTCAATCAAGTATTAATGATTTTTCATCGTTTTGTTAAATTAATAATTAATATTTTGAAAAAGACAAATATACCCCTCAATGACTTTTCCTGTTGTCCTCTTTGCCTCTCTTAAAAAAATCACGGGCGCACAAACACTGTCTGATTTTCTACGGTCATTAAATAATTTTTTCCTGTAGCTTCTCTTGCTCTTTTTTCTAAAAAACCGCTAAATCCATGTCTAAAACATTCTCGTCGTCGGCGCCGGTCATTAAACCGGAAGATTACGCCCACAGCCCTGTCCATTACGCAGTCGCTTTAGGTGATCACACTACTCTTTCCAGAATCGTCTCTACTCTCCCTCGCCTTGCTGATCCTGCTCAGATCCACACTGAGCCCGATTCATTGAGTCAAGAGCGAGTTGCCGATCAGATCTCTGCTGTTCTCGACCGCCGTGATGTCCCTTACCATGAGACGCCTCTTCACCTCGCAGTGAAATTGAATGACTTGTTTGCTGCACGAGCTCTTGCTGCTGCAGGTGCTGATGTGTCCCTTCAGAATTCTGCTGGTTGGAACCCTCTCCAGGAGGCTTTATGTCGCCGAAGCACTGAAATCGCCTCAATTTTAGTCCGGCTGCACCACCGCTGCGCTTGGGCCAAGTGGCGCCGCCGTCTCCCACGTGTCATTGCCGTTCTTCGAAGAATGCGAGACTTTTATATGGAAATTTCCTTCCATTTCGAGAGCTCTGTTATTCCGTTTGTCGGAAAAATAGCCCCGTCTGACACATACAAGATCTGGAAGCGAGACGGGAATCTCCGAGCCGACACTTCCCTTGCCGGCTTTGATGGCTTGAAGATACAGCGAGCCGACCAAAGCTTCCTCTTCCTCGGCGACGGTGATCAAATCCACAACGTTCCTCCTGGCTCATTGCTTGTACTCAACCGTGACGATCTAAAAGTCTTCGATGCATTTGAAAATGCCGGAGCTCCGATGAGTGAGTCAGACATTGCCGGATTCTGCTCCCAAACAAGCGTTTACCGGCCGGGCATGGACGTCACAAAAGCTGAATTAGTGGGCAGGACAAATTGGAGAAGGCAAGAGAAGACGGAATCGGTTGGAGAATGGAAAGCTAAAGTCTACGAAGTACAAAATGTCGTTTTCAGTTTCCGGTCACGCAAAGTCGCTCACAGCGAAAACGACATCGCAGGGAGTGAGCAAGTGCTTCCTCTGGAGCTCGACGAAGACGACGACGGTTTTTTAGTGGCTGAGAATCCAAATTTCGGGCTCAACAATGACAAGAGAAGGCACAGTAGCTTTGTGAGAGAGGAAAGAGAGTGGGTGACGGTGGGGAGAAAGAGTGTGGATATAATACCGTCATCGGCGATGTCTGCTAAACCGAGAAGATCAACGGTTGCGATCACTCCAACGCCGCAGACCAAGGAGAAGGAGTACGTGAGAAGTCTGAGGCCGTCGGTTTGGTTAACGGAGCAGTTTCCTTTAAAAACAGAGGAGTTACTACCGTTGCTCGATATTTTAGCCAGTAAAGTGAAAGCCGTAAGGAGGATGAGGGAGTTGCTTACGACGAAATTCCCGGCGGGAACATTTCCGGTTAAGGTAAGGGCAATATTGAAAATTGTGGGACCCATAGTATCGTAATTAGAGAGTGGGGCCTTCGTTCTTACGTTTTTCTGATTCTTTTAATGGTCTAAGCAAGCAAACGAACAAAAGTAGTGTCTGTGTCTCCGATTATGATTAGTGGAGAAGAAGCTTTAGTGGGGACCGCATGTTTGTGGTCGGTGTCTCTTACTGTCTTTATTCTTTAATCCAGTGCATGGGACCAAAAATCTTCCTAGGTTAACATAACACCATAGTTTTGCACTCGCTTATCTATACATCCCCTTTGATTTTCTCACTAACAAGGATTTATTTTTTGTTTCATTGTCGAAAATTGTACCATAATTGTTGAAAACGGTCCAAAAATGCTCTAATAGCGTTGAAAAATGCTCTTTTCAATACCCGTAGATGCATTTTAGCTCTGAAAATAAATTGAAGGATAAAACAGAGATTTAAGACAAACATGATAAGCAAACCAAACTAAAATGAAAGCTATTGTATTATGTATGATTGAGCTGCCAACCTTGGTTTGGTAATGTGATTAACTGGATTGATTTGGGTTTGGATTGGAACAGGTGGCAATTCCAGTGGTCCCAACAGTGAGAGTTGTAATAACTTTCACAAAATTTGTAGAGCTACAACCAACTGAGCAATTCTACACTCCATTGTCAAGCCCCAGACACCTTGTTCATGGAGGAAGACTACCATCGTCCTCGAAAGATGATAAAAAATCAGACACCCATTATTCATCATTCCCATCATCATCGTCGTCATCGACCGGGTGGCTAAGGCGAAACAATAGCCAATCGGCAAGTAAGCAGCATCAGCAACAGCGTTGTGCATTGTCAACAGGGCAGCAACAAGTAGATCCATTTGCTATTCCTGGTGGATATACATGGACCAACGGTGATGACAAGTCAACAAAAATGAAGAAATCTAAGTCAGTTAAAAAACCCAAGTAAATTATTTTCAACTCAGAAGAAAAAGGGTAGAATTTCTAAGTAGGGAAATTAAGAAAGAGAATTAAGGAAAACTGTTATTAACCTTGGTTGATTATGATTCGTTAAATTATATTGTATGGATTTTTGGGCTTCCAAATACAGTATATATACACCATCTTCTAATCATATGGAGCCGTCCATTTGCTGTGTTGGTCTATGCGATTTGGCAACCTTAGAGTTATTATTAGCTGACTTGTTTGACTGATGAGAAAATCCGGTTAAACAAATACACAATTACATACGGAGAGAAAAAAAAAATTGACCCAAAAATTTAATCTTTAATTTGATGGGATTGACCAAAAATTGAGATAAGTTTAGGCCTACATGGGAAGGTCCGTTCATGTTAAAAAAATTGTTGTCCAAGAGAGCTGCGATTCTAAGTGACAATAATAGGAATGAGTTCAAGTAGCCGGTTAATATTGATGGACTAAAAAAAATTCATAGCTAGGCTCTACAAAAAAAAAAAAATACAGCCCTACGAATCGAAAACCGGGTCGAGTCCCGCATAACCGAATATCAAATATAGTATAGGATTCACTAAAATTCAAGAAATAAAATTAAAAGATTTAGTATTTTTTTAGGTATAAAAGATCTAGATATATTGTCTAATTACAACTCCAAATATGATAGAAGAATTGAATTCGAGATTTTTTCACTTTTAATCAGCACTGGCTATCATATGATCTATTGATGGTTTTGACTTGTTAATCACATTTAGCATATCCATTAATCATTTGGAGAGTTTAAACCCATGACACTGAGCCTCATTACTCAAAAGCCCACCGTTTATCAATGAGCCACACTGAAAATTATTGAATTTACAACCCTTACATAAATTGGATCCAATCCAACTGAGAATTTCCAATATCTCTCTCCAAAAAAACACGATTTTTTTTTAAATTTTTTTTATCGCTGCACAAAGAAAATATATATCTTTCTTGATATATCCAAATAATAGATAATAGCATAACCTGAAACATTTTGGAGCTACAAAGATAGTTGTTAAATCGTTAGTACCGTATAAAAACATTCCTCCTCAAGTAAGAGTTAATACGAATAAGAGAAACTATGTTATATTAGGTATAATTTATTAATATAAGAAGTATCGTAGTTGTTACGGGTTAGTGAGGAACAGGTGTTGACAAATTACCTTATATAGATATATATGTAGAGTTGACATTATTGTCACCCAATAGTTCACGAGTAAGATGTCAATTGCACATGTGTTTCTACACAACCAGGATAAATAAAATACGGCCTAAACAAAATATTAAAGACATACACATGCATTATTGTAAAGCAGAAAATGTATAAGTAATTCATTTCATTCTGTGTCAATCCATGAGCAGATAAAATCGTGAAGATGAACAAGACATGAAAGGGAAAACTGTTCTTTAAAAAAATCTTGAGATTCCAAAAACGTAGTTTGCTTCACATGTAGGAAACAGATGAGTTGGCAATTCTTCTTTAAAAAAGCACTAAAGACAGCCTATCTATGGGTGGCCCTTCTCTTTTCTTCACCTTATAGGTCCTCGAGCCACTTCTTCACCATGTTCTCTATCAACCTTCTCTATCTCTTACTTCTCTCCATCCAGGTACTCTCTCTCTCTCTCTCTCTCTCTCTCCAACTTATCTGCTCTTTGATTTGGTGTTTTTTCTTTCAATGTTGAGTAATGAATATTGTTCTTCCTTGATTTGTAGATCTACCATTATACACTAACTTTTCTTCTTTGAAATTGGATTTGTATTGGTTCTACAAAACTGTACGATCTCGAGTTAGTAACAAAGAATTGGTTATGTACATTCTTTTGCTATTACTTCTCAACTCTTGGTGTTATGGATTCTTGATTTAAATGAACAGAAACAAGAAACAAATGGAAAGTGAGGCACCTAGTTGGGCTGATCAATGGGGTGCAGGAGGTATTGGTGCCATGGAAGAAGATGACACCAAGAGCAAGAAAGACACAAGTGATAAGAAGAAGGCAGATGGGAAAGCAGGACTAGCACAAAAGATCAAATCAGGAGTATCTAACAGCTTCAAATGGGTCAAAAATAAATGCCAGAAGAAAAGCTCCTCTAAATGACATTCAGCTCTTGTCATATTACCAAATTCATGTTCTCCAAACACTTTCCCCTGTTGCCATATTACAATCCTGTTCTCGAAAAATCTCAATCTCATGAAGGATTTTTCGACTTATTTTCATAACTTCTGTCGTGCATTACACAAAAAACAGCAAGGGCACAATATATTGCCATGCAGACAAGCATCGATTCTAAGAACAGTGAAAAAGAAAGATCAAACTATAAATTGCATTTTCTAAGATATATGCTTTCTTTGTTCATAATCATGCCAGCAGACAGGTTTTGGGTTTCATTCTTCGTCTTTAGACAGACAGCAATACGTATATAACCTCCAGATGCTATTAAGAAATAAAAAGCACATGGTAGTTTGAAACCCTACTTAATTAAAATCCAAACATTCAATTCCATCGGTCAAACTTTCAGTAATTTAATGCCCATGATCCTAGTTAATATGAGCAAAATAGAATGAGCAGATCAGAGCATTAAAGTAACAGGATTGCTAAGAATTTACAACTTCCAGGCATCATTTGCACACAGATTCTGCTGATCTTAGTGGGATCCGAAGGTGTTCTCGCCACTGTAAGTCATGTAGAGAAACCCATCTTCATCCTTGTTTTCCTCATAGATAGCAGACATCATTGCAGCTGCAACAAGAGAAGATATTACCTATCCAATTTATAAAACATTATTTATTACTCAGATGTTGAACAATGTTTGCTCACCTGTTGGAGGGAGTGTGTTCTTCACGAACACAAATATAGCCTTTTCAGCACTGAGCTTAATCCTTTTGCGGACAACATAGACAAACTGACCCACAGTCAAATCAGCTGGCACAAGATATCTGAACCCAAAAAGATGGGAAACAAATTAAAACGAGCATCCTGCAGAAACTGGCATCAAATTTGCTGTTTGCAATGCCTATATAGACAACAGCAGAATGCAAGAAGCATTATTGAAGCAGCTCCATGATTATAACTAAAATGTAACAAGTCTTCTATCTAGTAAGCATGGAAAGATTTCAAATCACAACAGGCCTGAATAACAAATAAATCAAATAGCAGACCTGTACAATATTAAGACTCTCAAGTTTTCCATGCATAAAGCAATTCAAACACATTTTTTATCTTGCATCTACACATGCTGCTGCAGCATGCATTCCCAACATGCCTTGTAATATTACATAAACTAGCTTCAAAGTGAGACCAAAATCAACACTGATAGCAGGGAAGGTACTACATGGTAAGTGGGGGGCTACTGCAGATAATTACTAACTGCTGCTACAAATTCGTCTTAACTAACCAAATGTGCATCAACAGTATGAAAACATTGCCTTTGGGCCTGGAAAAAGCAATTCACATGGTCTCCAAAACTAAAATAAGCATAACTACCAAAAAACAATCATGCTATAAAAAAATGAAACTAAGAATTTAATGAAAAGAGAAATTCATAATGCAAGTATAGAATGAATAATACATGAATACACAACTAAGAATTCACTTGAAGAAGAAGAAGAAGGAGAAAATCCATCATGCAACAGAAGTGCATAAAAGAATGTGCAACTGGATAGGCGTAGTGTAGAAAATACAACTAACTTTTTCTTATCAATATCAGGAACATCACTCCTTTCAGCCTTTTCCACAATTACCTGCAATACATGCCAAATCAGATATGAACTTATTACTTATCTTAATTCAAAGAGATTGAATATAGATTGACAGAAAATAGACAAAGTTTATAAACGGAATCTTACAGGTATTCTATCAGGATACTTATCTCTGATGCGAGCAGCTTCTGCTTGCCTTCTCTCTGTATTGCACAACAAGAAATTATACACAAGATAGACAAAGAATGAATGAAAGCAACAATTTTTCAATCAACCCTCGGAGTAATCAAGGAAGAGCTACCATGGATAACTCATACATAGAATAGAAAGAAACAGCATAAAAGTTCTATTGTCCATGTCAATTTTGGGGAAAAGAAGAATTCTCCAACAAATCCAATAAAAATTGGAATGTTATCACACATATGGGCAGTCCACCAAAAAAACTATAAGTGAAAGAAACTGGATCACCAAGTACGATCAACCCAGAAGTTAAAAGTTTTTCTTTTGGCAATGCAACAATTTCCATCAAGTCACAATTTTGCATACCAAAGGCAAATAAAATTAGAAAAAGAAAAATCAATCAAACAAACAAATAATCAACAAAATTAGGGAAAAAAAAAATACAAACCCAAAGGATGTTCAAGCTTGAAGGAGCTTTTAGCCATGGTCACACTCGAGCTTCGGTTAAACCTCTCTGCGAATTTCAAACATGAATACATCACATCTCAAATTCACAATTCGGCTCTCACGAATTATCATGAAACAAAACGTTGAAATAAAGCAGAACAAGGGGGAAAAACTACTTTTAATCTGAAAAAACAACAAAAACAGGCAATCGAACAAGCAATAACATACCCAAAAAATAAAGAATTGATTTTGGCAGACTAGGGTTTGAAAAAGATTTGATTGATTGATGGAATTAGAAGCTAAAGAAAAGAACAAAATAAAGGGTGAAGACCAACCAGATATTAAATATTTGTAGTTGAAGAGAGAAAACTTACAAGAGACTTATTCGGACACCAACACGAAACTAATTGAGGATTTCTAATTCTTATGTAAATCGGGAAATTAGCAAGAAGTGGGTTTTGATTTGGATTTGGGTATTGGATTTGGATTAGGATTTCCTCCAATTCAAGCAAATTCGGTGTTCCGTGTCAGCCAATTAGTTACACAAAAATAACTGTTTTTACCACTCAAACGACATTAGTTTCGTTACTGCCGTTTTGGTGGTTGAGAGTTGGTTTGGGTTACTAAATTGTGGGTTATTATTTTTCTTTATTCTTTGAGCACAATTCTCACGTATGCAATCACAGTCAGCTTGTTAAGTAGAAATTTCCATAGACACACACATCATCGTCTCATTTGACATATGATAGCCGAATTGTCTTACTTGGATCCCTAAGCTCGAACTTTCTAAAATTTCCTGAATCTACAAACTAGTGTAGCTGATAAGTCTCCGTCTATGACAATCGAGTTGATGCAGTATCATAACAATGATGACGGTAAAATCTTTCACATTATTCAAATCCTACAAAAAGGCTAGTTCGATCAGCAGTAAAATAACGTAGAGCAGGGTGATAGATGGGATGGATACATATATTGATGAACTATTAAAAAACACGCTCTGTCAGTATGATCGGATAGCCTTATTCTTTTGGTTCCCGTGCGTGTTCGTACGCTTATATTCCAGGCTTTCGAGATGCCGGACTTAGGCTTTGTTGGATCTTTTTTGTTCGAGTTTAGCATGTATCCGATCTAAGTATAATTGTTCAGAATGAAAAATACCTCTGTTTTCCTTATTTTTTATTAAGCAATACAAGCCCTCATATATAGGAGGGAAAAGTAATACAGTTGATTACAAGATAACAAACTAACCGTCTAACACTAATAACCGACTAACAAACTAATAACAAACTATAATAACAAACTAACAAAGTAAGTATTAAATAATTCTTCATCCCCTCCTCAAGCTGAGACATGGTGAGAATCAGCCATGGCCAGCTTGGAATGGAGTTTTACAAATTGTCGAACAGAAAGACTCTTAGTAAAAATATCAGCTGGTTGATCAACTGAAGATATATGTACAGGAATGAGAAAGCCTTCTTGAAACTTATCACGAACGAGATGGCAATCAATATCCAAATGCTTTGTACGTTCATGGAAAACCGGATTGTTAGTTATATGAATTGCAGCTTGATTATCACAGTAAAGAGAAACAGGAAAAGAAACATGAACGTTAAAATCAGCAAGAAGATGAACAATCCATTGCAACTCACAACAAGTAGTAGCCATGGAACGATACTCAGCTTCTGCAGAGGATCGAGACACAGTAGCTTGCTTTTTCGTCTTCCAGGAAATAGGACAATCACCAAGAAAGATACAATATCCAGTTAAACTCCTGCGAGAATCCAAACATGAATCCCAGTCTGCATCACAATATGCAGTAAGAGTAAAATGATTTGTTGCTGGAAAAAATAAACCGAGAGAAGCTGTGCCCTTCAAGTACTTCAGAACATGCTCAGCACTTTGCATATGTTCAGTGGTTGGGTGTTGTACAAATTGACTTAGCTGTTGGACAGCATAAGTAATGTCAGGACGAGAATAGCCCAAGTATAACAAACGACCAACCAAGTTTCTATAAGACTGAGCATTATGAAGTGGAGAACCACCTTCAAGTGTCAACTTTGTACCTTTACACATAGGAACCATTGCTGACTTACAACCTAAGAGACCAGCATCCTTGAGTAAATCAATAACATATTTACGCTGATTCAAATAAATGCCTCTCTCTGAACGAGAAACCTCCAAACCCAAGAAATATTTCACCTCTCCAAGATCTTTAATAGTGAAAAGATTATGAAGATACTGCTTGACCTTTGAAATGGCAGTCAAGGAAGTACCACTGAGTAAGAGATCATCAACATAAACCAACAAAACCATAAAACAATCAGATGAACTGAAAGTGAAAAGACAAGAATCAAACTTGGATTGAATGAACCCATAAGTCTTTAATTGAGCAGTCAGCTCATGATTCCACTGTCGAGAAGCCTGTTTAAGGCCATACAAAGACCTTGTGAGACGGCAAACTTGGCCTTTTTCTGCTGGATAACCATCGGGAACAGACATATATATCTCTTCATCTAAAGAACCATGAAGAAATGCATTATTAATATCCAGCTGTTGAATAGTCCAGTTACGGGCTGCAGCTATAGCAAAAAAAATGCGAACTGTAACAACCTTCGCAACAGGTGAAAAACTATCATGAAAATCTAACCCTTCAATCTGATTATATCCCTTAGCAACCAGCCTCGCTTTATAGCGATCAATCGTGCCATTGGGCTTCAACTTCAGTTTAAAAACCCATTTGCAACCAATAGGATGTTTTCCTGTTGGTAAATCTGTGAGAACCCAAGTCTGATTTTTCTCTAATGCTGCCAATTCTGTTTGCATTGCCTTCACCCATTCTGGATTAGATTTGGCCTCAGTATAGGATTTAGGTTCAGTAAGATCTTGTATGTTGGTTAGAAAAGTATGATGAGCAGATGTAAAATAGGGTGAAATAACATATGGGAAAGTGTTGGGTGTATGAGATGAAGAAGTAGGAACATGAACATTAAAATGAGACCACGGTTGTGTGTTAACTGTATTAACAACAAAATCATTAAGCCAACTAGGAGGTTTCCGGGTACGATGAACTGATGTAGGAAGAATTTGATTGTGTGGTGGTTGATCAATTGGTTCTGAATGAAGATCTTGATTACGAGTAGGTGAAGGAGGAATATTGACAAATGGAGAATCAATAGATGCAGGAGAAACTAATGGGATAGGAGTAGAAGAAGAGACAGAAGAAGGAGAATGTGTCATGCAAAAAGGAAACTGAGATTCATCAAAAACGACATCTCTACTGACTATGATTTTTTTTTCTTCCAAAACATAAATCTTAAAACCTTTCGTTCCCGATTCAAATCCTAGAAAGACACCCTTAACTGCTCTAGGACTAAATTTATCTTGGCCCGGTTTAACTATAGTTACATAAGCTAAACACCCAAAAACTCTAAGCATTTCTAAATCAGGTTCAGCTCCATGTAATAATTGATATGGTGATTTCCACTCAAGGACAGAAGATGGCAATTTGTTTATCAGATATGTAGCATGTAAGACTGCTTCCCCCCAAAAGAAATTAGGCAAAGAACCTTGTAACAGCAAAGCTCGAGCCATTTGAATGATGTGTCTATGTCTCCTTTCAACAGACCCATTCTGCTGAGGAGTATAAGAACAAGATGTTTGATGAACAATCCCATTATCAGCAAACACAGCCTGACAAGTATTACTTAAGAATTCGGTTCCATTATCAGTCCTTGCTTTCTTAACCTCAACACCAAATTGATTCCGAACCAATTTTATGAAATTACAAACAATCATTGATACTTGTGTCTTTGTTTGCATTAAGAAAGTCCAAATGGCTTTACTATAATCATCTACAATCGTCAAGAAATAGCTAGATCCAGTTAATGATTGCTGCCTATAAGGACCCCAAACATCCATGTGTATCAACTCAAATATATGAAGAGCTCGAGAATTACTAGGATTAAAAGGTAATCTAGTCTGCTTAGATCTAGCACAAACATCACACAACACAGAGTCTAAAGCAAACTTATCTACATTCATAGAAGTCAATCGTTTCATTACATTTATTCCAGGATGTCCTAACCGCTGATGAAGTAGCTGATTTTTATTCTTAATAGCTACATTGACAGAATTTATACTAGAAGAATGCATAAAAGACTGTATAACTGCAGTTCGGAATGAACTTTCATCTATTATGTACAATCCTCCAACAACTCTCCCAACTGCTATTATTAAGCTAGTCTTCAGGTCCTGTAGGGTGCAAAAATCAGTATAAAAATGGATACTGATAGAGTTAAATCTCAGCAACTTATGCACTGACAACAGATTATATTTAAAGGATGGAACGTATAAAACATGACTCAAGGTTATTGTGTCTGTTAGGTTTATGTTTCCAGTTTTAAACACATTCTTGAAAAATCCATCGGGTAAGTGTATTGAGTGAGTTTGAACGGTTGATTTAATGTCTGTGAACAAGGTTAAATCAAAACAAATGTGATTACTGGCACCTGTGTCTAAAATCCAGTATGGGTTAGACAAATTCAACTTATTATTGGCAAGATTACCTGCAAAGTGCTGCAGTTGAGCAAAATTAACTCCTTCAGGCTCAAAAACATTTTTCCCTTTCAATAACCTCCCGACCTCTTGCTGGATGAGTTCCTTCATGTTACCAAACATATCTATCTGCTGTTTATTATTAACCAGACCTTTTCCACAGTCAACATCATCAGTCATTGGAAATTCTACCATATTCACTCTTCCCTTGGATGCTTCTGCTTTTCTTTTCAGCTTAAGTTCTTTATACCACTCTGGATATCCATGAAGCTTGAAACAACCATCCCTCATATGTCCATCTACATTACAATAACTACAGTGCTTATCGTCTCTCTTGCTGAGTTCTTTCTTCTTGTATTTTCCAGATCCAAAAGTATTCACTCCAATTTTGTTCGTGACCAACATAGCACTGCTGTCAATGTTTTCTATGCTACTCAGATTAATCTGTTTTTGTTTCTCAATGTTCAATATCATCGAATAAACTTTGTCAATACTAGGCACTGGATCAAGCATCAAAATCTGATGTTTAACATGATCATATGTCTCATTAAGTCCCATAAGAAACTGTATCACCTTATCTGCTTCATTAATCTCCTCTATTTTCTTCAAAGATCCACACGTACATCCACAACTACATCGAGGAATCGGCATAATACAAGCCAACTCTTCCCATAACCTACTCATCTTAGTAAAATACATGGATGCAGTATCATTACCCTGTGTCATTGAATTTATATCCTTCTTCACCTGATATCGCTGAGGGAGATGAGTTTCACCAAAACGTTTCTCTAATGTGTCCCATAGAACTTTTGCTGAAGTAGAATAGACAAAACTCTCATGTAAATCCTTAGATAATGCATTAAGAATCCAAGAGATTACCATCGCATTTGAACTGTACCAATCATCATATTAATTTGATTCTTCATCTGGTTCCTTCATTTTTCCTGTAACAAAACCTAGCTTCTTCTTCGCCGCCAAAGCTATTTTCATAGCTCTACTCCATGTTTGATAATTTGTTCCAGTGAGAACCGCTGAAACAATCGTAACACCAGGGTTCTCAGTGCCAACAGTAGTCATTCCTTGATTTCCAGCCATAGCAAGATCAAGAAAACAAGATTCAAGAAGAGAAAAAAAAAATTCTGTTCACCAAGAACAGAGTAAGAGGAAGAGAGGAAAAATAACCGCCTTGGATCTAATTTCTAAGGCTCTGATACCATGTTCAGAATGAAAAATACCTCTGTTTTCCTTATTTTTTATTAAGCAATACAAGCCCTCATATATAGGAGGGAAAAGTAATACAGTTGATTACAAGATAACAAACTAACCGTCTAACACTAATAACCGACTAACAAACTAATAACAAACTATAATAACAAACTAACAAAGTAAGTATTAAATAATTCTTCAATAATAAATTGGATATTATTAGTAACTAATGGACGACGTACTTAATCATCATTACATGTTACCTAACATTAATAACTACTCATTTAATACTGTTTAAATATCATAAAAAGACCTTTACCAAAACTAAATACCCTCTTTTGAGCTTAAATATTTTTAAGGTATCTATTACTATGTATTTTTTTACAAGTATTGATTGATATAATTTTTTTTAATAAAAATCTATCGATATTCTTTTTTTAAGATAACCGAAATTATTGAAAGTTATCAATAATCATTAGTAACCGAAAAGAATTATTAATAAATAATAGTATGCTCTAAACCATTATAACCACATTAATGTCGGATCCAACACATTCATAACATTATGCAAAGCTCTTCAATAATTCCTAAATTTAGGTATTTCTTTAAACCCTAAACTCTAAGTTATTATTATTTTTATTTGTTTTTTAAATTACTACTGTCGATATATAGATATATATTTTGGACAAGAATGCAATGTGTCCATAATTAAAAAGGTGACAGTTCCTATAAATGGAGGAGACAATTCAGATTCCAAAATTTGTGGTCCATATCTACCAAATTAAAGAGCAAGAATCACTTCTTTATTTTCTCTTCATCTTTTAATTTATTACTATATATATTTTCAAAAATATATTATTATGTTCGTATGCTGGCATAGATATGGCAAGTTTCAATTATAAATTTTTATAATTTCTCATGCCTAGCCACTGAATTTTTTTTTTAATAGGTTAAAAGATTTTTCTGATTTTGGTTGAATTGTCTTGGATTAAGGTATCTACTAAACTTATAAGTTTATGGAAGGCTAGGAATGATCTCGTTTGGAACAACAAGAACTGCAGGGCTACTGATGTTGTAGTAGGAGCGGTAAATCTGCCCTCTTCCTATAGTACGTCCATTAAAAAATCTCTTCATCAATCTTCGACAGATGAAAATACGGATGTTGCTATTAAGGTCAGGACTCCTACTAGGTGGCAAAAACCAGAGCAAAGTTGGTTGAAGATCAATGTGGATGTTGCTACTTTTGGGAATGACCAAGCTGCGGGGTATGGTTTCGTTCTTAGAGGTGCTGATGGTTCTTTTATAGCAGCGGGGAGTAGTTAGAGCATTATTATTGTATAAATCGAACTGTGTTTGGGATGAGTGTACCCTTTATTTTCGATCTTTTTATTTATAAAGATCTTTGCTTTTTCCTTAAAAAAAAAAGCTACTGAAATTTATTATTGGATCAACTGCTTATATATGACCCTATAGAGTTATTAAAATGGTATTGATTTTTTTTAATATATAATTAAAATAATATTGATTTTATACCAAATCGATGAGATCTCGAAATTTAATTTTAGTAGGAACATACCAATTAATGCGATAGAAAATAATTCTTGAGAAAAAGAAAAGTTTATAAGTTGAGCATTATATGGGCTGTTCATAAGAGTTGTTAGGGCCCATTGTATGTCTGCCAGAAGATTTTAGCATTAATATATTAATATTTATACAGGATTTAAGCAGATGAAGGAGAACATGCAGATCACGTGAAAACATTGATAATATTTTATATTTTTTTTATAATAAATTTGAAGACAATTTGTTACGTAATGCTCCTTATTTCATTTACAAACAACCCTGTTATAATAGTATACTGTAAAATTAAATAAATAAACTCAGTTTGAAGCTTGCTAAGTAAACAATTAAATTTCTATATGTTAATGAATTATTAATGATAACCGAACTTTATAACCGGATTACGTTCAGTATTTTGGTCATTTGGTTATTCATTTTACTCCGGATCCGAGCTCATAGCGATATACAAAGTCATTTTTGAAGTTATAGTCGGAGAGTGACACTCAATTATCTAGAGTGAATAAAAATCTTGTATAAGGGTTTCAACTCAATTTTTTTATCAATAAAAGTATTTTTCTAAATGAGATTCCTATTTACGATAGGAATTCATATTGAATGAAAAACTAAATCCTATATGAATTAAGATTTCATCTATATAAATAGGAATTATAATCCATGTATTTTCACTGTTAGGTATTTTTTCTTCAAATCGTTTCAAAAATACTGTCAGAATTTTTGCTCATTGGAAATCCGTGAAAATTCTTTATTTTTAGGTATTCTGACAATTTTGAAAAAAGTTTTCATCCGAATCTAACACAGAAAACGGTTTATTATCCAAACTGTTATCAATTAACTCAATTCATTAATTGATATACATTAATCCAATTTTATAAATAATTCAAATATTGCTTGATTCAAATAATTCGATAATTATTTTTTAAATACGAATATTTTTGAATGACAAAAAAATTAATGCTTAAAGAATTTTATTTTCATAACTCATCGGCTTGGCTCAAATTGAATTTTATTATATTTTATTTTTATGTTTTGATTAACTCAATCTAAATCAAAAGAGAATTATACTCATCTTTGAAGGAAAATAAAAGAAAAAAACACATGATTAATTTATATTCGAAGCATATATAAATGGAAATATTTCGAAGAACATGGCTTCTGCTTTGTCAGTAGGAAGAAATAAATGCCCATCTAATCCTACGTTAATGAAGAGATTCAACGAATCATAAATACAAGAACTTTATTTTTATTTCTGTTTTTTTTTTAAATAATTTAAAGCAAGTTTCTCTCTTTGTTTTTATGTGCAGAGATTTGTCCCTGCAATGCTGTACTCTCATATAACTATAGTCATCAATTAAGGTAGTGCACAATTCAAGCATTCCATACCCTACGTGTATGGCAATTGTACCATTCTGCATTAAATTTTCTTTTTCTCTTTTGAAAATTTATTTAAGATTTCATTCACCTTTGAGAAAAATAATTATAATTTTGATTAAAATTTGAATATCTATCTAATAATAGTTATCATTTAAAGAGTCATTATAATATTTAGGCTTTAAATTATTAGTAGTAGGCCATTAATTAGCATCAACGAAGCTACTCATTTAAAATAATCATCAATTACTCCTTTCGTTTTTTTATATATCACTCGTAAATAAAATTTAAATTTTATTTATTTACTACTTTTAAACTTATAATGTAATTTCCTTTAATCCGCAACTGGTTATATACAAGTGACCGTATGATTGTAAGAATGAACCGTATCAAGACAATTACCAATTATAGACAAGTGACCGTATGATGCTATGGCTAGACAATTACCAATTAATATGATGATTGTACGAATGAACCATATCAAGACTGGTTATGTACAAGTGACATTTATGATAGTAATGAACAGGATTACGTTAACAGGAAAACCTTAGGGTAGAATCGATATCAAACGAAAGCAATTGTTCGGTGATGGAGGCTTAAGCGAGCGGCCGAGAAAGAGCAACTGTTGGCACTGATACTGCTATGTATTCATATGTATGGCATTGATCCTATGTGGGTATCAAAGTCACAAGACAATATTCACCTGCAACACAGACACACACATAAATTGATTATGGTCCGTGAAATGAAATGCAAAATCTTAGTTTGGTCACATATTTGGTTGCAAATATATCACATGAATAATATCTGGTAGTTGAATGAACATTATCACAAAAAATTGTTTCTTACAATATCTGTAATAATTTTGAAATTCAAATGATGCAAGGTAGTGTAGTGGCACCATAAATACAAAATTGAAAGCTCAAGGGATCTCATCAGTGAGCTTTTTGCCTTGTCCCTAAGCTTCAAATTTAATATACCCACCGCTTTTTTGTTGTTGGGTTGGTGGCAAATTCAATGCTCTAACTTCTTCCATTCTACCCTGAACATACCCATCTTTTTTATTTATTTATTTTAACCTTCACACTCTCATTAAATAATGGCCATTTTACTCATTGCATATCTCTTATTTTTCACTTGCAAGCAAAAGAAACAAAAAAGAAATGCTCTCAAACAGCTTCTTCTTCTCCATTGATAGCATCTCCTTGATGGGAATTTATATTTGTTTTCTTCCGTGGAATTAAAAAAACAAATACGAGATATTGGTGTGGTTCAATCAGAGAGCTTTGTTCTTTATTTAGAGCTATGTTTTTTGATTGAGCCGTGCCAATATCACGTATTCTTATGCATGGTTTTCTGAAGTGGATTTTGGTTTATTTCTGTTTTCTAGTATAATTAGATTTCTTCGAAAGGTTTGATATGCACAACATTTGCTTTGTTTCTTTAGTACATTTTAGAAATTTTTTTGTTTAAATTTGGTTTATATTTCCATTTATGGATTTAGATTATCTAGACTTTACTTTGTTAAAATAGAGGCAGAAATTCATAAAAAACAAAAATTGTTGAATGGGTGTTATGCTTATATTATAAAGTCTTGTTTATAGCTTTTGATGGAAAATCTTGTTTATAATTAATTAGTAGTGTGTGTGTGTGTATATATATTACTTTATTTCAATATTTGGTATTAATATAAGTATATGTAACTTGGTCTTACATGATATTCATATTTAAACCATTTCCATATTTTTTGGTTTATAAGACTTATAATTCAAAAAATTCAAATTTTTGTGTTCATTTATATTTTGGTAAGAGAGTTTTGAGTGGTAGGTGGGGATTAAGAACCCCCATTAATTTTCTGTGCAATTTGATTGTTCCTTCTGCGTAAAGGTCGACCACTTTATTGACAAAGTGATATCAGTAGGTAACCACTTTCAATTTTCTTATTCATCTTATTATTATTGTTGTTGTTGTTTTTCTATATCCAAAATTACTAATATAATTAATACTTAATTATAACTAATATTAGTTCAAGATTTCTTGCATTCTTAATTAAGTGCTGACGTGAAAATGTATCATATAAGTTGAGAGAAGTAAACTCTTAGAATGCTTATATTTCCTGTAGATTGCATAGCAAAATAAAAATAGCAACCGTTGTAAAGTATCCCTCTTAATTAGAAAGACATATCATTATTGCATCCGCCAGAGATTATTCAGTATACGCAAAAGGCATATTTGTATAGGATTCTTGGACCGCCAGTTAAGTATAGATTTGGCTTTATTGTGTTTCATTGCAGATGGAATCGAATCAATTGAATCGAAGAAGTCGTAAAAAGATGAAAAGTTCAGCTTCTGCATTGGTTTTTTTCAGAAAACAGAGGGGGAGAGAGAGTGAAGGTAATGATCATGAAAATGAAAGATTATCACATACAATCATTTTATGAATTGCTAAAGGCAGTATACAGAAAGGAACAAGAAAAACAAAAAGCCGCCTTTAAAGATTTACAAACTTATTATTTTTCTCATTGACCATGTCATAAGGCCAACAATTTGGCTGTCCAACAGCTCAAAGAATGATTGTTGCAGCCTCTCTACTTTCTTTCTTTCTTGCCATTCTATATAGCCAAACCAGGGGACCATCCCTTCTGGGATAAACTTTGGTCTTACTTGCACTCTCTCTTTCTTTCCATATAAACTTATTGCCTCTGCCATAAGCTTACAGTCCATAAAGCATTCTTATCTTCGCCGCAGCGATTATGGACTTCCATCATTCTCTCCACAGACTTGCAAATCCCACTACATTTCCAATCAAAAGAAGCAACACAGATATTGCCCAGCTGAGCCTTCCATTCACAATCTGCAGGTACAAGTTACAGCAAGAATTATGTATTATATGAATTGTATAGGTTTTATATCATTGCTTTTCTATACCAAGAAAAGCATATGCTGCGAAAATGTGACCTGGAAACAAGTCGTATTGTTCTGTTGTTGCTTGAAATTTTTGGTTGAAAATTGGAAACAAATTATCTATTAATTCGTATGTATGAGACAAATGTGCATGTTCATCCAAGCTTCAGCTGCTGCTGTTTATGAATATTTTTAATAGTGAAAGTTCGGCTAGTCTGGCAATATTGCTAAAATCCAGACAATTGACCTTTTAACTGAGATGTTTCCTTTTCAAAAGAAAATATGATAAAAATTATATATATATGTATATATTGATATATGGAAACTGTAAATTATTTTGAATTTACCAGGTGGGGTATCGCAACATAGTCTTCTATCATCTACATGTTCCACATCCAAACCAATGAACCAAGATCCGAGCGAAACATCTTCGTTTGCATATTTGTTAAGCACATGTCTGATATCACACGATAAGATCAAACAACGGTAAAAAGATAGTTTGTTTTGTGCAACTCAATTCAGACAACTAGAGACTTACTGGTTTATTGCTATGTAGGTTGCCAAATCCTTCGATATGGCATAAAGTTGTCCAGTTGCATGACGGAAATACTTATTTCCCACCTCACCGAATTTCCAGTACTGCGGTTCATGATATCTCACTCCTCTATTACATCAGAAGTTAGGAAACTTATTCTGTTGAATAGACACAGAAGAAAGGCATAGAAACAAGAGCTTACTTTCTAGCAATTACAGGACCGGACTTCATGCAGCCAATATAAACCCTTGCTTTCGTACGGTGTCCCACTAGCACCATTCCAAGTGTTGCTGTGGTAAATTTCCAGCAGACACCACCAGTGAGACAACTATTACATAAGTACAACACATGAAAAGTTACTAATGCTATTCTCTTAATTTCTTATACTAGCAGTATAAAGTTATTTTCCTCATTTTCCAGTTATGCTTTGAATGAGAATCAGGATGTATTTTATATGGTGAATAAACATTATCCACACAATCGTGAGATATCCCCTTCAGCACAGATATAATCAACAATTTACTTACCTAAGTTCACATGAACATCATCATCAACTTTGACATAAAACTCGGCATCCCATAAATCAAGAGCAGTAGTAAAATAAGCCTTTGTCTTGGCTGATAATTCCATGTAGCCTTCAACATGTTGCTGTTTACATTTTATGAAAAAATAACAAGTGAATATCGATTCACTATTTCTTTTGACCTATTTTCACATTCAAAATGTAAATCGAAATGGGAGTACTGGGAATTTATTTAAATAAAAAAGCACCAAAATGACAAGAGCATCACCAGCCTCAAGAAATCTCCATGTGCCATCTCCTCTGCTTCGATGGCTTTGTCAAGAATGCCACCAGCTGTTGAGCTGCAGAAAAAGGGCATCTAATTAATATTAGCTGTTTAAAATGCACTCCAAAGCTACATAATCTACAAAAAACAATCATGAGTAACATCTAGGAAAACTTACAAGGTGATATACACTCTCACAACTAAAGAACATGCAAGAGGCAATAAAATCTCACCTGTGACCTATGACAAAGCGAATGATTATGCCCTTCTCCTTCTCGAGCTTCTTTCTTTTCTCACCTTGCGGCATCCAAGTTGCACGAACTGAATCTCTTCGCTTCCTACTGCTAAAAGCCGTGTTGATTCCTATAACCATAAAGTATTTTCTTCTTGAATTTCCTGATGGAGGAGATACCTTCAGATGCTCTGCCTTAGCAGCTGCCAATTTCATCTCTAAAGTTGAAATTGTACTATCTAGTGTCCTGCAATCCGTACACAACAATGTGCTTCCTGTTTAGAGCAATAGAACAAGCATCTGACTGTAGGATAACAAGCATCAGCAGAGAGCTTACTGGATTGTATACTGGTTCTTCCATACTTGGCTTAGACTGTTATTATAGTGATGATTAGCCATCTTCTGCAGCGATAAAGAATGGAGGAAAAATTTTCAACGAACACTTCAATATAAGGGTATAAACAAAAATCTAGACAAATTTATGACAAGTAAGGTATCTAAGGCTGACATTACAAGGCAAGATTGCCTTAGGAGGCAGATTGACTCAGAATTGCAAACTTTCCTCATATAATATGATTACCACATGCATAGGAAGATGCATGAAATTGCAAAACCAGAACTAATATCAATAATTCTTTGCCAGTATTTGTGATTGCATATCGAAAAGGAATACAAAAAATTTTCAAGGGAATTATATTCCTTTCAAAAACTACCAACTAGGTCAGTCCGGTTAGACACCTTGATTCTAAGAAATTATCGATCGGCTGCTTAATTATCACGGTCAGTTCCAAATTATTTTACAGGACTTGTTCCAACAAGCAAAACACAATGTTAAAACTGTCCATATATTTTCAATGACACTTAAATAATAGGCATAAATAAACTTACAAGCTTCAGATTACAATCCCCAGACTCTGAATTTAATCTTTCTGGCACTGTCCACATCCTGACACAATGCTTCAATTAATATGAAATGTACACACTAGAAGCAAACAATTCAATGGGATGTGCATTGAAGAATTACAAGCTAGCAAAAATGCAGTATTAAAACCAACTAATCAGAAACTTAATTTTCAGAAAAAATAAAATAAATTCGTACAGTTGCTGTTATGTCAATTGCAATTGAAGTGAAGAAGCCATAGGAAAGAACGGGCAATTTAGATGATTGCAAGGGTGAAGTTTTGTACTTTGTAGTGATATAAAAATCAAGAGATGATTTTGATAATTGCAAAGATGAATAAGGAAAAAAATGAGTACTTTTCTAAAATCTTATTCGACCAAAGGCGACACTTTTGAACTCTGAAGACCATTGCAGAATATGGAATATGCTTATTAGCTTCTCTTCTCAGTGTCGGTGGAGACACGACAGCTAAGAAAAAGACCTAAAAATGGCTGCCAGGGAAACCCATAACGCCCCAATCCAAGAACAGAGAAGAATACATAGAATTTGTTATAAAAATTCAAGTTATAGTTGGTCATAGCATATGGGATTCAACAGAAACACAAACTAATTCAAGTGAAAATTTGAATAAATATGGGGCTAACTTCAATAACACACCATTCACCTAACTAAGAAGCACACCAGCAAAAACAAGATCTCTTCCAAAAAGCATTGATTTTTATCGATTTTATTGATACCCCAAGACTTTGATGCATCATATAATCAATGAAACCACTAAAGTTCGCAAATTTGAAGCAAACAATAAATAAAGACTCAATAAGCAAAACACCTGTTAGTGAAGAACATTCCAGCAAAGAAGCTTCCAAGGCAAAGAAAAAGGGCCCAGCTCCTTGGCACAAATTTTCTTGCAGCAATCACTCCTCCACTTGCTCTATTCTTCATTGACACTTTCTTCTCCTCTTTATTTACAAGAACAATTAAAGAATTAAAAAAACAGAAATAAATCAGTATTTTGTTGACAAAGAACAGATGTACAGTTTGTCTGGTATGAGACACACTTGCTCTCCCTCCACAAGAGAGAGAGATAGAGAGAGAAAGAGGTGCACAATGAAAAGACCCACTACCCAAAATCCAACCTTTAAATCCCAAAATTACTTAACTGGAAAATGTTTATCAAGTCCTCAGTCCTCACTATAAATGTACCAGTTTCAGATTTTGGACAACTTAACTAATACCATTAATTTTGTCAAATTAATAAGGAAACGACGCTACTAATAATAGCAGCAGTTTCATGGGTCTGGTCCAATTGTTTGGGTTTACTTTGAATTCATTGCGTTTTGAAGTGGGTTTCCAAGTTTCCATGTCAGTTGGTGGATCTGGGCCAGGATTGGTAACCTAATTTATTGCAAAAAGACTTCAACTTGCGATGAATTTAATGGATGGAAAACGATAATCCCACAAAGTTGGAAACTGAAACCTATTCATTTTATGTTACTCGTAGCAGCAAATTTTTACATATTTTAACCTGAATTTCCACAGTTCTGTTCTGTTTCTTCCCAGTCATTTCTAGTTTGTCATTGATTGTTCCCTTTTAATGATCATAAATACTATTTTAATAAGTTAGAATAATTAATTTCCAATTAATAACCGTGAATAATAAGGCCAAAATCAATGCCTATGTATTTTTGTGAAAATTTCTTATGTTAATCTATAAATGAAACGGTGAATAATACGAAATTTTAGAGAATAGAGTTTAGAGAGCTTATCCCATAGAGTTGAAAGTTTTTATATAGCCTGTTTTAATTGCATTAAATGAGTCCGGCTATTAATGTTAAGTAAAGTCCGTTATGTTTAGACTCTTTAAATATAGTTTTTGAATGCTAGTATCATTCAAATAACTCGAATTATAATGATATTTATGTAGTTGGATTATCTCTACAGTCAATGATATATCATGCATTGGATACAGAAACGGAACTTAATTGAGGCAAGTAAATTAGAGGAATGGATTAGTCCTAAACCTATATTACAGGATAAGTAGGCACATTAGAGAGAAAAAAATGTAAATTATGCATGCATGAAGTGCATGTTTAGCTGTAAAAGTGAAACATAATGGCTGGCTTTAACAATGGTTGCAGTCCCTATAAAATCACAAAGGCAGAAGCTATTCAACTTTTTCAAGGAAAAGGTAACAATTTAAGATAATGGCAGCAAAGTGTACTTGTATGCAATGGAATATCCCAAAGGTTCCAATTCAGAGATGAGTTTTATTTTTTTCATGATATTTAGCAGCAAATGACAAATGATAAACCACTTTTCTCACAAGCAATTAGTCCAAAGGAATAATGAAATATAAGGAATGGGAAAACCACTCATCACTTATACAGCAAATGAAGCTTTTAGTGGTCCTTTTTGAGTAATTGGAGGATATACCCTTTAGTATGATAAAAGATGGAAAGTGAAAGGTGTAGGGAAATTTTGTCATTATCAAACTCAATTGTCATTCTTTTTTGCTAAACTTGTTTGCTAAAGGGATTAATTTAGTTAGGGTTCATCACGTATAATCAAATCTAAAATAACTGAAAATTAAATTGAATTTTGATACTAATCGAACTGAGCTAATAAACAAAATTCTCTTATATCACTAATCAAAATAGAACCAATTAAAATTTGAAAATAAAGACTAGATAGTAAGATCCCAGACTGAATAGTGTAGTCTGGAAAAACAACTAAGAAGCCTAAGGCCAAAACATCTATTCTTTGGTTATGCAATCTTATTATTACCTCTCAAATGTTGAATTTCTTTTTACAAAATTTCACAACTAATTTGAGAAACCAAGTGGGCTCTACTTTGAGGATTTTATCAAATATACGAAGCATTGAGATCTTTGATTTTTAAGGATTAAAGTTGTAGATATGAATATGTAACCCAAAGAACATGTCAAAGGACAGGATGCAGAAGGATTCTTTTCTTGAACTTTATATCGTAGTCTGCGGTGAGAAAAGTTTGGCGATGGATTCTGAAAATCTTTTGAAAATAACTCAAAGTACCATAGCCTAAGCTAACCCATTTTACAGTTTTTAATTTCATGCACGTCTAGCACAAACACAAGTGTCAGTATTATGACTGTGCAGATCATGCAATGCACAGCTACATGGTGTTTTAGCAAAAAGAAACCATCTTTGAAAGGGACATTTCAAAATGAAATGAGTGTTAATCGATGTAGCCATGGTGCACATCATGCCATGTAATGCTGTATGGCATATGCGGAATGGTTATCCAAAAGGAAATATAAATTTAAAAATCTTGTAATTAAAAAAATATAATGAAAAACAAATGCAATCAAAAGCAGTAGCTAATCTCTCTTCATATATCACGTAAGAGGCAATACAATTACCCAAGACACATTCTACAAAGCTAGGAGACAAAATCTCAGTGGCTGCCATAGTTTTATCTTCATTTTTTTTAACCTCTTTTTCCTAAAAACCTACTAGCCAAAAAGGGCAGCTCTGACTTTTACCTTAACACAGTAAATACCATATCAGCAACCAACAGTTAATAACAAGAAAATAAAAGATTACATGGGACCCTCCCTTGCCAGGAAATCACAAAAATTGATTTCAAATGAAACCGACTAGATTAATTGAAGACATCAGCTTTACTCTAAGAAACCTGTTTTTGTCAAAATGGCATTCCTCAATTTGCTAAGATCTCTCCCTTTCAGAGTCCTTCCAATCCCTTCACACACAGAAAAAGAAGAAATTTGACTTCTTGCTAGCTTCTTAGCTATCCACTCATGTGGAGGGATCATTTCATCTTCTTCATCATCATCATCATTGTCATTGTTGCTAATTTTATCGTTATAGTATCCATTACCGTCATCATCCCATGATCCATTACCTGGATTTTTCCCATAAATCTTTGACCAATCGGGGATATTCACAGGAGCTGATGATTGTTGAGCTAGTTTGTGTTCATGGGTGGTTGTCGGTATCTTTCTTGGAGAACTATGGAGTCTCCTAGAAGAAGAAGAAGAAGAAACAAAGGAATTGAAATCTTTAGACTTCCTCTGTTTTGGAGTTGAATCTTCTCTATCTTTCACTACTGACCAGACATCTTCTTCTTCAAAGTCTTCATCTTTTATTGATTTCCTGATATATCCACCATTACTCCCATGCCAATCTGCCATTACTGTGTGTTAAAAGATGAAAATTGAATCAAAATAAGAGAGAGAAAGAGAAAGGGAAAGAAAAGGAGAAGATTTGAGCAAAGAACAGAGAAACCTATAATATAAATAGAAGGGGTAAGTACTAAGTAAATGGCTAAAGCTCTTTCCTTTTTTGATTGAGCTCTTTTATGCTAGCAATGGGAAACATGAAAAAGATTAAAAAGAATAGTTTTTTTTTTTTTTGTAGGGGAAATAAGATGAAAGAGAGAAAAGGGTGTCAGAGAATAATATCAGGAATCTACCTTAGGCTCTGTTTTTCCAACTTTCAAAAGAAAAGCAGAGAGCTTTCCAAAGATTTTATCTTTATCTCCAATTGTTACTGAGGCATTAACCCAAAAAACTCAACCAGGACAAAAAAAGAGAAGCTGTGAAGAACCTATTTGGAATAGCACCAAATAAAGTCACAGATCTCAAGGCCTTAAAAATGGTACACTGCAACAACTGTGGAGAAAAAGACAACAAAAAATTGGGGTTTTTAACTTCAATGGCCTGATCAAACCAAACCCTTATATGGGAAAGCAAAGCAATGGAAAGAAATTTAAAAAATAGCTTAGGATATTGAATTTATCGATGGGCTTTCATTAGAATCTCAGTTGCCACAGTCTGCCTCTTTATCCTCTTACCTAGAAATGGTCACTCTATAAGTTTGCTCAAGTAGACAACAAAACAAGCCCCTCGCCTCGCCCACAGGAATTAATTAGTTGGGTTTTAGGAGACAAAACTCATATCTCAATCAAACTTTCCAGGCGTAAATGTTAATCCTAATATACTAAAAAAGTTTCGGTTTTTTTTATAAAAAGAATTTCAAATTTTGGTGCAATATGAAATATGAAGAATGCTAAGCAAAAACATGAGAGAGCAATAAAAGAAGTGGTTTGCGATAGGTGGAAGTGGCGAAAAGTGATTGGTTAGACCACTGTCACAGATTTCAGTAACCTTATCCTCTAATTTTGCACACTCATTAGGCAGCCACCAAAATCAAAATAAATAATAAAAAAATGAAAAGAAATGATTTAGTTTGTGGGCTTCTAACTGTAACTCAACTGCTCCCACTGTTATCTTTTTTTTATACATAATTTTTTATTAAAATTAAAATTATATTTATTTATCATTTTTAAATTTATAATATAATTTTAATTTATTTTTTTAATAAAATCAGAATCAATCAAGAGCTATAATTTATTGTTGCGGGTTAACGTAAATGGAGGAAATTAAAGGTGAGGGATAAGGTGAGAAGTCTTCTCAAGCTCAAATCAGGGGATTCCCTGTTGGAAAATGACCTTAGAGCAGCTTAGTGGATCAACGCTTCCCTTTTCTTTAATCATCCACAAATACACACAAAGTCAAGAATCAATACGTTACTCCTTGCGAAAATGGTGTTGTATTAATTTTATAACTATTATAATTTAATATCGGTATGAAGCTTATGGTACAATTAAACAAAATTTTATAATAATAGGATCAAAGTTTATTTTTAAAAAAAAATTCAAATCCTTAATGGGTACAAGTACCATTAATATCGGCTAATTGAATTGGCAGATGGAATAATTTAAATTTCACCAATTAAGAATAATCAAAACAGTAAAAATATTATTATTCCATTAAGATTGTACTTCTTAGAATATATAATAACTGAGTTGTAGTACATAAAAGCCCTAACAAAAGAAATAATGAGAACGGGACTTACCAACTTTAATTATCATCCATAATTAACAATTATTATGTACTAAAATCTTGGCTAATTTAATATTATGAACTTTTTTAAATTTGAGTTTCTACAATTATAAATTTTTAATCAGGTAGTCATTGAATGCATCTGATGCTAATCATGCGCATTCAATACCCATTATTCGATAAGAATAAAAAATATTAATTTTTAGTCAGACGGTGCGTATTAGTATGCATATTAACACCCGATAATGTATTAACAACTCTTTTTATCTTTTTCTTTTAATTATATTACGAGGGACAGACAATGACCACTCCAATTATATATGTGAATTATTTCTTAGCCTGGTTTAAATTCAGAAGAGGACCTAAAAACAGAAAAGAAAGTGCAATAAGTAGGCACAACTAATTTTATTGCAAGAACCAAGAAGAATCAGCTCTATCTGCCATGGACCAACTTAGTCTTTTAACCTATGATAATGGCAGTTCAGCTGCCTACCAAGCATGTTCGGATACACTTTCCCTTATTTTTTTATGTATACTTTATAGTAAAATTTAAATTTTATTTATCTGTTATTTTTAAATTTTTAATATAATTTAATTTATTTTTTTAATTTAATTTTTTTAATAAAAATAAAATCAATTAAATTTAATAATTTAGTATTAATCATATAATTCAATGCTAAATTTAAGTTTATTTATTATTTTTTAATTTTTATAAAAATAATAATAGTGACAAATAAAAAAAATAAAGAAATTAATTGTTACCTCTTTAAATTACAATTAGCCTCATAATTATGAGCAAATCTCCATTTACATAATTCGAATTTATGTATTTATGACGATCATCGCTTAAAAAATGCAGATATTAGTTCTAAACCAGCTGCTAATCAAGATAGAATTATATATATTTCAGTTTTTTTATTTAATTTTGATTTAGAAAAAATCAAAAGGACTCTTTCTCTATTATTTTTTAATAGTAAGATATATGTTTTTTCTTCAAAAAAATTGTTAGCATGTGGCTGCTGGGATTCGAGCCCAGGTCTTCACGGCCACAACGTGAAATTCTTACCACTAAACTACAGCCACTTGGTGCTTAGAGGTTAAAGCAATTGACTTTAAAACTCAAAATTACGGTTCAAGCTGTCAGTCACAATCCATATAAAAAATAAAATTTCATAAAACTAAAGTTTGGATTAAGAAAATACCAATTAAATTATTATAGAGCGAAAATTTTAATATGATATGAATAAATTAAGATATTATAAATTGCTTTAAATTAATACTATACTTTAATAATTGGTTAGCTAAGCACATCTCAAACAATGAAAATTCGATAAAAAAAAAAAAAGACTTTAACAGTTAAATCAACCCAAAGAAAAATGATGAAAAAAGAAAAATAATATTTTAAGGTTTTGAGCTTAGAGACATAAGGACTTAGGAGCTTTAAATAATGCTGCCTAAATGTACAACATAAATGAATCAAACAATTAATATTGTTGTAATGGTTACAACAAGCTATTATTGATTAGTAACGTTTGTCCATTATAACAATCGTCCAATAATTGTAACATAAAGCTCCATATATAACCAAGTTAGTAAAAGTTCGAAGTGATAATACATATAATTCTACAAAAGCTCATGTGATCTAAACCCATTTCAAACAGCCTACACACCTCATGTCCCTTCGGACATGTGTGATCTATTACATTAAACATGTCAACCGCTATCAAATCTTATCAACCTGATAAAATCATGTTGTGTCAGCTATACTGATACACTTAACGGAATATAAATAGTCAAATTATTGTCAGACCATACCTTCTACCTACCAATTACTTTTACTCGAATATACCTATCTATTAGGTCTTATTTTTTTTATAAATAACCAAATCATTAAGAGTTTTGGATATTACACTTTTAAGATTCTCTCTCTGCTTTCTTTGACTTAAATTTCGAAATGTTAACGCTCGAACTAACCGGACTAATCTTCTTACACATTTAGATAACTCACAATCTTATCAGTTCAAACCAACTTTCTCATTTTGATATTCTCATATCATATCTAAGGTCGCAAGTAGTGAAATTGTTATTTATACTATTTTAACCGTCCTTTCGTCTTTTGGAATACATTATATTATGCAAATTTTTTTTGACAATGGCTAATTTTTCTCAAAATCCACATTTAGTCTAAATTAGAATGTAACTTTCAATTCTTGGCTTGTAGCCTATTTCATTCCAAAATTATATTTCCACGAAATGTCTATCTACCTTGAATATTGTTAGTATTCATTGAATGGTGGAAAGAAGAACATGAAAAGAAAACGTTTTTCCAAATAAAATGAGAGAAAAAATTGAAAGCCGTGTTTTACTTTGACACTAATTCGTCGTTAAAAGATAAAATAAAAAATGGAGCCAACAGATTCAGTATATAATCCCTGAATTATGAGAAAACAACATAATCAGAAAAGAAAAATGTAATCATATGATTGATTAGTCAGCGTTATGTCAAGTCATGACATTTAGGTAATGAGATGTTTCTGTTTTAGATGCATTGTATACTTTAATGGACAAAGAAGCTTTAATGGACAAAATAATCACCTTGTGAAAGTATTGAGTCTTCAATCATTAAATAAAAGAACCAATTTCTACCCTTCAACAAGGAATAATCCCACTTGACAATGACTTTTGATAAGATAAGCACACCTTAAGCTCCCTTTTCATTCCCTGTTTTCTAATGGAGGACGGTTTTTGATAGGCTTTCTAAAAAAGATTATTGTCAGCGAACAGTATCACCTAAAATACGATCTGATATTAAAAAAGAATAGAAAATATAGTAAACTAATAAGTATGCTAGCCACAACCTTCTTTTGGATTGTTAGTGGGGTCATAAGAGGCAAAATTACAAGGGATAAATTAGTCATAACTTTAATTTTCACAAAAGTTTTGTCTTTTCAGTATCAACAAGAGATGAAGCAACTTTGGATGGCTAGCAAGTGATGTGCTAGCCACCCAGGAGCTTTTTAGCAAATATCAAATCATAGAATTTGCACAACTCATTTAGCAGGCCACAACTAGAATGATAGATTGAATACATACACTGTTACTGCCTTGACAAATTAGCCGAAATGTCCAATGATAATATGAGTAAGATGACGCTTATGTCACATCTGAACTGGTATGAAAATCAGATCAACTTCATACTATAACATTTCTTTTGGTATTTTTGTACATTTTCTGCACTAAAAGACAAAAGTTGAATTCTAGCTTGAAAAATTGCTGATAGCTCCAATATCACGAGGACAAAGTGCCAAACCTGTACAAATGCCGTGGAATGAGCTGCATACATGTCTTTGGGTTCAAATAGCTGCATATTAGTCTTTGAGCTCAACTAATTTCTTCCCTTCACTTGCGTGCTGCATGGTAAAGCTCAATGTAATCAAGAGCAGGCTTATTCCAAGACCAGTCTTGCTCCATAACAGCTTTGCACAACGAGTTAAACCACTCCCTACCATCATACCAAGCAGAAATTGCCCTGAAAATTTCATTCAGAAAATAACATTATACCACCCAGTAAAAAGAAAAACACCACCGAAATGTGTACATCTGGGCTCCCTCATGCATGTGCACGTGCACGACTGTATGTGTGTGTGGAGGGAGAGAGAAGGCAAAGGGCAGGGATAGTTAACCAAATTCTTTCAACACTTCCCAAGGAGGAGCGAACTAAACAAATGATTTCCACTTTTGGCAGTGTCCGAACTTCACACACTACCCTCCATCCACCAATCCAGAACTTACTTCCATTTGTTGGACAAAGTTCAGAAAATAGTAAAGAAATTTTCTGAAGAAGATAAGTTGACAGAGAGAATAATCGAGTGTTTTATTGGGTTGATTTATCCCACAGGCACTCCTCGGAAACTCATATCGAATATCCATTTTTATGGGAACTATTGATTATAATGGGGAAAACTGGAAGCCATTATATAAGAATGCAGATATGAATTACCTCTTCCAATAAACAAATCTGGCATGCACTCACCTATTTAAAGCGTAGTCAACGCCAGCAGCATCAGCTCCATCAAAACTAAATCCATTTGGTTCAAGACCTTGTGCCTCCGCTCTCTCTTTATCATGGTCAACATCAAACACGGTGTCATACAGTCCTGCAAAGAAAACATCAAAATTGACAATCAAATACATTGCAACGAGTTAAAATTGAAGCAACCAAGGTTACAAGAATATCTCAGCAGGTACACATTAGCATAGGGATAATATGCGAGTAGTTGAATCCTAATTATGACTCGAGGTGTATGAGGCGATATTAGGTTGGCTGGTTCAAAAAGGAGTCAAATGATAATAATTACTCCCTCCATCCCACCAAAATTGCCATCTTTTCACAAAAAATTTGTTTCACCAAATTGTTACATTGAAAAATTCAAAATAACATTTAATACATCATTTTCAACTTTACCCTCGTATAATGTGAACAAAATATTTAATATAATGTAAACAAAATATTTCATATTTTAATTAATGTTTATCCTTTTTTTACACACTTTACTATAATAATCTAAATTAAGAGGGAGGCATTTTAGTCTATTCGATATAATTTTATATAAAAATTAGCAAAACCAATAATTATCTTAATGATTTGTGTAATAAATGATAATTTAGTGGGATGGAGGAAGTATAACTCAAGAAATTAGACAATACTAAAAAAAAAAAAAAAAACTAAGAATGTCCCAGCAACTAGGCAAGAACACACCTCCAGTTTTTCTTACAACTGGTATAGAACCGTATCTCATTGCAGTAAGTTGGGTAAGTCCACATGGCTCGAAAATTGATGGGACTAGTATGAAATCAGCGCCTGCATAAATCTAATAAAAGGAACAAGAGAGAGAAGGAAGTAGTAAGGGTCCAATTGCAGAAGCAATATGTCAATTTGCATCCCAATGAAACTTAAAAACTAAACAAAGAGAATATACCAAGTGCGAAAGGGGCTCATCATAAGTTAAACAAACGCGAGCACGGTCATTATGAGAAGAATGCAATTGGTTGGCCAAGTTAACAAAATCATTCTGAATGCGAGGATCTGGAGCTGACCCAAGCAATACAACCTGCAAAACACAAACTGCATCAGTTTAGGCACAAACTGATCTATGCAGATGACTTAACTTGCAAGCCAACATTAGGGGACATATTTCATGCACCTAAATCCATGAATGTAACTACATCTGTTGGTGCTAGCTTTGCATTAAAGGATCATACGATGGGGATGAAATTTCATTTTGTGTTGAGCATGTTGTCAATAGTGTGCAAGACGTGAGAAACATGAAAGTGGATAAGAACACCAACCTGTCCATTGTGATCTAAGGTTTGCCAAATTGCATGCTTGATAAGATGGATTCCTTTTTGATGTGTCAGGCGAGTAATAATTCCTAACAAAGGGAAGTCAGCCTTCTTTAGGCCAAGCCTTTGCTGTAAAGCTTCCTTAGCAGCTCTTTTGCCTTCTACAACATTTTCAGAGGTGTAAGATACCTGTAATATCATCAGTTAAAATTATTTCCAAGCACCAGTTGCAACCAAAGACAAGGAAGCAAGGAACTAAAGAAGAAATCTTAAGTATGCCTGGTCACAGAAATCCACAGTTGAATTGGCTTTTTACTCACAGAAGTAAGCATCGTAAAAAACTTCAAATACTAATTCAAGGTACAGAAATCAGGAGCAGCTATAACTAAGGGCTTAAGTTCAAGTAAAATTAGTTGAAGTACTTCAAATACAGTAGTGCAATATACTTACAGGAATAAATTTGTCATTATAAGGATCCCACATATCTGGGTCAATTCCATTCAGTATACCATGAAATTTCATGAGATGAAGAGCAACTGCTGCATTTCCAGCAACCTCCCTTGAATATGTTGGAGACACCTATAGACAACAACAAAATGTGAGATATTAGAGCAAAATATATCAAACAGTCAAAATCATGAATGAGGAAAGCTGTAAATTAGACAAGAAAACAAAGGAAATGAGAAATACTCACAGTTGTACACTTGTCAGCATATGACATAGCTTTCCCAATGTTGCCTGCCCCAAATTCAAGGTTGTGAATTGTAAAGACAACCCGAGCTTTGCTAAGACCATAGTGCTTGTAATGGTCCTTAAACAACCATGCAACTGGAGCACTAGACCAATCGTGACAATGGATTATATCCTGCAAGTTTAAAGTAGCTATGAACATGGATATCTTGGAAAGGGGCAGTCAACTATATAACAATCAACCCAATATAATCCTTGGCTCCACACTTCAAATTTCAGCCACACTTTCCAATAATGGTTTTATCCAGTGGCATCAGAACTTCATTTTGCATGTCTGTGTTGTTAAAACACTAATGATGACAGTATTTAGCATCAAGCACGGCTAACAAACAAATTGAAAACAATTCAAAATCATTTTACCAAACTAAAAGAAAAACTAATAACTTTTAAACCCGACAAACTTACAGGATGAAATCCACTCTGTTGTAAGAACTCAAGAGCTGCGTGGCAAAAGAAACCAAACCTCTCCCCATCATTTCGGCAGCCGTATACACAACCGGTCCAAAACATCCTGCAATAGAGAAATAGTCATGAGATAATGGTGGACATGCTGTCAAGCGCATTGATTATTGTGAAAAGACACATTACAAACAGCCAAGCACAGAAGTATATTTAGGCGCAATGATGAAATGTTACTCTTCGATGAATATTTTAACTTTCAAGAACCGGTCTTGAGCTGGCAGAGTTAAAAACCAGAGATTGCTGAGTAAGTTTTCATATTTAACTGACAGGTCAATAAGGAAAAAGATAGTAAAAAGCATCCATCAAAAATTGGGATTTATGCCCTCCAACAAAGTGAATCCAGGAAAGAAAAAATAAAAAAAATAAAAAATGAAAAAGCTCAAAATATTTAACATGTTAAACTGGTCGCAAACAATACAAGAGGCCTGCGGATTCACGTAGCAAATGGTTAATGCATATTTTGAAAAGTTTCAACAAATTTATCCACATCAACAGCATGAATCATAATGTATGCCTTCTAAAGAAAATTTATAGCAAGTGTTTATTTGGAAATGTGATGCTCTCCTTCAGTTTGCTAAAAGAAAAAAAAAAAAAAAACTCAGAGCAACAGTAATTATATTAAGTTTCCCTCCACAAATGTATTAGCCCTCAAGCAAATTACAACATTGGCTATGAAAATTTTCATCAGTTCAAAGCGCAATACAAATGTACAAAGGCATGCACAGACAACAGAATATGAAATGCATATTTGTGATCAATGACCAAGTAATTGTAATAGAAGATGATGTGAGAAGAAAAAGAAATCGGTGCAGCAAAGCATTGATTTACCCATTCTGAGGATCCAAAAAGTAAACAGGAAGGCCTTCTACCTTCCCAAACCACACTTTTATTTCTGTTCCTCCCCAGGAATAGCTTTTCTGATAATGAAGGTCCTTCACCTGTTTCAGAACATGCACATAAAATAAGTTAGTATTCATGAAAAAAAAAAAGAAGTTTAGGCTGTGAACTATAGAAGCATTGCAGTGAATTCTGCATGACAATCTTTTTCATTTTAATAATTCTTGACAATATACCACAATCAAAACTATTCCCATGTACCTTTCACATAAAAATTTAGTTATTGTTACAGAACAATAGAAAGGAAAAGCCTAAAACAACCATAGTTTAGCACATGCACATTCACATGCTCAAAACTGCTAAACTATAAGGATTATTATAGAACTTGCATTAGGAATTTTCATATGGTGATCTTTTGACTGCTATTTGAATAAATAATTCATATATCAGCAATCTCCATGAACTGCATTCCCCATGCAGAATTTTAAATGGTCAAATATAGGTCTCACCAGTTAATTCTAATGCTAGTGATATAAATGGCTGCTACAGACAGGCTTTATGAAAATTGAAATATATGATTAAGGAAGTGAGAAAAATCAGTAGTTCCACTAAGAAAAGAGGTCTTCTTTATTTTTATATATATATTATTTCTTTTAACAAGAGAAAAAATGAAGTTCAAATATCTGCAATAAAGAAGCAGCAATGAATCTTACATGGCTAAGGTTCAAACAATCATACTTTGGAAGAATGATGTCCACACTGTGATTTAAATCTTGGACAGCACGGGAGAGACTAGTCACAACATCACCAAGTCCTCCAACCTGCAACAGATATTCCAAGATAAAGACAAGCAAGAATTACAGCAAAGATTAAAATATTTTAGATAAGGTCAACAGACATCCTGCACCGATTAAAAAAATTGAACAAACTAAAGTTACCTTTGCTATTGGGGCCATTTCAACAGCAACATGCACAGTATGCATGGGTGGCTCCTTCATAATTCCTCCAATAACAGGTATATGATAATCCATGCCATCTCTATTGTCAAAAATTCCACCATCTTCCCTCTCCGAGAATACAAAATCCATCAGGTATGCATCCAATGGAACCTTGACTGGGAAAGAAAACGTCAAAAATGAAACACTTGTAACTATCGGAGCAACTAATATTGAATTCACCAATTAAATTTTGAATCATCTTAAATCATTAGCGGCTATTAACCAAGTTAACCTGAGTATTATGTGAAAAACCAAATGGAAAGACAGAAGCCACTGGCTTAATGGACAATACAATCACCGTAACACTTGCAATAAAGATGTTCATGTGTTCTAAGTGTACTAAGATAAAGAATAGAACTAGTCCCAGAAATTTACCGGCGGTTTTGACAAGAGAACTATTTTCTACAGGCAACATTTTCTGAGGTGGCAATGGACCTTTACGATGGGTCCAACGATTAAATGAACCTCTGAACCAAACATCAGGTTTGCCATTCAGAACTGTGTTAGCAGGATTATAGAAAACTGTCACTGTGCTTCCTGCCTGAACATCAAGAGGATCAGTATAAACTATATGCTTTTGGGACAGCAGAAACCTTTTCAAAGTTCTCTCCTTCCTTTCAGATTTCATGCGTGCTGTTTTCTCAGCCTGTAAGAAGAGAACACAAAACAAAGGTTCATACCAAACTTGGAAAGAGACCTGATGCCGAACAATGTAATAAATTTTTCTAGAAGTTTAGCTTATGCAGTTTTATATAGAAGCAGCAAACAGAAAATAACCACCTTAAACTGTTAAACAAATCCACGGAAACAAGATTTGTTTAAATATTATAGATTTTAAATAATATCATTTTAAATTTAAACAAGCAAACTTACCTTGACACGTATGGCCTCTTCCCTTAACCTCCTCTCCTGCTGTAGCTTCCTATACATCTGGTGTTCTTCCTCAACCCAAAGTAATTCTTCAGGAAAGGATCTTGGGACAATTGCATGGAAGTCTTCTCGATTATTGTTATCATAGACAGTGGCACCCTGAGGTGGACCATCAGCAAAAACCCAATCCAAGACAAAAGCTCGATCAGGTACAACAACTGCAGAAAACAAGTTGCAGAGAAAACATAATCATGCTAAAAGTAATTCCAAATCAAGCACCAGATTGCAGCAAGTTCATATAACATTTGGTTGGTGCCAACCGAGAAGGTGCAAGGAAATAGGGCGACCAAAAATGAAAATAATCTTAAGAACATGAAAATATTTGATCGTTTACTTGTGCAAATTGTACATATAAATGGCTCGCCTTTAAAAAACTGCCATCTCTCTCTTTCTTCTTAGTCCTAAAACACATGAAAGAAGATTGAGATGTCATGTAGTCATTAAAATATTGCTCATGCATCCAGAAAGTGCAATACACATAGAGAAACAGAAAAAAGATATTCCGTTGAAGCAAAAGAACTATTAGGAAGTCCACAGGCCAAGAATAATAAATCCAAGAGGAATTGATACATAATGCCTCTTACGAGCCAAATTTATTAGACAGTGGCACATGTTATGGCTCTATACAACAATCACAATGAATTGTAAACATTAGAATCACATCATCTGATGAGGATGTCCATGCAAAACTAATTACTTCTTGCCCATTAATATATGCATATTCGGAGCACTTTTAACAGAAAACTGCTACAGCAATTTCAACACATAATCATTTGAATCTAAACCTCTCATATCTCTCTTGATAATCTCATATGTACAATCCCTACGAGTTTATCCTTTCATTCACTCAAAGGGGCTGCAATATTTTACAGAAATCTAGCATGATAAGCACTGTTAATGCCATCACATTCACCAGTATCAAAATGTATAAAAAAAAAATACAAGGTTCAGCATTAATTATTTCAGTTGCTTATGAAAGAAAGAAAGAAGAAGAAGAGGGAATATCCAAATAAATTGTATCAAACTTGATGATTTCACTGCCTTCATCTTGCTTGAAATTGAATAAAATCAAAATAAAGCAAAAGATTCAGGACAAAATAGTTCTCCGGGTTTTAATGAAAATCAGAAGGCTTAGAATTTAGATTGGTCAAGATAATGCTCCAATTGTTGGAGCTCCGTATGCACATCAAGATTTAATCAATTGCACTGGAAAAAAAAATCTTCATACGTTGAACTTTCACACATACCATTAGCGTACCACCAGTCACCATCCTTTCCTTGGGTGCTGACAAGATTTTCAACAATGACCAATCCGCTATTCCAATTATTGAATCCCCCATGAATCCAAAGTTTGTTGGAATGAGCGAGAGGACCTGAGCTTTTATTATAGTACAAGCGAATTGTGTCCCCACCTTTAAACTCACTAGGCTCTATATACCATACATTAGCAACAGATCTTGCAGCTTTTCTCATCAATTGGTGAAGCATTTCTCTCTTCTTGTCAGTTTCAACCTTTGCCTGTGCTCTATCAGCTTCGTTTGCAGCCTTCTCTGCTTCTCTTTGCCTCTGCTCCTCTGCTTCTCTTTCTCTCTCAGCTTGTTCTTTTGCAAGTTTCTCTTGCTCCCTTCGTTTTTCCTCAATCAAGAAATCATCAAATGCTAGTGCATCCATTCCGCCTTCCACAAGTATGTAGAAATCTTTTCTGTCATTATTGTCATAGGCATCTTTCCCATTAAAGAAGACAAAGTCCATTTTATATGCTTCTTTCGGAACATGAACCTGACAAGCCCACCAATCCCCATTCAGATGGGTCTTGTTCAACCTTAATTTAAAAGATTGCCATCTCCAATCATTGAAGGCTCCCATAATTAAAACATCGGGCTCATTATTCAGAGTGGACAGGCTCCTATTAAGATATACTTCTATATCTTGATCGGGTTTCGCTACTGGGGGATAAACAAAAAATTTGTTTTCCCTTGATAAACTATCTTTAGCAAGACCCTCAATTTCTTGTTTCCGCAATTTTTCTTCCATTTCCAACCTTAATTCTAGAGAAGAACCTTCAGGTTTCTTTTCATCAGTACCGGCAGTTGCTTCTAATTCTAGAGAAGAACCTTCAGTTGTGTTTTCATCAATTCCAACATTCTCTTCTTTTAGAACCTCATCACTCTTTAAGTTCTGGGACTTCATTTGCTCTATAGCTATCTCCTCGGCTGGCACATTCACACCCTCAACACCACCAACACTTCCATTTTTCACAGTTAGATTGCTTTTAGTAACAGGCACCTTAGTGCTCGTTAATGATGCTTCTTGAGGTATCTTTTCTTCTATAACTTCCCCGCCATGTGTAAATTCAATCGCCTGTTCATCTATATCAGCTTTAGGTTCAAGTGTTTTCATCTTTGGATCCACAATCTGACGAGATTTTAGATTAGTTGAACCCTCTTTATATTCATTTTCCCTAAAATCCTTCTTTTGGGTACCTGATCGTACAGGTCCTTTTGAGGTGAACCCTTTAGAAGAAGGTCCTCTAGGCTTTGAAGTCGATATTTTTCCATTTTTCTTCTTAGAAAAATCTAAACAATAAGACAACTCAAAATTTGAAAACATACCACATTGATTAAGATGAATTAAACTTATAGCAAGAACTTTTTTTTTTCTTTCAAAAACTTAATTAGAAAATTAAAAAATAAAAATAAGAAAAGTAACCTGCACTGGCAGCTATGTACGATGACATCCCAGCTGTTGGTAGTTTGTTGCTCCATGAAGTAAACTGAAAAGGAACAGATTGAATCAAATATCCAAAGTTATTTTTGCTTTAATAATTTATATCTATTCATGTAGCTAGGAAAGGATTAAGTAGCAGAACTAAAACTAAAATCACAGCAAAAAGCCAATGGGACCCCACAAAAGCAACGGCCTGAGACAATCGATAACAAAAAGGCAAATCAAAAGCGAACATAACCAATCAATAAACAAATACAGTAATGCTTAAAGCAGAAACTTTTAAACAAAACTAACACAACACAGAATCAAAAATTGATAATTTAATTCAGAAAAGGGAAAAGAGGTCACTCATAACTGCAATCCAAGACAACAGCTGACTCGAAAAATTAAGAACAGAAGCTCACCAATCATAGGAAAGTTCAAGAAAGATAAAGAAGAAATGAACTTACAGATGAGAATTTGCTGGTTTTAACATGAGGAAAGGACGCAAGAAAAGGTTTGATCTTTAAGAGGGTTCTCTCGTGAAAGACCGGTCTGCAATTGAGAGTTCTCTGAGCTTGCAAACCCACTTCCATGGCTACTTTTACTCACTCACTGTAGAAACGAGAGCAGAAAAATGGTTCTTGCCCACCAAAAGACTTCGACTTTGAAGATTAGCTTAAAATGCCAAGTAACACTTTTATCTAAGAATTCATGTCTCTCTATAACTGTGCAAGGATGCATCTGAAATTGTGAATATAATAATTATTTAAAAAAAAATAAAAAAGAACATGCTCTGCTGATAACACAGGAAAACAGAATCCTTAAATCTCAGCCATAGACATCAGACAAAATTCCAAAACTACTAATCTAATAAGATCTTAAAATAATGACCATCCGATCACATTAAGTGTACCTCACTGCCAAAATTTGGGTCAATCATTTATATTAAACTGGTAAATACTTGTTTTACATGCGTCATTGCAGGTTTCTAGGAATGGATATCAGCTTAAAATCAAAAAATTTAGAAAAGAGCCTAAAATCAAATTTGAAAAAAAAAAGAAAAAATTATTGAAATATTTCCTGCTGAATTTTAATTAAGTTTTATCTACTTTATATATATATATATATATATATATATATATATAAGGTTAATTATGCTATGAATTATTTACTAAAATAGACAAAATTTTACTTATTTTCAGTTCATTTCATTTTTATCATTAAATCACTTTTTGAATATATATATATATATATAAGAATTACCACTTCCAAAGGTAAGGGTAATTCAGTTAATTTTACTGTAAAAAAAATTATCTGTTAATTATATTATATTTGTATAATTTCTCCATTTCAATTTAACATAACATAATCTTACATGCATTTGTCATCAAGCCAAGTCAACAATAAACTATAACAGTTTTCACTTTATAAGCGTGCAATTAGCATTAAAATTCATGAATGATATTATGGAACTGAACTAAGTATTTTCCTTAATGAAAAAGATTAAAGCTAATTTTCAAAATTTCACCCATTATTGCTGGATATTGCACTAAAAACGTTTCATCAAAATCCCTGAATTTTGAACTATATAGTTGCAGATTTTGACTGGTTAAAAAATAATAATAATAAAAAATCTAAAGAACTTAATAAAGAGAAAATATGATGGCTTTATAATTAGACATGTTCATAGCTGGGCTTGGATGGAAAAGAAGTTTATAAAGCCATGAAAATCCGCCCTTGAAAAGATCTAATTCATAATTTGGATTCCATTACAACATTCAGACCATTTTCAGAGCTTTTGGAAATACAAAGCTAATGGATAAATCAAATTATAGTGTGAAGGGACTATCAACTACAATGAAGAAATCTATACATTCTGTTGAAACAGATCATTAATACCAAGTCTCCTAAATCTAACCACCAGATAATTAGCTTGATTTAAAGTGCGGCGGATCTCGAATTCTAACATTTATAATTGTAATTAGACATTATGTAACTGAAAAAACTAGGCATCCTCTCGCGGAAAGCTCAAGGCAACAGCAGTATAAATATCAGGAGACAAAGTCTGAGGTATAATGATATGCAGATTGCTAATTTGACTTGTTCAAAAATACAGAGAGTTTCATAAGCAATTTGAGAATTACAATGGAAGTAAGAAAAGAGAAAAAATTGTCCTATCTCATAACTGTTATTAGAAACAAGCATATTTTGAATGAATATGAAGGTACAACCACGAACTTATTGGCAGAATTGTGTAGATACACTTAGACTAATGCATTAGCACCTGCAACAATCTCCAAAATCTCTCCTGTAATCTTAGCTTGGCGCTCCCTATTGTAAACTATTGAGAGATTCTTCTTCAATTCTACTGCATTATCGGTTGCATTGCTCATAGCACTCATTCTAGCAGCAAGTTCACTAGCTAATGACTCCTGCAATGCCTTCAAAATCTGACTGTTAAGATACAGAGGTAACAAAGCATCTAGAATCTGAGCTGGGTCCTGCTCAAACTGTAAAATCGGCGAAAAATCCACAGTTGCAGCCCTAACAACACCTCTCTCCACAGTTAACTTCCCTTCTTTTGTTGTCAGCCTGAAGAACTCATCCTCTGCAGCATCTACACAGTTCCCATTAATGTCACAAATCTCTCCCTTTGGTGAGAGTGGAAGCAAGGTGTGTATAACCTGATCAGACTTAACTAGTGAGACAAATTTTGTGTATAAAAGCTCAACCTTGTCAACCTCTTCGCTAACGAAGAGCGAAAAGACATCATCTGCTATTGCCTGAGCTTCTTTAGCTGTTGGAAGACTGGTGCCTTCAAGGAACCTATCAACAGGAATATAAGGGCGCCTTATGAAATAAGAGTTGCCCTTTTTTCCTACACTAATCACAGTATAATTAAGGCTAAGATCCTTCAATTCCGCTATTCTTGCTTCTGCTTTCTTGATAATATTGTTGTTGAATCCTCCACAAAGACCTCTATCACCAGTTATAACTACTAAAGCAACTTTCTTGACGGGCCTAACTTTGGTTAGAGGAACATCTATGTCCTCAGTTTGGAGCTGTTCATTAATGTTGTAAAGAACTTCTACAAGAGTTTCAGAGAAAGGCCTACCATTAACAACAGCTTCTTGTGCTCTTCTCACTTTAGCAGCAGCCACAAGCTTCATAGCCTCAGTGATCTTCTGCGTGTTCTTGACTGAGTCTATTCGGCTCCGAAGCTCACGGAGACCACAGTGAATTGGGGTCACAGAGGAAGATCTCGAAGGATTTGTCGTGGTTGAAGTGTGAGTAGGAAGCTGAAAAGGGCTGAGAGAAGAACAAAAAGAGAGTGAAGAGGTATCAGAAAGAGATGGTTTTGAAGGTATCCACATTGTTAGATTTGAGCAAGTCATGGTGGGTAGTGAATTTCCTGTGATTCTAGCGAGATAATATCAGGACAAGAAGAAGAGAGAATTCTGTCTATGTGGGTGTTTGGTCCTTGACACTGTTTTTGTGAAATTCTTATCTTTTTTCTTGTTTATGGTTCTTGGTACGGAGGGAAATGAATGGAGGAAGAGAGAGGGAGTGGATGAGGTTTGGGGATAACGATTTTGACTGTTGGAAACCGCTTGGGACATGAATTTGATGCATTTCTAAAACCATTATTGTACATTTATATATAATGTGGCAAGATCTCAGCGGATTGTACATGTAAATCTGATGTGGCAAGATCTTAGTGGAGGTACAGAAATTGGGATCATTCCATTGGTTCCACAGATTAAGAGGTATACGCTGCTATGCGACTAAGATACTTTCTGGCTGGCAGCTTTGTACTTCAGTGAATATTTTTTTTTTCTTTAAAATAATTAATCTGTAGCTCATAGCAAAATCTTTCTTTTCCTGCATAATAAAAAAGCTTATTTCATTTTTCTTTTCTGCAGTTTTTGTTTTTTCACATTGCAATTCATCATCATTATAGTTCATAAACTGTTCGAGACAAGTATTTTCCATACGATCATATAGAGAAGTCATATTGAACGTTTCGATAGCACCCTAACAAATATTGGAGCCACATAATCATAAGAGCTCAGGAATTAATAACAATAACATCTTACAAATTCAATAATTTATCACTGAACATGATTTAACAGTAGGCCATTCATATCATGCTGCAGAACAAAAAATTCCATCAATAAAACAAGTTCAAGCCTCATTCAGCCAAATTTTCGCTTCAAGTGTTACTCTGGGGAGATTAAAGGTACTTATACATTCTGTTGAAAGTATAACCAATACAGTGTACAACTGATAATTCCTTTTCTACAAGCACTTAATAAATTCTGTTCAGACAACAAAGACAGAACAAAGATTTGAAGCTCATTCTGCAAAACTGAACTCAGGTCTCCCCACTTTCTTCAGCAATTAGTGGACCAACTATGGCCTTATGTGTCTGCTTATCAGGAATCACTCCCTTGAGCACCATATTGTCATGCAATTCGATCACGTCTTCAGCGCTGCAATTCTTACTAAAACTTGTTACAAGAGTTGTGTAAGTTATATGGTCTGGAACCAGACCCCTATTGGCCATCATCTCCATTAGTTCTTTAGCTTCTTGAAGACAACCAAGCTTGCACAAAAGATTTATCAATGTGTTATAAGTGGCACGGGTAGGTGATATTCGTGCTTCTCTAATTTCTGCGGACAAAGTAAATGCCTCATCAATCTTCCCACTCTTGAAATACGCATGTATCAAGGTGTTATAAGTAATGATATCGAATACATCCATCCTCCGTAATTCATCCATTAGAAATCTTGCAAGATCCAAGCATTGTGCCTTGCATAAACCATTTATTACAGAATTATATATCAGCAAATTGGGCTTTTCCCCAGCCTTGATCAATTTCTCATAGACCTGTACTGCAGAATGAACGCGGCCCTCCTTGCAGTGCCCATCAATCAAAGTGCCAAATGTAACAACATCAGGAACCAATCCACGGACAAACATACTGGCCAGCAATTGCTTAGCTCCTGCTAAATCTTTGTTTCTACACAAATAACTTATAAGAATATTATGTGAAAATGCATCTCCAAATAGATTATTCTCAAGAATCTTGTTATGAAACTCAATAGCTTCATCAAAATGACCATTCCTGCAAAGACCCTTGGTGAGGATAGAATATGTGAATCGATCAGGGTGTATCTGCTTGGCAATCATGTCCAAAAACAGCCAAGAAGCTAATTCCATATCTCCTTCCACAGAAAGCTGATGGATGATCGAATTGTATATAACAGAATTGGGTATCAGTCCCTTCTTCACCATTTCATCACATAACCTAAATGCCTCCTCCAGACTCCCCATCCGTGAGTACCCATCTACCAAAGTTCCATAGGTCCTCACATTCGGCTCAATATCTTTCTCCATCATTCCATTTCTAACTTCTTCTGCCATATTTAACATTCCAGTTTTGCAAAACCCATTGACAAGAGAATTATAAGTTACACAATCAGGCTTAATTGAGTATGCAGTCAGGACTTCCATCTTCCTAACGAGCTTCAAGGCCAGAGCCATGGCACCCATGTTGCAAGCACCATCTACAATCAGGTTTAAAGTAAAAATATCAGGCCAAAAACCACACTTCAAGGTTAGATAGAATAACGAGATTGCTTCCATTAATTTGCTTTCCTTACAAAAAGCATGAACAAGCAAATTGAAAGTAATTGGATTTTCCACATATCCATAAGAAATAATTTCTTTATACCCTCTCCAGAACCTAGTAACCTCATTCAACTTCAAGAGATGACTCAAAAAGTTATTCCAAGCATGAATTGTGACCCTAAAACCCTTCCTTGGCAGCTTCTTGATCACTTCATGAGCACTCTCAGTAGCCCCAAATTGAGTACAAGAGCGAATTAATGCATCAAAAACAGCTGGGCTGGAATTGCACATTCCATAACTATTGACCAATGCATCAAGAATCTCCAAAGGAGATTTGCCAGAAATCATCAAATTCCCAATAAGAGACATCGCATCATCAAATCTCTTCGAGTTGACTAGAATATGAATTACAAAGCAACAAGGCTCCACTGAGAGCAAAATGCTCCTTTTCTCCACAACCCATCTGTAAAATTCTAAAGCTAATTGAGGTGAGTTTTGAAACTCGCAAACAACACGACTCACTAACGAACAAGTGAGATTGTGGGACATTTTCTCTAACAAATTCCATCTCCTGTGTTTGAGATTAGCACAAATTGCTTTGAGAACAATATCCTCAGTACTAGGGTTTGAGAAACCCCGACCCAGGTGAAAAGCACGGTTTAACAAAAAGCAAGTTCCTTTGGGTAACCAGAAGCTTAAAGTCATAGAATACGAAATACCCAATTCATCAAAAAATGATCTTGTAATGATAACTGCAGCAGACAGACAAAGAAAGACAATAATCCAGATTAGCAGAGTGTAAGACGCTTATCTGTTCAGCTAATTAGCTACATAACTATTTCGCACACTGCAAGAACAATATTTACCATGTAAAGATCAATTTTTTAGCTCGAAAGACCTTGAATATGAAGCAGCATAATTGGAGATAAACGAAAGCTTATTCCATTTTTATTTGCTTCAGGCAGGGGACTTCCTAACAGGACGAAAAGTTCTCTGCTTTTCGTTAACCGCCACCGATAAACTAAAAGTCCATCAAGCAAAGTCGCAGTGAGTTGATAGACTCCTTTGCTTTCTGCGTGTGGAAAGGTATAGACTTTTAACTCGTATAGCGTCCAATTTATTAGTTGCTATTCAAATTTGGATCGGTTAACTATAGTTATGTTTCAGCAAAGTTCAGTTCAAATTGATTAGTATTTTATGATCGAGCTTGTACTCCATTTAAAACAAATTATGAACAGTTTTGTTCTTTCTGGTGAACCAAAAACAAATTAGCACTTCAAATTTTAATGGTGTGGGTATCTCAATTTGAGAATTTTTGTTACAGAATAAAATTTAGGGCTCTAGGCATAAGTTCACATGCAATAGAGGAAAATTGGCCATGGTTTGATATCATTCAATGGCAGTGCAATTGTAAAAACCTCGCTATATTTCGAGAATTTGGAAGTAGTGATTATGAAACATCGCATAGCTTTGTAGTTCACTTTTTCATTGTTATCTGTTAAACTGCATTATATTTTCAGAGAATGTTTTTGACAGTCACTCCACCCAAATTGGGATTAGCAGAATCTACAGGTTAAAGCCCCCTATACATCATAAATCTACTTGCTTTACTTCACCAAGTACATATTCACAACAAATGAAGGTAAAAAAAAAAAAAGATCCCTTTCCAATATCTTGATGGGCATGCAAATTAGATAGCCCCAGGCGGTAGGAGTCAGTGAGAACGAGTAGATAAACCCAAGACATCAAAACTTTCCTTGTGCTTCAAGTTCTTGCGCTTTCTCTGCACATGCTGCAGCTAATTCAGACCATTTCAACTAAATTTTTGCAGATGAAAACAATTAATTAGACTTTTCTTGATTGTATGGGGAAGTTTCAGCTGTCATTCTTGTGCTCAAACTTGTATTGGCTCGACAAACCCGTTTCCTGGGCTTCTTCAATGTGGAAACAACCATAGGACCAAGGCTGAGCTGCTGAGACATGTCCACAACAACATTTTCAGTTGCAGACCTCTTGGTGCTTGGTGTTATCTTCTTGGAGGTTCGGTTTGGACGACCTACAGCAGAGCTTTCCGTAACAGGACTAACACTGATAGTACATTCCTCGTATTTAGGCTTCATGCTTGGATCTAAAGTTAACCAAGAGCTATTAGAAGCATCCTTCCTCAGGTTAGTCAGACCCAACTTTAAGAAAGGACTGCCCTTCCCGGGCATAGAACTACTGGCCCGAGGATGAGTAAGACTCCTCTGATCAAATTGTTTACCATCATAATCTGCACCACTTGTGTCTTTTTCAGAGGCAAAACTTTGAAGCACCTATACACAAATAATTAAATATGCCATCAAATAAGAAATAAATACATTATCTAGGCAAAAAAATAAATAAGCTTCTCTTCTAAGGCAACATGAAGAATTTATGAGATGAGGAGAAAGGTACTAAAACCATGAGACTGAATGAAAACCCCAAACATCACAACATAAACAACTTGGTCAACAGAGAAAGCTAGCAATGCCTCCCGCCAAACAATACAAACCAAAAGTCAAACAAACAGCTGCAAGAACAACATATCATGACGAGAAGAAGCACCCTGAGATACGACATAAAAGCAGGTAAATACAAATAAAAAAGGAAGAGCAAATTCACTTTATCATGCATTTCAGCTATAGGTTCACAGTCCAAGGCCTCCTCCCCATCAGAATCAGCCATCTCCTCACACTCAAATTCTACATGTTCTTCAGTTTCTTCGTCCGAGTCACTCAACTCCTCCTGTTCCATCACAATCTCTGGGTGTGACTGGTCTCCTATATCATCCACATTGCATGTGCTGTCATTATTGATTGATACAGCTGAAATATCAGCACCTGAATCAATATTGCTATGAACTGTTGGACAACTTTCGTGGTGTTGATGACATGAACTACTAGTTTTAAGATTTTCAAAAGTATTTTCTGAAATTTGTGCCCATGTTCTTGAATTTGGTTGATTAGTTGCACTAATATCTCTACTTCCCCTAGTTTTATTCTTTGCAGATGAGGAACTTAGATGGATTTCTAAGTCCAGATCATTGACTTTCTGAAAACAACCAGAAGATCTTGAGCTGGTAGCAGTTGGGCCAGCATTGACAGGTGATTTAGGAATAGAACCTAAAGGATTTTGGAATTCAGTAGATTTGCTACCCAAGGAAACAAGTTGGTGTCCACTGGAGCATGTAACAGCAAAGTCACTATTTTCTTCGTCGGTTCTTTGCAAGAGTGGATGGAAGTCAATGCCACATGATGCTGAAGTGAATTCCTTTGTCTTTGAAGATTCTTGGTTTGCTCGGTTGGAATGATGAAATAGGCCCAGATTCAACTGAGACTGATTTGCTGAAAAGAAAGTAAAAGAACTAGAAGCACCAGAGCTCGAACTCAATGGGTAATATGACGGGCACCCATCTTCAGGGGCCTGGAACAACAAAGGGTGCATCTGAAGATCTGAATCAGTGCCTCTCTCTTCAGTGCCACATGTACCATGGGCTGCAGATTCCCCTGGCTGTAAACATGTAAGCTCTGGGCTTGAATTTACAACATTATGTGTCACTTGGTTGCTTTCAACATCCTTTGTTTTCGCTTGGCTGGTGTTTCTCAAATTTACCTGTTGAGGCTGAGCAACCATATTTTCTTTCCCAGAATCACTAATGCTAAGTCCTTGAGAGGATAACTTTATAGGCACTCCACACTGATTGCTTTTGAAAGCTGCCTGAGATATTACACGGACAGTTGGTGGAAGATTTACTGGAGGCAAGTCTGGTGCTAACTTGACCAAGTGTGCCCCTTCAATACACATCCGGTGTGGCCATGAATAGTGAGATTTAGAAGTATTTGATGCCCCATCAGAAACTTGACTGTTTTGTTGCATGGAATAGGGAAAATGTCTACTGTAAGTGAATTGAGACATAGCATTAGGATACTGATTTAAGCGAGCACATGGAAACCCATGCATATCAATTTGAGATTGCTCCCTTGGCAGTGCAGTACTAGGAAGGTTTTTCTCCCTGATGTTTAAGCGGGAACTTATGGGTGAAATAAGATTTGAGGCATCTGGTCTCCAATCTGCTAAAAATGCTTGATGGACATAAGCTTCATTTGCATTATCAATATAATCATCTCCTCTATTATTTCCTCCAGCAGCACAGTCAGCCTGATTGTCCTGCAGATTGGAAAGAGCTTAATTCAGTTGAATAACCATCTAAGGAAAAACCCCCAACCACTCATCAACAGCCATAAGATGAGCTAAACAATAGTGCTATAGAGAATGCCCAAGCCATCTTGCAACAAGTGCATTATATTGCAGGATATGCATGTGTGGATATAAAAACTATTAAAAAAAATGCACTGCATAATTATTAGCCATTGCCAGATTCAGTAAGTTAGTCCTTGAACAAAAATAAATTAAGATTTTGTACTAGGTATCTAATTTTCTCATTTCATACTCATGCTTTTACTGTGATGAGCCACGATTAAACCGAGTCAAGCCAGGCATGAACAAGCTAGTCCACAAACCATATCCATAGAATTTTTGCAAATAATATGATGAGCCAGGATCAAACTGAGCCAATTGAGGCATGGGGAAGCTGCTAGTCCACACCCAAACCTATAGACATTTATGCAGAGAGATCTAAAAGTAAGTGTGATTTTTGACAAGTCATTATGTAGTCAAAACACAATTTAATAACTAAGAGAAGGTAACAAAATGATTTGGCTATCATATAACACACTAAAAATATGAGAAAGCTAAATGAGAATAAATTTACTTCTTAAATACCTGTTGCCAGTCTGCCAAATCTGCAGTTTTGCACCTTCTTCTATTTGACTCATATATGCGTCGTTTTTCCTTTTTAGCAGCATCTGATTTATAAGATTTCTGAGTCCCAAGGGCAATCCGCCACTGGCGGGGAAGCAAGGATGGATCCCTGTGTGGGACTATAAATCTCCATACTGACATCCAATCATGTCTGAAAACCCTTAGTCCCTGGAGTGAGTTAAAAATCAGATGGGTAATTCTGCTGATAGGGTATAAGGTTGATGCCAAAACTGATAAAGGTCCTGCAAGAGATTACCTCCTGTATGCATTCTATCTCCTCTGCACTCAATGGAGAGGTTTTCATCCTCCGAACAGTCTGCATGAATTCGCAAGAAATTGGATCAAATTTTTACCAATTTTGTCTTAAAGAGAAAACTCAAGCTAGAGATGTCCATCAAGCAGGAAAACACCAAATTCACAGAAGAAATTTTCACTTTAGTTTATTTCACAAGTTTTAAATTAGACAGAAAACATCATAATAAAACAATCAAAAAGTTAGCAACTCAAATCTAGAATGTCAGACTTCTTTGATCCAAAACACAATAAATTAATCCTCTCCAAAAGCAATTTATCAACCAACGGATCAATCTTCTGCAGCTCATTTCAATTTGAGATTACGGAAAAGAACAAAGGTTTGTTTGATTGAACATATCTTAAAAAAGCAATCCTTAGCAACCACAAATACCCCTAATCCAAAGTAAAAAGTGTCATAGGACTTATATTTCACTTTCAAATCCCAAAACTTTCCACATAAACATTCAAAGAAATTAGACATTATTAGATGGCAGACAACTGTTAAATCAATATATTGCAGTAAGCTACGGTAAATAATTTTCATCAGGGTTGGAGTGGGAGAGAAGTGGAGTGGTAAGTTGGGGATGCCACACCCTTAAGGCATAAGATACCAAGAACAAAGAAGAGGGCATAATTATACTCCAACAGGCAAAGCTAGAATTAAGTTTGTGTATATACCTTTATGGGATTTTCAGGTGCTTTTGATGAGCAGCGATTTTTCTGTCTAACAAAAATCTGTAACACAGGCATCAGATGTAGCATGAGTTCCACAATGTAGCTGATTTAATAACGAGATAAATAACATTTTGTTCAAACTTTAGCACCAATAACACAACCAACTTTTAGCATATTCTAAATAGAACAAATAATTGACACTACATAAGTATCATGCATGACCTTTTGGTTGCAGTAGATTTCTTATAGATATGGCTGATAACAGCCAAATTAGCTCATTCAGAAAAAGTAAGCATAACACATAAGAGCGTGGACTTAAGTCTTCAAAAGTAAGAAGACTGCCGCTAACCCACCTCCTGTATACCAAATATTTGGTCCCTTTATTACTGCTAACAGAAGCACACAACAACATATAAACATAGGCACTAACAAGCTTAAATCAAATTTCATGCAAATCACTAGAATCCAGTACATTTGCAACACAGAATCTACTACAAAAGCTACCTGATGTTTAGACTTGCATGGAAGAAAACGCTGTTGGACTGCTTTCCAATCTGTATTAAACTCCATCATCCCCAGAGCCAATAATCTGCATTCACATCTCTATTACCAAATGCTGAATATTGACTGGCAATCTAATTATTATAATTAAAGAATGATATTGAGTTTAACTATAAGTGAAAAATGCAAAGTAACCACAAAAGAAGCACACTATGTCACAAAATAGCTCCTGGGCACTCTGATTAAGGCATCCTTTGTGCTTATATTTCCATCTAAAATAATCTCACTTTAGATGATTCCAAATTTGGTATAAAAATGTTGAAAGACAATGCATCTTGAGCAGAAGAATATTATAGCACTTATATGAGTTCAACGGAAGTGCTAAAAGAAGATAGGGAGAAGAAATGTACAAAGCATGCCACTCACTCATCCTCTGAATCAGTAAAAAGGACTCGATTTGCAACAGCTGCAGGGGGTGGCTTATGAGGAAAAATGGCTGGATTGAACAGTGGTAAAAACCTTTCTGCTAACTTGCAAATATCTTTTGGGACTAGAGCAACTGATTGCTTCTTGGCATTTTCAACAATGGATGCAGCCAATGTCTTCTTAGGTGGTTGTTGACCAGGCAAAGATGGCACAGCACAGATACTAGGTGGCGCGTTTCCTTTTGAAACTCCACCGTTTGCTTCAGCTAATGCTGGAAAATGAGGAAGATAAAAGAGTGGTTCCCTCTCATTCCATGCATCACAACTAGCATCCAAATGCCGCTGTCGATACTCCCTGACAGCTGCCAAATTAAATATGAAACAAAGGTAAGGCATTAACGTTTAAAATGCTGAAGAAGCATATTAAAACAAATGCAGAATGGACGGGTTGACTTTAAATGTCTTACCATTGAAAACATCATCCATATATATTGCAACCAAATTAAGTGGAGCTACATCCAGAATGGATAGCAGTGGACTACTCACGAAGGGTACCCAGAAAGAGCTAGTACTCTCCGAGGAACTAATCTGTTCATTGGAAAGGTGATCACTTTTTGAGTTAGTTGAGGGAATGTTCTTAGAAACTGGCATCTGCATGTTTGGCGTAGAAGATGCTTTGGAGCACGGTGGATGAAATTTGGAGACATCATCTATTACTGATGGGCACATATATGGAGGGTAGAAGCAAACACTTGGATATGGCACATTTCTGCAGGCCACCACTTCATCCCGTTTATGGAGCATTTCAAAGATCAATCCCTGAACCTGGGAGGCAATCTGTTGCTTGGAAGGATCAAGAATGCAAAGAGAAAACACTTGAATAAGAAGTTGGACATGTTCATGTATCAAGCAATGCAACTGACCTATTTGCTGTGGGGCGAACCCACTTATTAAATCTTCTGCAGCAAAAGGCAGGCTGCTGCGGGCAGCTTCAGGCATAAAAGCTTTCCCATTAGCAGTAGGAAACGAAGCAGCTGCTCCGTTTGGCACAATTGGTAAAAGGGGGCGTAATGGCCTCTTAGACTGTTCTAAGAGTTTCTTTTTATATTGAGCAGAGGTCTTTTGCCGTCTATTCTGCCTAGTCTCCGGCCGTCTACCACTTCTCTCATGGTCTAATTTTCTATCCTCATCCCTTTTACTGTCATCAACATCACTCTCAAGCAACTCTTCAAGCTCTATCTCAAAATCCGCATCATTGTCTTCATCTTCATCATCCCCGTTTTCAATATCCTGAGCAGATTGACCATCACCATCACCACCCTGTAAAACAGCTGCAAGAAACTTCCTGTACTCTTCTTCATCGTCAACATTGTGGAGGTCATTCTCATCATCAGTTTCCTGAAGAAAAGTCTCGAGTTCATCAAGGGTAAAACTTGCAAGTGAATAACGAGCCCTGGTACGTTTCCAAATAGCATCCTCATCATCCAAATCCACTGCAGATTTACTAAAGCCATTCTCATTCTCTTGAACACCTTCCCTTTCGGTTCTCGAATCAGAATCAGAATTCTTCTTCTTAGGTTGTTTATCAAGGGATTTAAGTGATCCTTGTTCACTCTCAGAAGCAAATGCAGTTTGCATAACAACCTCCTCCCCATGCTCAGAATCTCCAACAGCATAGTTTTGAACTTCACCAGGCGTTATTTTCGACGAATTGCCATCCAAGCATTCAAGTTCAGAGCTCAGACTCGAAGAAGCTTCTGGTGAAGGTGTTCCCTTTAAAAAAGGGTTGAAATCTAAATCTTCCTCCTCATCTTCATCCTCATCACGACCCTCTTTTTCAACTTCATGTGCCTCTTGGGTTTTCGAATCAGAATCTTCAACACGCAGAGAGGCATTCTGTTGATCATTCGATTGCCCATTCATAGACGAAGACATTTTCAACAAAACACATTCAGCCACATCCAATTGCCCCCAGGCAAAAGAAAATATTATAAACTGAACAAAAAATTAAACTATACTGGGTGATAAAAGCAGCAAAAACCCTAGAATCCAGAAATTGAGAGTCAGGAAATTTGAATAGGAAGCTTAAAAATGCTGAAAATGCTCTTTGAAGGCAAATTTAGTAATACGCGAGAAAGCATAAATAAAAAAAGAAAGCAATTTTTGCCGCTCAATTGAACCGCTGATTCAATTCTTGGGGTTTCAAGAAGATAGCTTTTGCCTGTTTTCGAACGCTGCTCGAGTTCGTACTAGCCTACTTGGGGATGATAGGAAGATCCGTGGGGCAATTGAAACGACTTGCCGCTCAATTTAGACGAAGGATAAGATGTCGTTTAGAGAAACCGAGAGCATATCTACGGGCTTGGGCTAGGCTGGGGCCGAGGGCATGAGTGGATCGTAACTTAAACAATACCAATAAAAAAATATAGAATATCTCATTTAAGTTCGGTCCAAAAAGAATATATTTAGGCTCAGCCCAAGGATTACATAAATAATTTCCAAATTAGTTAATTTAACATACTTGTATTTCAAGTACTTACTGTATAAGATATCAAAATATCCCCTCACTAAAGACGGGATATTGATAATCGAAATTCACAACCGGACTCCCTTGAGTAGTCCAAACATTTGATCATCCTGTTCACTTCGGATCCGAACTCGTACCCAGGCACAGAGTTATTTTTGGAGTTGTAGTTGGACAAAGATACTCAATTACTTAAAGTGCATAAAAATTTTATTTGGGAGTTTCAGCTCACTTACATAAATCAGTAGAGATATCTTCGTAAATGAGATTCCTATTTACAATAAGAATTCACCCTAATTAGTAAACTTAATCCAATATGAGAAAGGATTCGTATGTTTATAAATAAACATGATATCTTAGGTATTTATCTATTTTAATCAATTTTTTTCTAAATTATTTTTTAAGTTTTATACTGAGTTAACCATCGAAACTTTCACTCATCAAAATTTTCACTAGAATTTTTTATTTTTGGGTATTTGGGTAATTTCAAAGAAAATTTTTATCTGAATCTAATTCAAAAAATAGTTTAATTATTCGAAATATTATCAGATATCTTTTTAAGTATATATGTATTAAATTTTAATAGAATGAAAATCAACTTTACAAAGAGCTATAATATAAATAAGAAAAGGCAAATACATGGCTAACATGAGCCAATTTTTTTTTAAAGAAAATAAAATGTAAAATAAAAAATCTTCCGAACTTTTTAGGGTCGGTCCATTTATCCATATAAGTGGGATGCAATTGATTATGTGGGTCCTTAAAATAAGGAAAGTAAATACACTACAAGCATATAATAAGGAAAATAAATACACTACAAGCATATAATAGACGGATATGGCGGCAAATAAAAATTGCATAATTAAGCTTCAAAACATTGAAAATGACCAGCTTGGAAGAACTTCATTAAATTATAACTACAAGACAAAATAATAATAATACCATGGAAAATTATTTATTATTATTATTTTTTATATATAAGAGATGGATTATTGAAATTCAGGAGTTGATAGGTCCAATTTGAACTAAAAATATTATCATTTTGGATTCTGCTTGCTCAAGATTTTACAATTTCACATAAAAAGCCAACCCAACAAACTATCCAAGTTGAGAACTACCGGTCCTATTTTCTCAACCACCAAATTAAGATAAAATCATTGTCAATTTTCAATTTTTCATGAATCCCATTATCGATTTTCCCCTTATAAAAATACCCATCATCTTCACCATCTTTATGACTTCCAAAAAGGCTGCCTTTCCTGTAAGAATTAATGAAATATGGGGGAAAACTTAGCTCGCAAAACCTCATCAAATCAACCTACCCGAGACACTAAAGGTCATACCATCTTGAGTTTTTTTTTTTACATTTTTTTTTAATTTTTGCTGTTATATTGAGATGATGCAGTATGTTCATTTTTTTTATCTATCCAACGGTGTGCACTATATTATACGATATAGTACAATAATGTTTGTGATTTTTGTTGCTTTCTTTAAGATCAAAAAAATCAAAATTCTAGGCCAGATTTCTCCGAAGACGAGAAGGATCTCATTGCGAGAATGTATAACTTGGTCGGGGAGAGGTTCGGGTTGATTTTTGAAGCTTAGTTTATGATAAATTAAAATATTAATTAGAGTTTTAATGTTCTTGAATTAATATATTTTTCATCATTTGTGTTTTGTTTCTAATTCTAGGTGGTCATTAATTGCTGGAAGAATACCAGGAAGAACAAAAGAAGAGATAGAGAAGTACTGGACTTCAAAATCTAGTTCATCGACAAAAATATAAATTTCGAGAAAATTTTGATCAATTTGTTTCGAAATTAACTCCACAGTAGTTTCTATTGTAATTTTTTTTTAAGATTAATTTAAGGATAGTTATTTTTATTTATTTTTCTTTTAGTGGTTCAACAAGAGAAATTCTTGATTCCAATTATTGGACTATCTTTTAACAATGTTATTTGCTCTAGTTTTTTTTTTTTTCGTATTAGTTTGTGTGTCGCTGTGTAAAGTTTTATAAAAATCTGCATGATTTGCTTTAACTGAATTTTTTTATGACTTTATTTGTTCCGATATTTTTAAATTTATGAAAACTATTAATCTTAAATCAGATACTGTTTGACTGATAATCGATATTAGCATATAAACTACTCATTTATTTTTAGAAAGATAGTATGCTGATAATGGAAAGAAAATAATAACTTCATTTTGTTTCTTTCTTTATTTGCAATTTTTTTTCAAAATTTATTTTTGAATTTTTGCTCAATTTAGTCTCTTTTATGACATTTCAAGCACATTTATAGAATACTATTTAATCATGGAGCTAGTAGAAGAAAAATGTCTCTATAGAAAAAACCCTCTTGTAGTATAAATAAATAAATAAATAAATATATATATATATATATATATATATTTGCCAAATATATAATGTATTTATATATTCTTGATAAATAATACATAGATGTTTTAAGTTGAGATTGTCACATGTAACTTTACAAAAGGAAACGATAAAAGTCAAAAAGTTAAAAGATTTAATCAGAATTGGACAAGATTAAAAAATAATTAATATATTTCAAATAATAATTTCCATACCAAAATATTCAAAATACTAATATTCACTGCAGTGTTTCTTTTTATTACCCCTATAATATGCCATATTAATAATCGTGTTTTAATAAAACTATAATATATTAAATTAAGAAATTAATTAAAAATTTTTAATTTTTTTAAAAATATGATTAAATGAATAAATTGTCCGTCCATGAATTAATATATAAAAAAGTATTAATAAAAATTATATAAATGCATTTAGCAAATTATAAAAGGTTAAAAATAAAAAATGCATTAAAATTTTTATTAAACTTTAAAAAGTAATAAAATCGAGAAAAAATTTTAAATACGGTGTTTAAAGATCTCGAATTTAAGTCATTGTGAATGCAGTAAATTTCGTTAGTAGAAGTTCTCGTAATTGCATCTGATATTATTTTGGGTGAAAAATAGTCTGAATATGTTATAATTTAATGATGCTTTCCGTCAATACGGATTTATTTAGTATATCACACTAAAAAAATAGAACAATGAAATAAGTATTATTTTTCTTTATATATGCATTATAATCAATACAGATCTGTTCTATATCGCAATAAAAAAAGAGAAATGAAATGAATATTATTTTCTTTTATATATGTATTATTATTAATACAGATCTATTTAGGATACTACACTAAAAAAAGGAATAAAATGGGTATTATTTTTCTTTATGTAGGCATTATTATTAAGAGATAATTATGCCATATACCTCTTTTAAAAGTCAAATTTCAAAAATACCACCATTCTTATAGTCAAACTTAATAATTAACAATAATCATACATAAAGAGTAGATTAATTACATAGAAGCCCCAAAACTATGAATATATCAATATTACATAAATTAAATAAGGAAGATATTGAATTAATACAACAATTAAAGAATATTGATACTATAAATATGCATAATAAAAAATTATTACAAGATATAAGAATTGGGTTAAGTCCTAAAGCCGAAAAAATAAAAAATTTACTAAATAAAATCGAAAGTATCGAAGTTTTAGAATTAATTAAATATAGAATATTAAGTGAATTAAATACAGAAAAACAAATTTTGGAAAAGTTAAATCAAATGAAAAATTATTTAAGATACATAGCCAAAAAAGTAGGATATAATGAATAAAATATATGGAAGAAATACGAGATATAGATGGATATACATATGATGAACAATTTTATCAAATAAATAATAATTTGAAATTATTAAATCAAAACATAAGAAAAATGAGTAATAAACAATATAGTTTTACAAGTACTTTATATGGAGATGAAAAATATGGTGAGGGAAGTTTAACTCTACCATCAATTGTATTTAAAAAACCAAAGCAAGAAAGTTCTGAAGATAAAATGGAAAAGATATTTAATATGTTAACAGAAATAAAAGAAGAAGTTACAGATTTAAAAACTATGGTAGAAAAAATAGAAAAAGGAAAAGAAAAAGAACATAGCCAAGGAGGTATAACAATAAGAACAAATATGTTGACATTAGAAGAAGAATTAAAATTATATGAAGAAAATAAAATTTCTGAAGAAGAAATATTAGATTTAATTAATAATTTCGAAACTTTAAAAATGAACACTAATCCAACATCTACTCAAACAAAAATAGAAACAGGAGAATATTCCGGAACGATTAATGAAAATGAAGAAAATATAATAACAGATAATATGGATATTAGAGAATATGAAAGAAGTAGACGAAAAAATCCTAGACATAGACCTATGTATAATAATTCAAAATTTTCGGTAAAAATATCAGAAACTGAACCAGTTTATCCAAATGGAGTTTTATTAGATATAGATTGCAAAGAAGACATACAAAAAGAAATTGAAAAATGGATAAAAATGAATAATTTAGCAATTATATTATATGGATATGATTTACAGAGAGCTAGTAATTTCTTAATTAGTACTTTCACTGGAAATGTAGAAAAATGGTGGAATGCTATACGTCTCGAAGATAGACAAATGATAAAATACGGATATAATAACGAAAATTTTACATCAACAGATATAATAAAAGATCTTTTACAAAGATTTGAATTAGCAATAAAAGGAGAATTTTTAGGAGCACATTGGTTAGATCCTACAGAATCATTAAAGAAATTTGGACAAGAAAACTTATGGAAAATACAAAATTTAACAATATGTAATATGTGTTATTTAAAACCATATACATGTGAATTTAACACTTATTATTATAATATAGCAAAAACAGATATATTACAAAGAGCCGAAATTAAGTTATTAAAACAATCTTATGTAACAAAATTACCAAAACCATGGGGATTTAAGTTATTTAATGAAATACAAAATAAAAATGAAATATTAGAAGGAACTTTAGGAACCTATCAAAATTACATATTTAATAGAATAAATGAAATGTGTAATCAAGCATATGAAAATAAAAAACTGAGAAAAGCAATTAATGGAGGATTATGTTGCCCAATTTTAGTTGAACCTACACATTGGGGATGTTATACAAAATAAAAAAGATACAAAAAATATAATAGGTATAACTTATCAAAACGGAAAAATTATAAACCAAAATATAAAAGTTTTTATAAAAGAAAATTCAAACCTTTTAAAAAAGAAAAGTTTAAAAAGGGAAGATATTTTAGAAAAAATCGCAGATATAGTAAGAAAAATCCTAAAACATGCACATGTTGGATATGTAAAGAAAAAGGACATTATGCAAATGAATGCCCTAAAAGAAAAAATAAAGAAAATCATAAATCTTATAGAATATATGAAGATCTACTAGAACAAAATTATGATCCCATAGAAGATAGTGAAATATCAGAAAATGAAAGTATATATGAAATAAATTCTCAATATAATACAGATACTAATAGTTCAGAATATAATTCTGACACTACTACTGAAATAGAATCAAATTCAAAAATTGAATCTGATAAAGAATAAGATGACATCAAATATTGAAGAACAAGAAATCATAGATAACAACAATATTTTTAGTTATAATAAAACATTTGATGAAGAAAAATTTTGTCAATTAAATAATCATAGACTAAATCTTAAAGAAGAAGATATATTTAAAAGAAGAAGATATATTTAAAAGAAGATGGTTTAATAGACTAGTCAAAGCAACTTATATTGCAAAACATTATGAATCTGCAATAGATATCTATCAAGCTAAAGGAAATACAGTAATACCATTAATAAATAAAGATGAAATAAATAAAGCTTTAGCTAAATTACCAGATAAAAATAGATATAAAAATTTATATTTAGGAGCAATACAAATAATCATTAAAGCACATTTTAAACAAGGAATAGATAGTCCTATTCAATTATTTTGTATGGATGATAGAATATTAAATGATCCCATCGATGCTTTATTAGGAGCTGTATCAGGAAATTTAGTATATAAAAAATTAAAATTTACAATAATACCAGATTTTTCAGTAAGCCTACAAGATAAAAATATAGATCAAGCACTTAATCTATATCATAAACTACATCGAATAGAAATGTCAAGTGGATCAAAAGTATTTTCTGTAACGTACAAAACAATATATGCATTCACTACAAGTCATCATAAAAAACTACAAAAAACTAATATACGATTACAAGTTGATATTGATGATACATTTTCAGATTTAATAGAATATATACCACCAAGACAATTAACTCCATCTAGTATGACAATTTTAGATGAGTTAACAATGGATTTAAGACAAAGAAATAAAAACATAGGAATTACACCAAGAATACAACATATAGGAGAAAAATTGTTAATATCTTCAGGAGAAAGTTCAAAAGGAAATTTATCAAATAAAAATGATGTATTAATTCTAGACGAACAAGGAAAAATACATAATCAATCCAGAAGAAGTATTGATTTAAGATCAATAGTAAAAGCAGAACAATATTATATAGAAACAGAATTAGATATTGGAGGAGAATGGAAATCGTTAAAAACTTTAATCGATACTGGAGCAGCAAAAAGTCATATTCATGAAAGTTTGGTCTTTTCATTTTAAAAATATAATCTAGAAGAAAATTATGAATTTTTAGATTATTCAGGACAACAACATACTATTACTAAATATGTCAAAATAAATTTGGCTATAACAGATATTTAAGGAAAAATAGTAATCATTCCAATACAAATACACATGGATACAATCTCTTCTACACAAATTTCAATTTTATTAGGATTAGACTTTTTAGAGCAAATATCACCATATAGCCTTACAAAAGATTATCTTATGTTTCAATATGATGGAAATGAATACAAAGTTTCAAGGAATAGAAACTAGTCCATACAGTATATATATTAATATAGAAATCATATACAAAGATTATCATACCGTTTCATATCATGCCTTCATAGATACAGGATCTGCAATAACTTTAGCGCAACCTTATATATTCCCAGAAAATTTATGGCAAAAAACTAAAAATTATAAATTAGGAATTGATATTATAGGTAACACAACCAAATATGATCTTGTTACAGAAAAGGTAATAATTCAGGTTCAATCCAATATACTTCAAATAAATAAAGTCTTTCAATCCATAAATCATGGATGTGATATTTTATTAGGAAATGATTGGTTAATAAATTATTATCCTTTAAGTATTGGTTCTCAATATATTCGTTTAACAACTCCTTGTAAACACAAAATTATATGCCCTCGCCTTCAGCAAGCTTTTAAATGGAAATCTTCACCTTTAATACCCCGCACAGCGAACCGTGATGAGATTATAGAAAAAGAACCCATTAAAAAAACTGAACTTAAAAATAAAGATACTCAACTTGTTGAAACTTCTTCAACTCCACAAGAAATAATCTTTTTACTAGAAAAATGCATAGGAACAAATCCTATAGAAAAATGGGAGAAAAATGGTATTTATGCTTTAATAAATTTAAAACATGATATACCAATAAGAAGCAAAAGAATGTTTTATAATAAAAACGATGAAGAAGAATTTGATATACAAATAAAAGAATTAATAAATAAAAAACTCATTAGACCAAGTATAAGTCCTTATAGTAGTCCAGCTTTTATGGTTAGAAATCATGCGGAAATAAAAAGAAATAAACCAAGAATGGTAATAAATTACAAATAACTTAATAAAGCAACAGAATTTGACGGATACTTAATACCTAATAAAGAAATTCTTATAAATAGCATAAAAGGAAAAACATGGTATTCCAAATTTGATTGTAAATCAGGATTTTGGCAAATAAAAATGCATCCAAGAAGTATTAAATATACAGCTTTTAGTACACCAATAGGACATTACGAATGGTTAGTTATGCCATTTGGACTCTGTAATGCCCCTCAATTATTTCAAAGAAAAATGGATGATATGTTTAAAGATTTAAGACATTTTTGTCTAATATATATTGATGACATAATTATTTTTAGCAAACAGCTAGAAGAACATTATAAACATATAAAACAATTTTTATTGAGATGTTTTAAGCATGGACTTATGTTATCAAAAGAAAAATCAGATATAGCAAAAAAGAAAATAGATTTCTTAGGATTTTCTATAACAAAAGGAGAAATTGAATTACAACCACATATAGCGGAATCTTTATTAAAGTTTCCAGATCAGCTAGAAAGTAGAAAAATGATTCAACAATTTCTAGGACACGTAACATATGCTAGTGACTTTATAAAAGAATGCGCTAAAAAGAGAAAAGTATTACAAGATAAATTAAAAGGTGATAAACCATGGATTTGGACAGATATTGATACAAAAGCAGTAAAAGAAATAAAAGAATATTGCAAGCAATTACCAAAGTTACCCTTACCAGAAGAAAATGAAGAATTATTATTAGAAACAGATGCTTCAGATGACTATTGGGGAGCAATATTAAAAAGTAAAGATGGTAAGAAAATATATGGATATGCTTCAGGAATATTCAAGAATACAGAAAAAAATTATCATAGTAATGAAAAGGAATTGTTAGCCGTAAAATATGCTATAGAAAAATTTGAATTGGTTCTAATATCAAAAAGATTTACAGTTAAGACAGATAATACACAGGTAAAGTCTTTTATTACAAAAAATTTTAATGAAAAATTAGCTCAAAGAAGGAAAATGGGATGGCAAGAATATTTTACTAACTTCAAATTTGATATTGAGTATATTTCAGGAAAGGACAACGTTTTGGCAGATTTATTAAGTAGACCATTACTTAAAGAAAAAGATTAACTCTTTCTTTGTAGGGATAAAGAAAAATGGAAAGAAATACAGAAAGAGTTGTAAAACTCAATGCAGAGAAAAAAGAAATAATGGAATCTATGAAAAAAGCTATATCTCGTCTTCTAGAAATAGATAATGAGATTAGCCAGATTTCCATGAATTATGCTCAGGCGCTTTTGCGTCAAAAGGAAGCAAAGGAAGAAAGCACTAGTTCTCAAAAAATAACTGTTCTTGGCACTACAGCTAAGAAAGAACTAGAGCAAGAAATTTCGAGAAATATGATGATCAGACGCTCTGTTCAATATTTGGACAGTCCTGAATCATCTCCTGAAGTAAATTCGAGAAATTTGGGAGCATCTTCAATTGGGAATATTAATTCTCGATTGATAACTCCTAGAGATATTTCATTATCATCTCAGCAATGGAATGATGATGAGAGATCTCACTTAAATAATACAGAAATTCGGAAGTAATGGGAAGCAGACTTTTTTAAAGCTCTGCAATATTTAGCAAAGGTTACTAATGCAGTCAGAATTAGCACTATTCCGATCAATAACACATATAACAAAGCAATCATCAGAAAAGGAGCAGATCCAAGAACTGTTCAAAAACTCTATCGTTTTGGACTGGTTCATACCATCTATCCAAGAGAAAACTTAGAAGAAGTACAGCAACTTCCAGCAACAGTTAAATCTCAAATTGAGATATTCAATGGAATTACAAAATTCAATAAAATTTATGTTCGTATTTTTAGCATTATTCCTGAATGGGATGATGTTAAGAATGTTGCAATCCCTACAGAAACCTTCATCAGAATGGGTACTACTAAACAAGAACTTATTCCAGATGAACAAAAGACTTTCAATTTACATCCATTAATCCTTAAAAATATTCCAGAAATGAGGATGAAGACCATTGAAGCAAATGTTCGTGGACTTAGAGAAATTTTATCAGATAATAAAAAATATTATACTGTTTTTCAAGATAATATTCTGATCACCAATCCAGCTACAGAATGGCATCAGAAATATTTTCTTGAAGGATATCTCAACACAATAATTGAAGGAAGTCTACCAATGGCAGAAACGACCAAAGAACTTTTTAAAAAGCAGATAAAAAAGAAATCTCCAGCCGAAAGTAAAAGCTCGCGACAAGGGCTAGTGGAGCTGGACCCCCTCTGAAGAAAATCAAGAAATAATTGAAGAAAGAAGACAGAAATGTAATCGTAAGCACTTACGTATTAGAGCAATAATAGAATGTAATAATGTAATTCAATAATGTAATAGAGGCAGGGTTCAACCTCTATAAAAACCCAATCACTCTTCTGTATTAAGCACGGCTGAAAAACCACGATCAAAAACTCTAAGTTTAAGTTCTTTAGCCTGCTTATTAGTTGTAAACTTTTTATTCAGAAATGAAATTCTAAATTCAGAAATCTTTCTTTCTGAGTAACCATAATACTTAGCAATTTGCAATCCATTAAGAAATATAGAAAATTATTTTCGATATACTGAGAGAGTCAGATTACTCCTATACCACAAATCCTCATCAGAAAATTCACATTTCGATAACTTTGCTGTTAACTGAATACTGTTCAGTAGTCTCTCCTGATGTTACCAAGCCCGTTTAAGGAGAAAAAGGGCAGAAGGGTATAACTTGGAGACGATCAACTTAACCCAGAACGTCAACCATCTAAGGGTGAGCTGTTATCAGAAATCGTTGATAGCAGGAGTCTAGCAGCATTGAAGGAAGCATAGTGGACCACTGAAGGAGATTGAAAGGTATAACGAAACCCTGATCTCTGTTAGTTATGGTTATAATTTTCAATTCTATTTCTTAATTGGATATTGCATGCTAAGAAAATGGTGAAAAGAAAGAATATTTTAAAACATGAAATTGTTTACTCTTTTTAGTTGTTATGGATAGATTAAAACAACAAGTTAAAAGTTTTCAAACAACTATAAATGATATACATAGATATAATCATCTAATAAAAGAACAATTAAAACAAGAAGAAAAGTTATACAACTTAATAACTAGTTTTGATTTAATTCCTACATATAATATAGAAGAAAGAATAGAAAATTTAAAATATTTACTTAAAGTAAATGCATCAAGAATTCAAATGATAAAGGATAAAATAAATAAAATTCCTTTAGGATGAATATTTTAGAATATTTAAATTCAAAAGATTTTAGTGAAGAAAGAGAAATAAATATTTTTCTTAATGATTTAAATATGATAAAAACTAATATAAATCTTACTTTTCAACAAAAATTAGATATATTAGGTTCTACAAATTTAGAAAATAGTTTAAAAACTCAACTTATTGATAATATATTCAAAGATAATTTTGTAAAAAATACTATTATAACAGAAATAATAGAAACTTGTCAAGAAATAATGTTAGATACAAATAGTACTAATTTCACTAATTTCAGAAGAAGAAGGAGAAATTAATTCTATAAGGTATATCGGCTGCAAAATAGACCTGCGAGCTACTGGTTTCCAAAGGATAATTCTATTATCATGGTCTTCTGCCACGTACCTTTTAGAAATAAAAAGTAAAAACATAAGATATTATTTACTTTGAAATTTTATTTTACTTAAAACGATCCGTTAACAAATTCCGACCTTTATTGGTATCAGAGCGTATAGTATAAGTAAAATAAAATAAAATGTCATATATAGTAAGTTTTGTTATTAAAGAAAATATTGATAAATTATTAAAATCAATATATGAAATAACAAAAAAATTAAAATATTATAAAGAAAAAATTAGGAAAGCAAGAAATGAATGTACCTACATGGAAATAAATAATATATATGACATAAAAGAAGAATATGGATTACCTAGGTTACAAGAAATAAAAAATGAATTAATTTCAATAAAAAATGAATTAAGTATTGATATAGAAAAAATGCAAACTGAAATAAATTTAGCTAGTCAAAATATAGAAGCTATATAAATGAATATTGAAAATAGTATTATACAACAAGAACAATATATAACAGAATTAATTAAAAGAATAAATTATTTAAAGAAAATAAAGGCAAATCCAAACATAATAAAATTATTATTAGATGATCTAAAATTTTCTAAACAAAAATTACAAATTTTATAAATAAAATGGTCAGTGTAATAGAAAAATTTGGTGAGTATTTAACTCTATTAAATTTAAATTCAGAAGAAAATATTAATGACATAATAAATGAAATGGATGAACAATTAGAAGCTTTATATAATAACGAGAATGAATATCAAGTTCAAGAAGACATGTCAGAAAATTTTAGACGAGCATCTTTATAAGAAATGCATAGAAAAGAAAAATTAATTGTAAAAATTAGAATTGCATTAATAAATATTAGAAATGATCTTAGAAGATAACAAAGTTGAAAGAATTGGTAGTAAAAAGAAATTTTGCAATAGACAAAGTCTTTTGTCTTTAGTAAAAGTGGTATATTTAAAAATGAAAGTTGAAAGATGGGTAGAAATAAAAAGATCCCTATTATTAATGAGTTAAAAGTAATACAAAAATCCATAAAGAAGATTTATTATGGGATAAAAAACCCAACAGGCCTGGACTTTGAAGTCCCATAAGCCCATGTTCTATACGAAGCTTAAACCCTTTCCCGGCTCTCTTTCTGCTTCCTGTTCATAGGGTTTTAAACTCTAAAAAAACTAACTCCACAATTTAAACAGGGAACCAGCGAGGAGAATCAAAATATGGAGTTTGATAAGAGAAAGGCAGCAACTTTATCGTTGCTATCCTTGGCGGAAGCCGATAAATCACCTAAAGGATCCATAGACACACCCATAATCCCTCTTCTCAATTCTATCAACTCCCATACTTCTTATTTCACCACCAGCTCTTGTTCGGGTCGGATCTCAATCCTTGCTCAACCCAAGTCCGACCAGCTCGCAAGCAATAAGAAGAAAGCACGTGGAGGTTCCTGGGTCTTTATCTCCCATGACCCGGCTGATCCGGAAAGCGTACTCGCTCTCCTCTTCCCCTCCAATTCGCCTCCAGCTCAGTCATTTGAATTGGTTTTTCGATTCGAGCCATTGATTCTTGCTGTTGAGTGTAGAGACATTGAAGCTGCTCAGTTTTTGGTTACTTTGGCAATATCTTGTGGGTTTAGAGAATCTGGGATTACTAGTGCTAATAAGAAGAGAGTGATTATGGGTATTCGGTGTTCTATAAGAATGGAGGTGCCACTGGGTGAAAGTGACAAGCTTTTGGTTTCGCCTGAGTATGTGAGTTTTCTTGTGGAGATAGCTAATGAGAAAATGGAGGCTAACAGAAAGAGAACACAGAGTTTTTTCAGAGCTTTAGCTGGAAATGGATTCATGGGCTGTGGGGTTTTGGAGAATGCTTATCATACTTGCGGTGATGTTCAAGATGGGGATGCTGATAACTTGGAGAGAATAGATGGAGATGCTGATGTCTTGGAGAGTGCAAATGGGGATGGCCATAACAGTAATATACGGACTATTCTGTTTTTGAATTGCTATCTGTTGAATGTATCTAAAAATTATTTTAGTTCATGTACTTGTGGCAATGATTTCTGGTTTAATATTGAACAGCCAAATGCAATTTCAATCATAGTCATCTAATTGAAATATTGAGCTTTGCTTTCTAGTTCTCGATAACCGTGACTGCTTTCGAAATAATACGAAATTTATAGTCTAAAATTGGTGGTAATCATTCTGTAAGGTGATATTTGAGAACTGTTCGGAGATTTGAGTAAGAAGTTACTTGAGATCAGGTTTATGTAGTTCGTTTCTGTTAAATGGATTCAATAAATAAATTTTACTCGACATCACTTTCAACTATGAGTTCAGGGCATCAACTGACACTCTGTAGTCCATAATAATAAGGTCTACCTATTATATGTCCGCTAATGGGTAATGTCTGAAAGTTTGTTTCACTACATTGATCGTATGTAACTAGTCTAAAAGCAATTATAGATTTGTTTGCAGGAGTCCTTTCCTTTTGATGTGACACAAGTTTTAGTCTTTGAATCATTGGCAGGATGGATTGGAGGTTCTGGTGGCAGTTTATCCGTTGTTGAAATGGTAATTGCTGGTGAACCTTTGGAAAAACTTTTCCTTTGGGGTCACTCTACTTGCATCTTGAATCATAAAAAGAGCAAGGATATTCTTGTATTTGGTGGTTTTGGAGGCATGGGAAGACATGCGCGAAGAAATGATACTTTACTGTTTGATCCATTAAATTGCATGCTAAGGACAATTGATGCTTTTGGTGCACCCTCTCCAAGATTGGGCCATACAGCTTCATTGGTTGGCGAGTTTGTATTTGTTATTGGAGGTAGATCTGATCCCATTAACATTTTGAATGATGTATGGATTTTCAACACTGCTAGTAACGAATGGAAGTTATTAGAATGTACTGGTAGTGCATTCCCACCTAGGTAATGCCTTCAGCACTGTCATCTCTATGGCGATTTCGAATTTTGACTCTTTTTGTTATGAATATAATCCATAATCTCCTGCACTACATGGCAAACACTTTACCGAGAGGCTACTAGCTCAATGGATATTTGTAAAATCTATGAAAATGATGGATCTAGGGATGATAATGTGGTGGAAAATCTCTGAAAATTTCTCCCTTGGAGGTGGGGAGAGGGGAAATATATTCTCCGATTTAGAATTCGGGACGGCAACGGGGAGTGTGATTTCCATCCCGAAATTTCTCCGCCTCCGAAATTTAGTATTTAAATTTAGTTTTATCAATTATTAAAATTTATATTAATTTTATTTGTAATTGAATTTATATGTTTTTAATTATTAAGTGTTATATTTCAACAAATAATTGTTAAATATTATATTTTAATTATAATTAGATTTTTTTTTAAATAAAATATTTTTTTTCTGCGGGGATCTGAATTTTCCTCCCGAAATACTACCGAGGATCCCTGCCCTCGCGCGGGGCAGTATGTGGGGAGCCATTCTTTGCCTCCATCCCACCCCGTGATCATCCCTAGATGGACCAGATATCTATTGGAAACTGAAAAAGATGTCCTTTGTGTTTGTAATATTAGAATGAATTCCTCTTCTAACATCTCTGTGATGGTTCCTTGGCAACTGAGTATCAACTGTTTTGTATTTCTACATGTGTTTCACAGGCACCGACATGCAGCAGCTGTTGTTGGCTCAAGTATATATGTACATGGTGGACTTAACAATGATACAATATTTTCGTCCTTGTATGTCCTGAACACTGAAAATCTGCAATGGAAAGTGGTATTGGTTGGCGGAGAACAGCCGTGTGCCCGTCATTCTCACTCAATGGTGGCTTATGGGTCTAAGTTATTTATATTTGGAGGATACAGTGGAGAGAAAGGTCTGGGTGATTTATACAGTTTTGATGTCCAAACACTTGTTTGGAAGAAAGAAGAGACATCTGGAGGAAATCCACATGCAAGATTCTCCCATTCAATGTTTGTCTATAGAAATTTTCTTGGAGTCATTGGGGGTTGTCCCATGAGACAACATTCTCAAGAGTTGGCATTACTTAATCTACAAACCCACACATGGAAGCATTTGGCAGTGAATTATCTTGGCAAGGAATTGCTTGTACGTAGTGCAGCCAATATTGTGGGTGATGATCTTATCATGATTGGTGGTGGGGCAGCATGCTATGCATTTGGAACAAAGTTTAGTGTGCCATTAAAAGTTAGCTTGCTTCTGTTGACGTCTACAGAAGACAAAGTTCAGTATAATGGGGTAGAAGGAGAGAAAAACTTCTGCATTCCAAGCCTGCAAGTTGGAAATGCAGAAACTTCAAATGTTAGTCGTGAAATTAATTCTGAGGCTGAGCAAAAACAGTTGGTTGCTTCATATTGGATTCTACAACTTCAAAAGAAGTATGCAAAATTTGGAAAAGACATATTGAAGAAACTTAGATGGCTGGATCTAACAAGAAAGGGTCATTCGCAGAAGGATGGATTGCATATTTGTTTCCCTATCACTGAAAAATTCTATGCTATTTATTCTGAAATGCAGCATAGGGACATAGAGGTGTTTGTTGGGCAGAATAATCTTGGAGAAGAAACGGTCTCGTTAAATGAAGTCTCTTGTTCAACAGCCTTGAATCTCCTAAAGTACTATGGTGCCACTTTGCTGGAAGATGAGGATGTTGAAGTCAGAAGAATTGCCAAATCTCCATCGCAGATGATGAAAGAAGCTGTAGCTTCTCTGATCAAACAGAAAGGTCTACCAGAGAAACTGTTAGAACAGCTACCCACAAGGTTAGTGCTTTTTTTGACTCTGTGTGAACTTCATTTTTTTTTTTAAGTTTATTAAACAACCTTTACTTATCAGTACATGGATCCACAAGAGAGGCATGTGGGAGCTTAGTGGCATTTTTAGCTTTCTTTGTGGATGTTATGCATAAATTTGCTATTGTTTCATTCAAACTGAAAGCTTTAGTTTTGTGAACTTTCAGATGGGAGCGACTGGGGGATGTCATAGTGCTTTCAGGAACATCCTTCAAAGATCCATCTTGGAATATAATTGGAGAAGAGCTACGGCCTATCATAGCCAGATTGCTCAATACTCATCGTCTAGCTCGTAGTGTAAGAAATTTGCATATCCAAATTGAAGCTAGTAAATGCTTGTTTGTAATTTATTTATTCATCATTATTTGTTAACATTTCAGGGCCGAGTTGCACCAACTGGAACTAGGGACAGTACTTTGGAGATTCTGATGGGAGATAGTGGCTGGGTTGATCATCGGGAAAATGGAATTTGCTATTCTTTTGATGCTACCAAGTGCATGTTTTCCTGGGGTAATCTTTCTGAGAAGCTTCGTATGGCCCATATGGATTGCGACGAGGAAGTTATTGTGGATTTATTTGCTGGAATTGGATATTTTGTGTTGCCATTCCTCGTTAGGTAAATTTAGTTCCTATTGCATTGGCTTCATCTTTCATCAGGCCTTAAGCTTCAAATTTGTAATTACTCTTTCTTGATAAAATATGCAAATTCAATTGTTTTTAACTTAAGTTTCTCTGTCTCTTCTGGAAAAGTTATTAGTTTGGGATGCTAATTTCATGTTTATGTGTTTATTGGCTCTGCTTTTTGTATGAAATGCCTATATTTTTTTTAACTTAGTGAATGAAATAATGCATTGGCTGCAAGTGTTCATAACTTGATCGCTCTTGTTATTGATTAAATTCCACCTACCAATCTAGGTTGTCATTGTTTTACTTCTGTATTTGCAATAGGGCTAGAGCAAAACTGGTTTATGCTTGCGAATGGAATCCCCATGCCGTTGAGGCCCTTAAACGTAACCTTGAAGCAAATTCTGTCGCTGATCGGTGTGTTGTACTTGAAGGCGATAATCGGATTACTGCTCCTAGAGTATGTGTTCTTTTAACATTGGTCTCCTACTTTTCCCCTTTATGTTATTTTAAATTGAAATGCACTCAATTGTTGATTTTACGCATCAAATCCACAATGTAGAAGGCTTTTACTGATTCCTGTGTTGACTAATCTGGCTCCAAGAGTAGCATATGTTGAAAAAGTAATCACGGTAACATTATGCTTGAATTGAATTGGCTGGATTGCTTTGTTGCAGGGAGTTGCTGATCGAGTTTGCCTTGGTCTTCTTCCATCAAGTGAAGGCAGTTGGGTAACTGCTGTTAGAGCATTAAGGTAATGTTTCCTAGTATTGGCAGCATTAGTTACATTTTTGCTTTCTTGGATTGTTTGGGTTTGTCAATTTGTTAGTTGGAAGTGAAAATCTGCAAACATAAAAGTGAAAATTTCTTCCACCCCACAAAATCCTCGACTTGTTTATGGGTATAAGATGTCTAGGGTCTATATCTGTTAGTTATTGCATACTTATTTGCATTATTCACTAAAACGCAACTTCTTTAAGGCTCGGGGAAGTGTTGTGGTCACCACTTCCTGATTTAGGTTTCAGGGTTTTTTTTGAACTACTATAGTGGTTTTTATCAGCTAATAGGTTTTAAATCTTGATTTATGCCCTATTGCTTATTATTTAGTGTCTTTCTCCCATGTTTTAACTGTATTGCTACTCCAGGAGCAAGGGCGGGCCGCGTCATGTGCATGGAAATGTGAAGGACTCGGAGGAGGGTTTATGGACTGAACATGTATTGAGATCAGTGGATGAAATTGCTAGATCAGAAGGTAGTCCTTTGATTTGCTGCTAATAAAATGGGCTTAATTTTTCAATCTCACTTCAGATCATGTAATTTCACACATAATCTGTGCTTACCTTCCTGATATTACACTGACTTGCAGGTCATTGTTGGGAGGTTTCAATCGAACATGTGGAGAGGGTAAAATGGTATGCTCCGCACATACGACATCTTGTTGCAGAAGTGAGGTGCAAACAGCTTATAAGATAACACCTTGGGCATTCTTTCATCAAGGTAACAAGCTGGGCTCGTAGCCAAAAAAAAAAAAAAAAGAGGAAAGAGAATAATGTCAAGGATATGGAAGGACTGAAACCGTCATATAATGCCATTACAGAAGCTCACAATTTTATCAATGCAAATCAAGCGCTGTGCACATAACCGTTTTAGGTTCTTTCTCAGGGATAAATGTTAGAAGGGGCATATTCATTTCAAGCAGATTGTTGTACTATATGATTTTTGAGTCAAAATGTAAAGCATTTGTTGAGCAAATTACATTTGTTACCTGTGAGAAACTTTTACACTTGTAATGTTCATAGGATTTTGGAGTTTGAGGGAGCTTTCATCGTGATGGCCAGGTGAAGTTACATCTTCCCTTTTATTTGAGAAGGCAATTAGAAAGTTAATATAAATACTCGAAACAACCAGGCTTAATGCAATTAAAATATGCATACATTGCTATAGCCTATCAGAAGAGCCAAAATCCTAAACTAGAACCATTGATTAGCATAAACCAGCATACTTATAGTGCTCACATCCATCTTGCAGGAACTGAAAACTATCTATAATGTATGGCGAAGTCAATATTTATGATTGTTGCTGCTTTGGTACGCTATGGATGGACTCAACTATATGTTGGCCAAAATTAAAGTCCTATTCTGTTTACTGTGTTTTTTATTTTTTATTTTCCTGACCATCAAATCATGTTAATTGATATGAAGATTCAAGAGTGAAAAGTGTTTGACATGGAAGGGTGTTAGATTTAAGGCTTAATAAAGTACACCCTTCCTCTATGGTAAATTATACTGTAAACTGAGTGGTGACACAGTTTGTGAATCTCTAGACAAATGTTTCACAACCAGAGTTAAAATATAAATGAAGAATTAGTGAACCAAAGTCCTGTTTAGGAATCTTTATTAAAGAAGAAAGGAGAATTGATTGTTCCTCAAAAAAGCAAATGTAATTATTTATTACAAAGAAGGTTGTCGAGATTTAATCAATGTTTTGAAACTTGATTTGATCCGGATGGTCGAACTGATTGAATCGTAATTCGATAAAAAAATTGAGTTGATCCAACATAAAAATCGAAAAATAAAAAAAATTCGAATTGAACCGGATTGAATTTCAAAAATTTTTCAGAAAAAAATAAAAAATTAGAAAACGATTTGTTTATTTTATTATATCCCATACGTGTAGTTGGAGAATTATAAATTTATATAATTTAATTTATTTTTTTATTATAATTAATCAAATTTTAATTTTTACCTCATTCAATCAAGCTTATAAAATATTTTTACATGAAAATATACATTTTTTTGCATAGTTCAGTGTTATTAATTACATCTATTCACGAAATTTACGATAATTTATATATATGTTAAATGAATTTATTTGAATGTTTGTTTTTGATATTACGTATTTATTTGAATATTTATTATTTAAGATAATTTATTTAATTTTTACATTTACAAATTTTTTTAGATTTAAAAGTAATATTTTTATATTAATATTTATTAATTAATAAATTTTTAAATATATTTTTATTACTACATATTTAATTTTTTTATAAATAATTATATTTAAAAAAAATAGAAATTTTAAATTAATTTAATTAAATTAATTTATCCATAATTCAGTTGTCTGATCGAATTGAATTCTTGATCTAGTTTTAAAACATTGAATGTAATGTAACCATGGATGCGTAAAGACAAGGTAAAGAAAATCAGCGTCTAATCCAAAGGCTCGTGAAGGCCAAGATGAGTCATCACTCTCTGTTCCTACATTTTATTTTAGTGTCGGTGGCTATTTTTGGTCAGCTCAGGATCTGCATTTAGCTTGGCTTCCAGTTGGCTCCATTTCTTAGTGCATCCTTGTTAATATTTAATTTAAGTTCTTAAGATTTAATGAATTTATTAGGTTCAAAAATATGAGAACATGTATCTTTTAGGTTTCAATAAACTCTGGTTTATTGTGCTGATTACATGGCTTGAATAAAATGATTCTTACAATTATTATTTATTGTCAAAGTTCTTAATAAAAAAAAAAAAAGAAGGAAAATATTTTAGCAAGAGATTAAAGAAAGCAAAATACTAGCAGTTTTTGCTCAAAGCCTATAGATCTCTAGAAATGTTTTTCAATGTTGGCTGAGCTTGTAGATATTTCAACAGCCATTGAGATTCCAAGTTCATCAAAGCCATCACATTTCTCCTAAGTTGCTTCTCAACTTGGCTTTTCTTTATTTCAAATCATTCAAAAAAATATTATGTTGTCTCCCTCTTAAAATATATTATTTTCGCTTTGGCATCGTTCCTTTTCTTTTTTATGGTTTTGGGTCCTGTAGGCTGTAGCTATCTTTCTGTATTATTTTTAGAGGGGGACCAGAGGAGGAGGAGCTTTCATTTATATAAGAAATGCCCCACCTCACCTATACATAGATGCATACATGTACTCTTCTTACTGGAATTGGAACCATAGCAAATATTGATTTAGCAGTAAGAACCGATTTCAATAAATGATGCATTGTAAATATTTTTTATTTTTCATCTAACAGTTTATATAATAATTTTAAGATATACTATAGCAAAAAAGTTTCATTGCTGTTAAAAAGCTAGGGAGAAAGGTTTTACTCATGTTCCAGTGGAGTGTGACAATAAGGTAGCAGTGGATATGATTTATAAAAATTGTTTTACTAATTTCTAATTCCATCTGTTTTTCTCTTATTAATCTTATTCGTCGGATTTTTAAGAATTTCTAAATTATATCCTTCTCTCACATCCATAAAAAAAAAGCTAATTTTGTTACTAATTTTTTATTTTTTCTAACTTATGGATTCTTTTTGAATTATCATAACTTACAATCTATCTCTCAACAATTAGATATTTATGATTCTGTTAGTATTATTTATATTTATTACCTTGTTGTTTTCGTTAGTTTTGATAATCTTTTCTTACCAAAATAAAATAAATAAATAAAATTGTGGGTATTTTCAATTTTCAGTCTGCTATTAAATATAAAAAATGCTCTCTGTAACTCGATTATTTTTCTCATTCCTTTCGAATTTTGACAAGCAATTACTGACATTAACACTAAGATATAATAGCCTACCCTACCCTACTTGAAAGTGACAGATAGTGATAGATTTCCCCTTTTTTTTTTTTTGAAGCAATAGATTTTTCCCTTTTAATTCTTGCCAACTGCAAGGGAATACAATTTAATAAAAAAAAGGAAAAACAAAAAAGAAGGCCCTGGTCTCCTACACTTGGCATGGCTCTCTTAATTTGATGTGTTTTTTTTTCGTTGTATTTTTCAAAATTTTATGTATATATTTATAGGGTAATGATAGTTACGTGCATGCTAACTACCGAGTGAACCGTCTGATTAAAAATAAAAAATAATGCCCACCTTAGATTCTCTGCCAAGCTCATTGTTGTGTATGCTTGTACCATAGATTGCTTGCAACTTACAGTGTACTTGTTGAAACTTGAAAACTAGCTTGCTGAGCTCGAGATCTCAATTTCATCATTTTTTTGGGGGGATAATATAAAATAATACTATTGATGTATTAAATCCAGGAAATAAATTAATCACATGTATCCTGGTTTCTGCTTCTGCTACGAAATTGACCAAGCTGGAAAGTGAAGTTCAGGATAAAAAAATGGCAGACTGTAAGGGGATTAAAATACGAAAATATTATAATCCAACAGTGAATTTTTCTCAACTGTTTATTTCATAATGACATAATAAAAATTAAATTAAATTGCAACCAAATTACTTTATTTTGTCTTTAACAATAGAATTGGGTGCGGAATATAGGGACTTTTATATAAATAATGTGTTTTGGAAAAATATTTATAAAAATGGGGTGGTTTTTGGAGTATTTATGGGAGGGGGGTTTTGCATAGATCCCGTAGGAAGTACCTACGGGATTGGTTAGGTGGGACCCGCTTTTGGGGAAAAGCATCCCCACTGAAACCGCAGGTGGCAGCTACGGGATCAGTAGCTGTCCTCTTTCCCTCGTCTGCCGCGCCACCGTTTGACCCGGATGAAGACTTCGCCTGGGATAATGTGCATCCGACTGTTCCCGTAGCTGAGGATTACGGGATTGAATATCCCCAACCCTACTCCCATAAATACTCCAAAAACCACCCCATTTTTATAAATATTTTTTCAAAACACATTTTTTATATAAAAGTCCCTTTAAGCCACCCCACAAGAACTCATGAACTGTTATTTTAGCATTTTAAATCACATTTTTATTTATATAATTCCTCATTCTTTCAACTGTAAAATCAATTAATTAATTAATAATATTAGAATAATGGATCTCTAATCTTTCATTTCTTTGATTTTTGTTGTTTTATTGGTTTGTTGCTGTGGTTGCTGCTGTTCTTACAAGACATTTCTTCTTCTTTCTATCACTTTTTTTTACTGTCCAATTTAAGAAAACTTAATATTTCTTCTATTCTTTATAATTAATTATGGTTATATATAAAAATATAACCATTTAATCACTTTCCATCCATTCAATTTTACATTCCCACGATTAAAAAAATATAATTTTCTATTCTAAATATCTGAAAATGCTGGAAACTCAAACTAGATTAATCCCATATAAAATGAAAAAGCTAAAATTCTTTTTTTTTTAATATTTATGATCAGTTTGATAAAATTTATGAAGATAATTTTTTCAATTAATAAAATTTATATTTCAAAAATTAAGTAAATGCTTGATAAATAAAATTTAAAATAATTTATAAATTTAAAAACACTTTGTTAACTGTTTGAAAAATGATACGATTAAAAATAATTTTTTAGAATATATGTTTAAATTGTTATGGCATTTATTTCATTTAAAAATGTATTAAGTTTAAGATATTACAGCAAATTCAATTTGTAATATGTTGAAATCTATATCATTTTTGTGCAAAACTAATTTTATTTTAGTTGAAAACTATAAAAATAGAGTATTTTATTTTCTTAATTTGATTTAAAATTAAAAAAAATAGAAAAGTAAAATTTTAGGGACTTTTATATAAAAAATGTGTTTTGAAAAAATATTTATAAAAATGGGGTGGTTTTTGGAGTATTTATGGGAGTGGAGTTGGGGATATTCAATCCCGTAATCCTCAGCTACGGGAACAGTCGGATGCACATTACCCCAGGCGAAGTCTTCATCCGGGTCAAACGGTGGCGCGGCAGACGAGGGGAAGAGGACAGCTACTGATCCCGTAGCTGCCACCTGCGGTTTCAGTGGGGATTCTTTTCCCCAAAAGCGGGTCCCACCTAACCAATCCCGTAGGTACTTCCTACGGGATCTATGCAAAACCCCCCTCCCATAAATACTCCAAAAACCACCCCATTTTTATAAATATTTTTCCAAAACACATTATTTATATAAAAGTCCCCGGAATATATTCATTTTTTTAAATAAAGACAAAATATTTTTGAAAATGAAATTAATAATTTGACAAGAAATAACAAGTTTGTTTTAAAATAGATTCAAAAGATCAAAAATCACATTACACATATTTGTTTTTGTTTAATTAATATAAAAAAATTATTATACATATCCGTTATAATTGAATTGGTTAATAAATTCACAGCTCATTAAACTTCATGTCATAAAATTCACAACTAGGTGTTTTTTTATTCTTTATTTAGAACTTCGGGTATTTACATTTTGCTTTAATTTATTTGGCAACTTATCCTGCTTTTCCTTATTTAAAGCAGCACCCCAAGAGAGTTGTAAACTGGTCAGTGACCTTTTAGTGAAAGGAAAAATGGGTGTCAAAGCTATGCTCTTCTTTGCTTTGTTGTCTTTCTCAGTAGTGTCATTCAGACTAGCTTTTGCAGCTGATGAGGAAGATCCAGGTCTTATTATGAACTTCTACAAGGACACGTGTCCTCAAGCTGAAGATATCATCAAAGAGCAAGTTAGACTTCTCTACAAGAGACACAAGAACACTGCATTTTCATGGCTCAGAAACATCTTCCATGACTGTGCTGTTCAGGTAAAAAGGATTGTTCCTTTTCCTTTCTAAGCTTTGTTAGTTAATCTTTGCTTAGAATTAGAAATCTCAGTCCTGATATCAGATCTGTTTCACTAAATTAAGCTTATTAGTAAGTTTTGTTCTGTGTTTTTATGGGTAGTCGTGTGATGCTTCACTGCTGCTGGACTCAACAAGGAGGACCTTGTCTGAGAAGGAGACAGACAGAAGCTTTGGTCTGAGGAACTTCAGATACCTTGACACAATCAAAGAAGCTGTGGAGAGAGAATGCCCTGGTGTTGTTTCCTGTGCAGATATCCTTGTCTTGTCTGGTAGAGATGGCATCGTTTCGGTACATTATCAGAAGACTAATTGATTCTTGATTCAAATCTTTACTTGCTTTTCTGGGTATCTATATCTAAAAGAATTTTGAAAAAGCAAGCTAAAAAGATTGTTGCTTTTCAGCTAGGAGGGCCTTACATCCCTCTGAAAACTGGAAGGAGAGATGGAAGAAAGAGCAGAGCAGATGTGATTGAGCAGTACTTACCAGACCACAACGAGAGTCTTACTGTTGTTCTTGATAGGTTTGCTGCCATGGGAATTGACACCCCTGGTTTGGTTGCCTTGCTAGGTAATACATATACACATGTTTAAGTTCACATCCAACCAGACTGAAAAACTTGGATAAATTAAATCAAATTTGATGAACAAAAATCATATTTTCATCATCCATTTGGTTTTAACAACGTATATGCCACGTAGCTTACATGCATGCAGACAGAAGTCCCAAATGGCTAATCTGGGCATTAACAGTTTGGTTCATTTTTGTCCTACAGGAGCTCACAGTGTTGGTAGAACCCACTGTGTGAAACTGGTTCACCGCCTCTACCCAGAGGTTGACCCAGTGCTAAACCCAGACCATGTAGAACACATGCTCCACAAGTGCCCTGATGCAATTCCAGACCCTAAGGCTGTTCAGTATGTGAGAAATGACCGTGGTACCCCTATGGTTTTTGACAACAACTACTATAGAAATATACTGGACAACAAGGGCTTGTTGTTAGTGGATCATCAACTGGCCACAGACAAGAGAACAAAGCCTTATGTGAAGAAAATGGCAAAAAGCCAAGATTACTTCTTTAAGGAATTTGCAAGAGCTATCACCATTCTTTCTGAGAATAACCCACTTACTGGTAACAAGGGTGAGATCAGAAAGCAGTGCAATGTTGCTAACAAGCTCCACTAGATTTTAAGTTGACTAGTTGCAAAGGTTTTAACTTTTCTTCTTTGTTTGAAACGAGGAAGAAAAGCTGTAAGAATGGAAGAATAATTGAAGTGGGTTTGCTTTGAAATTTGGAGCACTTGTTAGTGCTAGGGAGGAGTGGTGAGATATTAGTGGTGTCTATATGATTGTTATCTACAACTATTTTTCTATTTTCCAGCCTAGCTAGCAATGTTGATTATCTTCTTGTTGATGGGCACGAGGGATGTTGAGATGTCATGTATGTATGTTAGGATGGATGGTGTATGATGCATGGGTTATAATGACGATGAGTTACTCATGATTCATGCTATAAGACTTCTCTCTCATGGTGTCATGCTGATAGCTGCTATAACAGGGGACCCATTTGTATAGAGTATATAATTAATATAAAAACAGTTTAAATAATAGAGGTAAAGATAAGATGACGTTATATAATGCATTTATTGCTTTATCATAATCAAAATTAATAATATGAGATTCCCATTTTGAATTTTTTGTGCTCTGTATTATATAGGGGTGCACCATAATATGGGCTGTATAATGGTAAAATTGTGCTCTATATTATAAAGGGGTGCACAACAATATGGGGGTGCATTATGGTGCACACTATCTGATGAAAAATAAAAATAAAAATTATTTTATATTGATATTATGGTATGTATATAAGCATTCCGTTGCATGTGAATACTGTAGCAATACTCTATTGTGTACATTTAGTAGGTGAAATTGATATAATTGATAAATGCATAATATGGGTGAGAAATATATTAAAGTAGTTGTTAATTTTGTAAAGGTTAAAATGAAAAAAAATAAAATTATTATAATATTTTTGAATTTTAAAGTTTTTTTTTTTAAAAAGTTTAACTATCTGTATTTTAAAAAATTAAAATATACATATTTTGATATATGATTAAAATATGTATTTTTTTACTTTATCATGTAAAAAACAACTAAAAAATTTTAAAAATATATTTTTAATTTATTTCAAAAATTTTAACAAACAATTGAAAAAAAAATTCGAAATACTTTTTAATTTTATCTTGATTATTTTATATCTGAATTTAAATTTCAGTATTATTTTAAAATTTATTATCTGTATCGATTTAACAAATCCTAAAGTGTAGGGAAAGATATATTAAGTTCAATTCATAAATGGCAAATTACCTCTCTTTAATGTGATTATTTATGATTATAACTTAATTTGCTTAAATTCCATTATAATATAGAGTTGTGATGAATATGGATTTTATAGGCCCTTGCAATTTACAATAATGCCTATATTATAAATTTATAATATAGAATTCACCGCTAAGTAGTATATCTTGGGCTGAAGGTTTTCTATTGCAAAGTTTCTTAAATCTCCAAAACGATTGGTTCAATGAGATGCATGCTTGGTGCCAAAAGAGTATGTGAAATTTGGAATGATAGCAGGGGAGCAGAGGTGTGGGCCTAAAATATCAAGTAATGAAAAATTCCAAGGAGTAAAGAAACAAGAAATGAGTTGTCATGGATAGGGATTTTATAGCCTATCACTTAGTTTCATCTATAGTAACTAAATTTGCAATCAATTTCATAACTTTCATAAAAAAAATTCATAAATTTGCGAATATATACAATAAAATTATTTTGATTAATTTTCGACAAGAAAAAAATCGAAAAATTCAGCCGATATGTCTGGTCAACACAACATGCATAATAGCATCCAGCATAGCACCACTTTAGCATGATACCCGGCGATTCCAAACACCGTTTTCTTTCCACGTGTGCGTTGATGTGGTGCCACATTGGATGTCATGTGTGCATGTTGTGATGATCAGACATGCCAGCTGAATTTTTCAACGTTTCTTTTGCAGAAAACCAATCAAAGTGATTTTATTATATATATTCGCAAACTTGAGTGATTTTTATGAAAAAAATTATTACAGTTATGAAATTTACCACAAATTCAGTAATTATGGATGATTTTGCATAATTAAGAATTGTTTATTTTCACAAATCAAGTAAATGACTTGGTAAAAAACAATATCATCTAATTTCTCCACTAGTATTATGTTCTAGTACCAATAATTTACACACAAGAACATCGACGTTACAATTTCTAGCACATTAGTTTCAACTTCCTAACACTTCCTTTGGCTCTGTGCTACTAAAAATGCTATCAGAATCGCTATCAGCTACTTCGAACCCCGAATCGTTTTTCCAATTCTTGTCTACCATCTTTGGAACTAAAGAACTGGAAGAAGGATGACTGTAGTATGGTTGAGGAGGCATGGAAATGTAGCTTGCATTGGATGGTAAAGCTTGATAACCATATGTAGAAGCATAAGGAGGCCAATGTACCACATGCATGAAAGCATTTGTTGGTTGTGGTGGGAACATAGGATACGGTGTTTGAGCATTGTAAGAGAATCTTGTGTTAAGTACTTTGTTTGGGGATTTTTGGGTATTATTGGATAATGTTGCCTTTGCCTGAGTTTGGATTGAGGTATAGCCCATTAGCCCAAACTGGGTTGGAGATGTAGAGCTTGATGGTGCAGGTTGCTGAAGTAAGGATCTGGTCAACTTATCGGGTTTATTTGTGGATTTTGCTTGCTTTTTGCCCTTTGATTTTGTTGACATTGTCTTCCCAGTTAATCTCTTAGAACCTGCACTGCCCTGCTGAAAATTGCAAGAAGTTAGCAGAACTTGAAGTTCTTGTCGTTTGATCAGACCAACAAAGCTGAAAGAGCAGAGTTTCATGATAACTTGTGTAAATATGAACTAGTTAGGTCTGTTCAGTTTGAAAAAAATCGAATATGAACCAATTCATACTCGAAAATTCAAACAGTTTCTTAAACTAGAAATTATGAAAGTATTAAACAAGGCATCTTACAGTATCACAAGTCATTGGATGTGGAAAAAATAATTCCTCTCCTTCAGCATCTTCATCTGTCCTGCACTTGAAAATTTGTAAGTTTGCTGTTAACATGTTGTAGATATTTTTTAAGCATAATTTACCTGTAGTACTTTTGCAGCAAGTCTAAGTTTCTGTATTTAGTTTCTCTTTGAACCAAATCATCAGGGAAACCAGCCATGAACAGAAGTGTAATCCCCAAAGCCTTGAAGAAGAAGCTTCCACCGCGGATATGGACTAGCATTGCCATTCTACAAATAATTGGTCCAAATGATTTCAGCTTGTTCTTTCCCATTCTCTGCCTAACATACCTGCAAAATTTGATCACCTGAATGTTCTTACACTACCCAGTTTCAAGCTTTACAATATGGTTTCAGGAACCGATAAGCTGTAGCTTAGTGTTACTGATCTTATTTTCTAGAATTGTAGTCTCAAAAGAGTTCAAGACTTGCTCATTCTGCGGAAGATTTCTTGTTCTTCCACCATACTTAATGCACAGAAACAAGCACGATGGGCAGGTAGGATCTGCAGGACGCATAGCCTTCTCCTCTTCGAGTATCCGAACAGGACACAGTATTGGGTTCTGTCTATTGGGAAAGAAAATTTTCCTCCGAACGTCAGGATTCTCATACAGTACATGTTCCTGTCAATCAGATAATTCTTAGTTTCCTTATCTATTTATTTGCATATGATAGAATATAATAGAAAACAGTTGTTTTGTTCTGCACTGCTCTAGCCTGAGTTCAACTGAATTGCATACCCCTGGATCGGTTGGAGACACATAACGCTCTCCTTTCCTCAGAATGCTGAAATGATTGAAATCTAGTTCATACATATCATCACAGCCATGCCTTATACCAAGAGAAGCAAAGATTATGATCTTTCTAATGGTGTGAGACTGAGCATTTCTAGATTTAAGGGCTTCGGATTCTAGTATCCCTTTTACTTCTTTAGGACAGAAAGCCATCTTTGGCTGCTTTCGGGTTCCTGTATGACAAAAAACTGGATCAGCAGCTGATTTCTTGTCTTGTTTTTTAAGACAAGAAACTTCATTTAAGAAACTTGTTGAACTTGGTATGTTTAGTCCCTCATCACCACTATTTTGATGCTTTATTTCTTCATTTTTTTGAGCTTCAGCATCTTCGAATTCGTCTTCTTCATCAGTACCATAACAATCTGCAGCTAAGTCATCGTCTTTTATTATATACTGAGCCTCATCTATGCTCATCCAATTAACTACTTTTCCTTTCACATTTGACTTGCATTTTTCAGAATCATGCTTTATCTTTGATGCTATTTCACCATTGTGATCTGATCCCATTTTTTGTCGCTTAAACTTCTTAATATATCTTCCTGTTCCATTGATACATCTGCCCTGAAATGCGACATAGTAATGGCTATAATCAATTTGCCAAGATTCAATATCAAGCTAAGTGGAACTGAATCGAACTTCTTGAAACATATAAGAAATTAAACTCAAGACTCAAAAAAATCCATTATCGTTATGTCAAAGGATTACAAAAGCAATCTCTAATCTGAAAGGTTATACGACGTGTTCTTGAAGCCTATCAATGTGCATACAGACATTTGCAGAATACTAAAAAATTAATTTCTGAATAAATTGATCATCACGAATCAAATCCAATTATAAGTAAATACATATTTCATAAAACAAAAGAATAACATGATCAAATTAAAATCATACTTGGGCATGAGTGATAAAACAGTCTTTATCTTTTTCTTGAATTTGAGCTTCTAGTGCTAATATTCTTTCCATAAGTTGAGCATTCTTCTCTCTTTCTCTCTGCAACTCATCTGATATTTCAGCAATGGCATTCACGGCAATCTCTCTTTCTCCTTTAACTTCTTGCTCAATACCACACAGTGCAGAGGCATTTACCAAACCAGCACAAGATTGGAGCTCCACCGTTGATAAATTACACTAAATTTCCTGTCTTGATTAGTAAAACAAAAACCCATCAATGAAAATCACAAACAAAAACACTTGCAAGATCAAAATAATCAAGAAATGAACATTTAAGAATAGCTAGCTAAGATAAAGATTATTTTTCAGTAATATGTCAGTGTCAAAAGAACATAAAATGAGCTAAAAAGAGAGCTTACGTTATTAGTATAGTATGAGAATGAATGCAAGTGAAAATGAAGTACAGTGCATTTTAACTCTTTGTAATGAGTTTTGATTTTGTGTTTCAGTTTTGTGAAAAAGCAAAAGAGAGCGGCGAAGAGTGAGGCATGCAATACCACCTGCATATCTCTCTCTATGTTTTTCTTTTTTTTTTTTTTACTATTCTAGTTTTAATTTAACTTATTTATCCAAGTCAAGTCCACATACTTGTTACGAGATTTTAATTTTAATTATTTCGACAATCAAATTAATATATCGGATAAAAAATATAAAAAAATTATAGCGTCAAAAGTTTAATCGGTAAAACTTATATAGTGCCATTAATATTATCAATATTTGTAACATTTGATCATTATAAATAAATTTTTAATAATAATAAATTTAGATAAAAGTTCGAAATAGTCCATTTAACATTTGAGCAACTTGCTTGTGACAGTGGGTTTAGCTTTCTTGTAAAAGAGTGATCTTAATTAACTATGGGATTATGACATTAAAAAAAATTAATTTTGTCTGTTTATATAAATTATGTGACCAAACTCCATCTGTAAGCAAGCTCAAGGAGTATCCGAGGCTCTGCTTATATAATTTAATTACATTACATGCATAAAATATGTAAATACAACTAATTAATCTTTATATAATATTATCAAGTTAATTACTTGCTTCCAAATGAGACAAACAAAATATATGGTGGCAACATAAAATATATTTATACAAATTAATTTGGTCTATTGTTTTTAACAATTTATATTAGTTTTTAAAGCTTAATGTTGGTATAAAATAACACTGAATTTTTAGGTTGTCTTGCCTGAACAAAATAGATTAATAACAATACAGAAAAAATCTTTGCATAGCTATCCAAGAGCAATTCTCTGAATTTGTGTCTATTCCTCGCTTTTACTATTGGCAATTCTTTACATTGACATATAATCCATAGCTGTGATTGCATATGATGTCAGAACCAAAAATAAAAAATTATAATCCTTAATTTTATTTTAAATATTTATATATAAAAAAAATTTATTAATTGTGCATATGTAAAATTATTTTTCTTTCTGACCTGAACAAGAAATCTTTGAAAGCAAACTAAAACCTACAAATATTATCGCTAAATGCTTATATGTAATTATATATAAAAATAAATACGTATTGTGATACGTCGGTATTTACAATAAATATCGTCAAGCAATATTTTATTTTTTATTCAATGGTATATGATAATCACAGAAATTACATCTCTAAAGGTCCAATTATTTCGGCCAATAGTATTTGAGACGGTCCAAATCTGCTAATAGGAAAGAGTAGTGTGAGCTAGAAGATAATACAGGGAAGCGTGATGTCCGATCGAATTGATGCAATGTTTTGTCCTGTCAGCCCACTGACACAAGCTAATGCCTATACTCTCCACCTACTTCTAGTCACATCGCTGCTCACCTACTCTTTCTGACGGTTATCATCTCTCCAAGGTACTCAATTACTCCTCCCCAAAAGATCTTTTATAAATGGTCAAAAATACAATGACATCAGGTATTAAATTCTTGAGACTCTCTCTCTCCTTTCAGCACTTACTCCCAAGTTACTAATTTAAGTTTCAGAGTGCTAACGTCCAAATCCGACCAGACATATCCTTTTGCAGGTCTGGTTACTCGATCGATCATACAGTCGCCAACTCTTCTTCTTATAGAATAAAGACATTTTGAGATTTACCAGGTACATACCGATGCAATGCTAATAAGAACATGTTCTACATTAATTAATACAAAAATGCAAAAATGGGAAAAGGGTTATGATGATTATGATTACTGAAAAATGAGAAATTTTTTATTTTAATTTTAATAAATATATGGTGTGTGGGTGTGGGTCTTGGGTAGAGAGTTTAGTTCGATGACCCATGTTCCAAGATAATAAAGAAATTATGTGCAGACGTGCACTTAATGTAATACAAGAGATACTAAACCAACCTCACGTGCAAAGGTAACCCAAAAGGTTGTCTCCAATGCAATTTGTGTCAGAGGAATATGAAGCTGAAACCTTGGATACCATCCTTCTAATTTTTAAATTATTGCCCATCGATTTGCCAAATTCAACCCTCGCATACATCATGCATCGATCTTGATTGAAAGGGCACATTAGTCTTTCAATAAATACACCTATTTCTTTCACTAAATCATCTTTGGATTCCAAAGCAGAAGTGGTTTATAATAATTTACACTTTCTAGTTAAGAGTTTCATACATGCAAGTCTTAAAAGATTAGCAACAGAGAAACGCTTTAGGTTGCAATTTGTACGCCTAGAAAGATGTGATTCGAAGAGTTAAATTTGCTCCCAACTTGGCAGGTTAATTTTATAACAGGTTAATATAATTCCAGGATTCTAATATTATGGTTATTATACTATAATTTATAACAAAAAATTAATTTAATTTTTATTTTATAAGAGAAAAATCATAAGAGCAGAAAAATTGAAAATTCGATTACCAAAAAAGATAGCTTAACTTTTATTTTGATGCATTATTTTATTTATTTATTTTAATAATATAATTTGTATAACATCGATCCTATCAAAATAAAAATAAGATTATTTTTTTGACAATCGAATTTTCGATTTTTTGTTATTTATGATTTTTTTATTACAAAATAATAATTGAATTATTTTTTCATTACAAATTATAATATAATTATTATAACATTACGATTGTTAAATTTTAGTAACCACTGATAAAATTAACCCCCACCTTGACCTTACATGCACCCTAAATCGCTAATATGATTTAGCAACGAGCAATTATCAATTTCCAATAGTTATGGATGAATAAGAATTTTCTTCGTAATGCATGTGAAGCCGATCAAACATTATCTAATAGTTAATGTCTCGAACATTAACGGGACTTCAGTCAAACATTGTCCATTAGATAACTAGTGAAAATTAGCAATTTTTCGTTGCTAAATCATCATGTTAGTGAGAACTTAACGAAACTCCAATCTCTATTTTCGAAACGTTTTTCAGCCGTCTTGCCATTTATTTTAGCAACAATGTTCGGTTTTTTTCATTTTTTCTTGCAAATCTGTCGCTAAATCTTATAATTAGTCATAAAAATTCATGTCTTAAGCTATCTTACGTCGGTATTTTACAATTTCTTTTTATAGTGATGGCATCAAAATATGGTATTTTGTAGTTTTGAACTCGTAAAAATTTGGGGATTCATCAATCTGTGTATCAAAGAAATATCATAGTTAACAGAATGATGCCAGACCAGAAAATTGGCCATTTGTATTGATTCATCATTGATCCAAGGTTTAAAGCTATTTGTCTAAAATTCATAGCAAAGAATCAGGTTAAAATGGAAAGAAACTAGAAAATTGACAGATAATATTCACAGACACCAAACAAGCAAATCAAGCATCTGCTCAAACTGCCCCAACTGAATCTTTATATTTCATACCTCTTAACAAGATTCTACTGCTTCCTCTGAACATTAATGCCCAAGAAATAACTTGGCTCCTCACCATGTACTAAAAATGATTTTCTTGTGGCTGAAACCCACTTCTCATCATTGCACAGAATTCTTCGTAGTTGATCCTCCCGTCCTGTAAATTTGAAAATATTTAAGTAGAGAGGCACTAAGTATGGGCTCCAAAGTACAGATAACCGAATCGCTTACATTATCTGCGTCCACCTCGGATATTATTTCCTTGATACTTGCTTCATCTCCCATATCATACTCCTTCATAGCATATTCTAATTCATCTCTTGTTATGTACCTGTAATGAACATTGCAGCAGCGAAGTTTTCGACAATTTATTTTAGCTAAACAGCAGATGGGAAGAGTCTCTGAAACTCAGGTTTTCAACAATGGATGCTCAATCAAGAATTTCAAGAAAAGGTGAACACTATAAACATGGAAAACTCACCCACTGCTATCCTTATCAAAGTACTGAAATGCTTTGTATAAATGCTCATCTCTTTCTAGTCTGTATCGATGCATTGTGGCGGATATAAACTCAATGTAGTCGATTGATCCATTTCCATCTACATCAGCCTGGAATGCATAATATATATAAGGAGTCAGTTGAGTGTAAGAAGCAAGCTCAACAGGAAGGCTGTGTTCGGGTCGCTGTTACTTACAGCGTCCATTAGTTGTTTAACTTCGGTTTCAGACAGCTTGGACCCAAGTTTAGCCAAGCCTGTCTTCAGTTCTTCATAGGTGATTGTGCCACTATTGTCAGTGTCCATGTTTCTGAACATTGCTTTAAGACCTTGGATTTCTTCTTCAGACAGATTTTCAGCAATAACCTACAGAATTCCAGAGGGCAAAAATATAAGAGAAAATGAAAACCTATGGTTTTTTTTTCCTTTTACATTACCCTTATTAAACAAATACTCATATTTTCAAATGCAATGCAAAAGTACGGGTATTTGCTGCAGCATTTTGAATGAGTTATCTAAACTTTCTGCCATTGACAATTACAGTGTCTCTTCATAATGGATTTATCGAATATAGAAATCAAACAGTATTCAAGCAAGTCTCTAAAATGGATGTTGCATACAAAATCTATGATCCAGAAGATAACCATGAGCAATCACACACTTCTTTAAGGGTGAATTATAAACAGTTATTACTAAAGCATAAGACTATTTTGTACTCATGAAAAGGCAGTACCTTTAATGCAAGTTTCTTGAGCTTATTCATTGCCCTGAATTGCTTCATTCTAGAGAGAACAGCACTGTCTAATGGCTTATCTGATGCTGCACCTCCATCTTTGAGCCATGGATGATCTAATTATGGAAAATAATATATATTAGCGACAAGCATCCCACAACAGCAAGATAATATACCAGAAAAATCAACAAATAATGTGAATATTGATTGCTCAATAGCAACTGCCATACACACATGAAGATAGCAACAAAGATATATTGACAATTAAATAGATGAAAATTCACCTAATATTCAGATATCAACAATGATGGGCAAGATACAAGTTACATTTAACAAAACCAGTGACTAGGCAAAAGAATAAAAAATATTTATTTTAGTGTCCAATGAGAGTTAAAAAAACAAGCTTAGAAAGAACTGTGGGTAGTTCTATACCTAGAACTTCCACTGCAGTGATTCGCTTTTTTGGGTTCTGGGTTAGCATCCTCCTAATCAGATCCTTTGCGCTGTCAGATATCGATGGCCATGGTGGGCTTTCAAAGTCAATATCTCCTTCGAGAATGGCATCAAATATTCCTTTTTCAGTCTCTTTAACACAAAATGGATCTCATTAATCTGTGAATGCATTTTGAAGTGGATTTCGAAGGGAAAATAAAATTCTTCAAATGAATATATAAAATTGTCTATACCAGCCCAAAATGGAGGTACACCACTGAGTAGAATATATAAGATAACTCCTGCACTCCAAACATCTATTTCCTTTCCGTAACTACGCTTTAATACTTCAGGGGCAACATAGTAAGCGCTACCTACAATATCACGGTATGTTTTCTCTGCATAATATTTCAGCAAAGCTCAATCAACATACATATGTTTAAATAACACAAAAATGCAAGATTCGAGATGTCAATAATGTCGATTAACTTTATAGAGAGACCAGATGAAGCATTATCCACGCACAAGCTACCGTCAATACTGGCAAATAATAAGTCATCACATTTCTCTAGATTCATCCATTCAGCTCTAATTCCACATGGACATTCTACTTAGTTTTCCATTCCATAAATCTGCTCCCATACTGTCAGTGAATTGAACTGTTACACCTACTTCCAAAATTCATACAAAAAGTAAATCCCAATGACCCTACCAACTTTTAGAATGGAAAATCATATCCTAAAGATCAAAAAGAGCTTTTTTTTCAGTAACATAATTCTAAACCTTACTGATAGATTATAGAACCCTTTTAGAAGCAACCATAATCCCACTTTCATACTAAGCCAGATTCTAAAACCCTTTTAGAAGGTAACATAATCACAACTTCTTCAATTTGTTTAAACTAGAAAAGAAAAACTGTTGGTTCCTAAATGAAGAAGATAAATTATTAAAAATAATCAGAAATCTAGATTCTCAAACTCCCTTCAAAGGCCAAAATCATTTGCCACCAATTTAGAAAGCATGGGAAGTTAGAATTCTTGCATTTTCCCTTTCAACAGTTAGCAACTAAATCAAGCTGCAAAAGATTAAAGAGAAGCAATAACAGTATCACACATCTAATTACTACTACTTTAGCATAATGAACGGAGACAGAAAGAAAAAATGACCTTTATCAATGAACACAGAGAGTCCAAAATCAGTGGCCTTCAAAGTAGCTCCTTCTTCTTTACTAGATAACAAGAAATTCTCAGGCTTCAGATCACGGTGCACCACCCCCATAAAATGGCAAGCGTGAACTACATTCACAATGTCTTTACAAATCCTGGCAGCATCTTTCTCTGAATACTGACCCTGAGCAATAATTTTATCAAAAAGCTCCCCACCAGCACAAAGCTCCATCACGAGATGGACAGATTGCCTATCCTCATAAGCACCCCTAAACTCCACAATGTTTGGCTGACCAGACAAGTGCTGCATAATCTGAACCTCTCTTTTGATATCATCTCTATCACTCTTATTTTTCAATTTTCTTTTCAATATGGATTTGCAGGCATATGTATGTCCAGTGGACTTCTCTGTACATAAATAAATAATACCAAATTGGCCTCTACCCAATTCCTTACCTAAAGTGTAGAACTCTTTAATGTCTTCCAAGGGTTTGCCCAGTATGGTCCCAGGAGGAATTGTTGGTAGCTGTCTTACTGGTGGTGGTAAGGTCGATGCCGGCTGCTGCTGGGGTTGAGGGCCGGCATCAACTTTTGGCGGCTGCTGCTGGGGTTGGGGGCTGGCATCAACTTTTGGTTGCTCCACAGGCTGTCGGTGGCGGCCTTCCGGTGGTTTATGGTGGTCTTGCGGTGGTGGATTTTCATGTGGTTGCTTTTCCCCTGAATTAACAGTTTTTAACGGTTTATAACCACTAGAGTCTGTTTGTGAAGACTTCCCCTTGCAGCAAGAACTCCCCATCTATGAAATTGAGAAAAGAAACGGAAGATAAGAAAGTTTGAAACTCCAGAGAAAAAAGTGAATTGCAGATTAATTTCTGTTTCGGGATGATGAAAAATACCGGGTTTTTGAGCTGAATTTGGTATAAAGTTTTGAGCTTTTCGAGTGGAATTTGCAGAGACTACAAAGAAAAAGACATAAATTGGGACAACAGATATAGATTGCAACCGACTAGTTTCCTGTACATTGTCTCTGCCCCCTGAACGTAATATATTAGTTGAAATAAAGGGAAACGGAAATTACTGTTTGTTTAGTTTTGGTAGGAAAATATTCCTGTACTATATTAGCACAAACTCAAAATTTTGTCCAAATTAGTTCAAAAAACGATTTAATTCTAATTCAACCCAAATAAATATACATTTAACTAATTAAAAACTAACCCATAAACTATATGATCTATTTATGGCCCCTGATACCCAATAAACCTCCTACAAAATATCTAATAGATCTGCTTATAATATCCATTGACCCAATTCAAAAAATAATCTATTTAAATCATCATATTTTTACTACAGTAATTTTAACATTACATTATATTAATGATTAATTTTATTAAAAAATTATATTAATTCATATATAGGCTACATGCGATCCATCTAAACCACAATATCCATCCGGATCAACCCGATCCATTTGGATAATCAAATATATTTGGATTAAATTTTTTTAATGCAGTATTTTTTATATCATATTATTATATAAAATGTGTTAATTTCATTAAAAAATATATCAAATAAATTGTTTCCTGTATAGGTTGCATGCGACCCATCTGGATCATCCGATCCATTTGGATTGTCCAACATATTTTTATTAATATTTTTTTCTTGCACTATTTTTTGTATCACGTTATTATATAAAAATATTAATTTTATTTTAAAAATAAGTCAAATAAGTTAATTCACATTAGGACTACATGTAACCCATCTGCATCTAATAAGCGTCCCCTTTCACTCGATCTAATTCTCTCCTCTCTCTTTCTCTCTCAAAATCTTTGATCCCTTCCAATATTGCTGCCTATAACGTCCTGAAACAATACTAGCATGAATAGTAATTGACGATGGTGAATAGTGACATTAAGGGTGAATAATTTCATCTCGAATTCACTGAGCTCAAGAAAAATTTTATATCGCAATTAAAAAGTACAATTTATAATGATCTAGGTAGTATAATTTTAGCTGAAATTGAGATCAAATAGTTCTTCAAAAGCCAAAAATTTAAAAAAAAATCACGAAATCAAAAATTGGTTAAACTAACTTCTATTGGGTTGAAAATATTCCATGGACTTTCAAAAATTATTCCAATCACACTTAACATCTTAGACTAATGAATATTAATTTTCAGAAATGAAAAATATAATTTTGGATACTTTTGAAATTTAGGATTTTCACACTAACTGAAAATATTTAAATATCCTGAAACCTATCAAAACGAACTTCGATTGACTCGAAACTTTAAAAATATCTTAATTATAATATTTAGGAATTTTTGGAATAATTTTGGTGGAAAAAATAAAATAAATATTGATGAGCCAATGAGAAATGAATCAACATGCATTAAATCCATGAATAAGCCCAAATTCACTCAACCCATTTGGACATTAATTTATTTATGATCCATATCTTTTGATATATTTATAATCCGTCCATTTATAATCAATCCATTTATGAATCAATACAAATTCGTCCAATCCACTCATTTACCATCTTTATACTATATGGATATATGCTTTAAAAAAATGAAAATTGAAATTAATTAATGGATGAATATTTCAATATTCTTCTCAAATTATGAATAGCAAAATCCATTTAGTTCTTGAATTTTAATATTTTTACACATTTAATTTTTATGCTCTCAAAACTACATATTGAGAATTTTAAATTTTACGTGTTTATATATTAATTTTTTATATTTTTAAAACTATACAGTAAAATTCTAAATTTATCTATTAAAATATATTAAATTCAAATGAGCTTTAAAAATAATAATATTTCGTTAAAATATATGTGATTTTAATAGAGTATATATTATATTATCGTTTATACCGTTTATTTTGAATTTAATGTATTATTTTTAAAAAATTCAGATATTCAATATATAGTTTTAAAAGTATAAAAATTTAATGTGTAAAATTATTAAAATATGGGTTCTAAGATTTTTTCCATTTTGATTTAGTGTAATAATAATCATACATTCATATTCACATAAAGATTTTCGTTTCGCTTGACTCCTCATAGTTGACGTACAGTTTAAGAAAAATAAATATGCAATGGTAGGCTTATGTTGGCATGAAAAAGGGCTAAATGTAGCAAAATAAAACAAATACACGTACTAGATTTTTTTTAAAATATATGTTCATTCCCTTAATTGCATATCACTTTCTTGTTAATCATCAAAGAAATTTATATAAAAAAATAATGATGATATAAATATTCTTAATAGGCGTCATTTGGAGGTCAGCTATGTATCAATCCATGAAATATTAATTAAAGGCAAAACCTATAATTTAGTCTTTTGGATTATAATATTTTTATACATTAAATTTTTATACTTTCAAAATTACGCATTGAATCTCTAAATTTTTCAAAAATAATACATTAAGTTCAAAATAGACAACACAAATAACAGTATAATACATATTTTCTTAACATCATATGTATTTTAACGGAATACTGTTATTTTTAATATCCGTTTAAATTTAATGTATCATAATAGATAAGTTCATAAATTTAATATATAGCTTTGAAAATATAAGAATTAATGTGTAAATATGTAAAAATTTAGAAATTTAATATTTAATTTTGAAAGTATATAGATTTAATATATAAAAACTTTAAAATTTAGATAATATATTATAAATTTTTTTCTAATTAAATAAAATAGTTTCCAGTTTAAAATCGATCGTGGCGTTATGGATATATTAAATTGGGCTTGGATGCACTTGGTAATGAGATGTAACTCACTTCATATTGGGCTTGGCTTTATGTGTCAGTCAGTTTGGAAATTGCATTACTTGGCTTCGTTTCCATTTAATTGGCCTTTTGGTCTCCGATCTCCCACTTAGGATTTGTTGTCCTGCATCATACTACCGAGCACTGACTGACACATAGCACATATTCTATGCGAGTTTGTGATTTAAACATCTACATGTCAATTTATGCACCAAATTATGCCAATTTATAATGCCAGTCTGAATTTTTTTTTTATTTTTATGATTGATTTTAATAAAAAATACCTTTTGATTATAATTTTATGGAGTTGGGCATTTTTTTTATTATTATTAATATAATTCCGATGAATATAGGTGAATTCAGCCTTGATCATGGTGTGGGTGAATATCTTTGATTGTGGATCGTTGCAAGTCATGCCAATTGCATGGATCCAAAAGAAATTAATAATAAAAAGAAATCTAATATTACAAATTGATTTTTATAATATTCATCATCATCCTAAACTGGTGATTGCTATTTTTGAAAAGAAAAAGTTAAAAATAGAGAAATAAAACCAATGGTCGATATCACTTATGAGTTGTGAGCCCAACAAATAGTCGAGTCCTTTTCTTTAAAAAGATGAGTCACAATATACTGACAATGCTAATATTGTTTTTTTTTTTTATTTAATAGTAAGGTGTCGTGAGTAGGCTCGTATAAACAAAAATAAGATACTTTTAAATCATATCACGTTTAGGTTAATTTTTATTGGAGTCAGGCTGAATCATAAGAGTGATAAAAATATAACATCAAGTATTTAATACAACTGTATTTATAAAATTTAAAATTGAAATCACCGGTTAAACTATTAAAGATCCGTACCATCTCAACTACTTGTTGAGTGATCTAATATTATTTTGATTTCACTCTCTCTTGACCTCGTTAGCTTCTACTATATATCTATCCTCTTCCGTTAAAAAGATATACACAAAAACTAACCCCTACTCCTTAATCTCTATAATTATAACAAAGGTTTAATATAATAATATTATAGCAAAATAATTATAATTGAATATGATCATAGTTCAATAATCTCGAATTAAAAGAAAAAGAAAAGGGGTCCCACATGTTGAGAGGTAACAGGTAAGTATGAGATTAGTCAATCTTTGGAAAGTAATAAATTGGTACTTGCTCAGTACCTTGTTAATCCTTACAAGTTAACATCTATGCCCAATTCACTTTCTACGGCTGGAAACATAAAATTATAGTCAAGGACATTTACCCTAAAATAAAAATAATAATAATAATAATAAATAAATTATATGTAACAATTTGAAGACTAAATTATCCAAAAATTACTAATACAAATTTCAATCTCAAGACAGAAATTGAAGCACCTCATTCAATTCATCGAGCAAAATCATGCTCGAGCTCACTCCTTACAGAGTTGACTCAACCTAAAGCCTACTCAACTCGGCCGAATCATTGCTCGAGAATAAAAAATTAGGAGCAATTTAAACAACAATAACTGGCCTTTTTGTCCTAATTAAATTGATTATCCATCAAACCCGGTTTGGCTCCACACTGCATCGCGCACGCGCCACAAGTCACGGCCCTTTAGCGTCCTTCCCACGCCCTCAAACACAGAAGCGCCGCCCATTTTCTTGCTCCGAGCATACTCACGCGCTAGATACTCGTGCGGTGGAACCATGTCCGAGTCGTGGTCATCTAACCAGTCATCCGAGTCATGTAGTGACTCAACCGAGTCGACGCGCAGAATCTTGCTCCAGTCTGGCACGTTCATAGGAGCTGACGTGGCCATGTGACGAGGAGACGCTGCTTGTGCTGCCACGCTGTCATTTCCACCGAACTGGTGCACGATTCTCGACGACGTCGTCTTGCCTGAAGAAAAATCTACTAAGGCCAACGACAACCCACCTAAGTGGCGGTGGTCATCTCGCTGGATTCGGTGGCGGCCACTTATAGACATCCTACCGTTACTCTCAACGCCGGCGCGTGAAGACCAATCTCCTTGCGAATTGTTCACCATCCGGTGGTCATTCCGTTCACCTGAATCGTCCACCATCGACCAGACATCATCCTCACCTAGCTCGGACGAGTCTGCGGCGGCGTCTTGGCCATTACTGTAAGTGTAGCTTCCTAGTAGCCTCTCACTCCGACTGATCGTTAACCTCCGCCCCTTGGCCATATAGCGGAGGAAGTGAGCTAAAAACTGAAAACCCAAAACCAAAATCTAACAAAAATGAATAAAGATTAGATCTTTTGTCATGAATCCATTGGATTTTAGCTCTAACATAAGGTGGCTTTGAAGGAGAAGACATGTTTATATAGCATTGGTGATCACTCCACTAAAGGAAAAAAAAAAAAATTGAGACCGAGTTTCATTTCATGTGAATTTGAGATTCATTTTGTCTGCATTTCCTCTCAATCAAAATAATGGTTTTTATGTGTGGTGACGCCATGATGGGTACAAAATTGTTTGTTAAACTATTCTGCATCATGTATGTTTTGGCTTGACATGCTTTAGGTGGCGCGTGCTCAACACTGACCAATTGGCCAATGTGAGTTTGGCTTAAAATGACTTGCCAAATTTGGACAAGGATTGCAGTTTATTCTTGGGTAATTTACTCAATTTAGTCATTGGTAAATCAAAACTTACATGTTTCTTAATAAAAATAATGCCACGACATTAAATAATCATACTACCAAAGCATTTTTCAAAAAAAAAATTACTACCAACATCTAATGAAATTTGATATGACAAGTCTATATTTTTTTTAGAGGACAGATAACATATCTTTATTTGCTAATATATATTATAATGCTTTCATTATTTAATTTCTTGAATTGAATTTCATAATATACTTTCAACATCACTCATGCAATCTTAATTTTATGCTCCAATGTCTAATTTTTACAAAAATTATAGTTAAATAAAATATTTATTTAATACTATATCTTACTCGTATATGTACATTATATTTATATCCGATATGTTGAATTTGTATTTTCGTAATTTATTTATATGTTAAATCAATTGTTTCTTAATTCTTATCACATCCCAGAAAATCCAAATGAAAACAATAGTAATCGAGCCACTATTAAGTTTGCAATAGCATAGGAAGAAAACCCATGATTGGATTAGAGATTGTTTTATTATTATATTATATGGTTAATAATCCAAATAAGTCAGGAGAATTATATTTTGCCCACGTCAGACGCAGGTGGACCCCATTGTAAAACCTATATTGTTTGACAAAGTCCCTATGCATCAAACTGGGTCCCACATTCCACGTGGGTACTTTTAAAGAACCTCCTATCCCTGCATATTCTTTGTTCGCAAGACACGTGGAATTGCCAAGTGGGTCCCTACAGCATGTCACCTCATGCCACGTGGACTACCAGTAACCTGGTAATATTAATATGCATATCTTTAAAAGCAATCGCTTTTGTTAGATATCGATTGAAAACAAAGGCTAATTAAGATCCCATATGTTGTAGTATTTTTCAATTATTGAAATTCATCAAATATTTTTTGATAATTTCTTGTTTGATATATATAAGTTATTACCATTCAATTATTCCGTTTAATTACATCAAAATTTGATATGACAAATCAAATTTTTACTAGATAAATTTGATTATATTGATATAAATATCTTTTATTTTTTCAGTAAGTATCACTGAAAGATTCTAAATTTTAAAATTTAGGACGAATTATAGTGATTTGCAACATGAGAGATGAAAATTACATAAATCAATATTTTAGACCTTTAATTAAGAAATCATTAAAATGTTGAATATATACACACACTAGTTTTTTTTATTAAACAATATATGATATGTTGGGGGAGCTAATGATGGTAGTGACCATATATAAATTAACCTTAATTTGTAGAATTGATGGTTGGAGATGTAAATTGCTTATATAGTATTTGTGGGTTAAAAATAAAATAATTCCACCATTCACAGAAGCGCATTGGACGGCTGAGAATTGAAAAAAAAAGAAAAAAGAAAAAGAAAAAACTAGTGGGGTTCATAACTTCATATATTATATGAAATAAATAAATACAAGTGGGTCCTACGAAAGGGACTTGGCTTTTAGAAAAAATAAAATAAAATAAAAACCCTTATCTCAATTAATAATTATACATTTCACTATCAAAGCAAAAAGAAAAGGCCATGGAGGAGCCTACCTTTACTGAACCTATGTCCTTCGCAATGCCAATAGTGTCCTATTAAAAATGGCTCGGTGACCTTGTTTTTGAAGGTTTTTAGGGCACCAATTGTGCCCCCGTTGCTAGCCATGCCCTTTTTCGGGGTACTATTATTGATGGGCCCCACCTAATTCCATAAGCTCGGAAATGGGACCCACTTTTTGTTTTCTTTGCAGTGAGGAGACTTATGTTGGGCCCATTGCCACTTGTTGCGTAACCCCCAGACCCAACTCTAGCTTAGACACAGTGGACCTACATTTGCAATTTGCAATCAATTATCTACAGCAGTGGCCCCATTTTTTGAGCATTAATATGGTGTACAGTATTAATTATATAGATCATTGCACATATTTAATTAAAAAATAATATTTATTTATTTTTATCAAATAGTACATATTGATATTGATATGCATAATTAATTAGTATCTATTCACCGAATTAATGCTCTCATTTTTTGATTATTGACCTTTCTCATTAGTAAATAAATAAATAAACTTAAGATATAAATCTAACTCAAACTTGAAATTGCTAGCTAACTTTGACTCCTTAATGAGATAATTTCACCCACAATTATTGAATGATTTCAGTTTTAATTGAAAATTTATAAAATAATTTTTTTATAAAATATATATATAAATTTAGAGAAATATTTTAAAAATTTATAAAATAATTTTTTTATAAAATATATATATAAATTTAGAGAAATATTTAAAAAAAACATTTTAACCGAATTTTACAATGAATTCTATCAGAAATTTTTATTGGTATACCACAGTATTCATTCCATTCAAGGGTATGACACACATGTCATCTCATCTACCATTTTAGATGGGTGTCATATCATATCCCATATAACAACCAATGAGAAGATGACGTGTGTAAAAATATTTTAATAAAAAATTCATAAAATTTTATACGTGGTATTATTTTATTAATCATGATATGATGGCTGATATGATACGAATCTCGTCTCATGTGACGGTTAATAAGAATTTTCGATATATTTTTTTTTAATTCGATTAAAGTCATCTATTAAAAATATTATTTTTTATTTTCTAACTATAAATAGAACAATTTAATTAGCGTGAATCAAATTAACCCCAGGTTAATGTTGATTTTGCTAATAAATTCGGGAGAATTAACGATGGAAATTATCATTTTCATCTTCTATGATCTGCCCGTTCCACAAATTACTAGTATCAATTAAAATTAGCCAAAATTTCTAGCTTTTTTTTTTAATGCAATGGCCATTTTAATTGATAGAAAAAAAAAACAGAAATTAAGATAATCAAACAGGCATTATGTGACATCCAATGAAGCGATTGTCCAAATATAAAATATATAATAAAGGACCAATTGGCGGCCGAATAATATTAATATCTATATATGTAATCTATTTTCATTTTTATTTTATTGAAAAAAAAGACCATCCAATAAGATGGGAACCAACCAATAATTTATATGATATTTTACAATGAAAAACAATCAATGAAAATAAAGTAAAAATCAAAGGGTAGCTAACTCCCTAAACTTTGCGTGACCCACCGGCTGTGTCCTTACATAACTCCAAAACATACTAACCGGTAAAACTACCATAATCAGAGATGTGGCTCCACGTCATCAAGAGAGCTACTAAATTTTTTTTGAATAACATTTATTAAACTAATACAGATAAAAAATTTTAAAATAAAATTAAAATATTTTTTGTATCAATAAATAAAATTATTAAAATAAAACTGTAAAATATTTCAATTTTTTTTAATTATTTGTTAAATTTTTTGAGATAAATTAAAAATATTCTTTTCTCAATTTTTTAATTTTTTTATTTATCAAAATACATGAATATATATCTTAACAATATGTCAATATATGTATATTGTAATATTTTTTTAACAAACGTTTGAAAAGATCAAAAAAATTAAAATTATTTTATTTTATTTTTATTCCAATCTTTTAAAGGTTAACAACAAATATCATGTTAGCAGAAAAACTAACATGTTAAATTAAAAATTAATATTATTTAGTGTAGATGTGTATTAATGATATGAAAAGTATTAAATTATAGTTTTAATTGATTTAAATTATTAAATTATTATCTTTAATGAAAATTGCAGATTATAACAACAGAATATTTTTTTTAATTTCACTTTGTTAAATTATAATTTTTTCGATTTCACTTTGTTAAATTCTTGCAATTTCCATTCAGAAGTTATGTATTTATTCAAATTTCTTTTTTTAATGTTGCCGGTATGTTATTTTAGTACACATTTGGTGATATTGAATGAAATTAACCGTTATATACCTAGATAATGTTTATTAAATCGATCATGATGATTAGTTTTAAGATGATATTAGAATACTTTTCCGATCAAGATATGAAATAATCAAGATAAAATTGAAAATCATTCCAAATTTTTTTTTCAATTATTTGTTAAATTTTTGTGAATGAATTAAAAATTTTATAATTATTTCTTATCTGATAAAATATAAGAATATATATCTTATATGATAAAATCTAAGAATATATATCTTAATCATATATTAAAATATGCATATCTTGATTTTTCAAGATATAGATAGTTAAATTTTTTTTATGGTATCATTTTTTTAATAAACATTTGAAAAATTCAAAAAGATTAAAATAATTTTATTTTTTTTCCATCGTAATATTTTCAAGATTAACAAATACTACACTGACAAACAAAAATTAAAAGATCAGGGGTTGAAATGAAAATCCGATTTAGTTGAGGATTAGGTGAGCAATTTGAATAAAAATAAAGGAAAATTAGTTTAGGATGAAAGAAAAAGACAAAGATTAGACGTCACAAATTTTGGGAAGAATCGGAATCTGAGGTGCTATAGCTATAGATGAAGCCATAACCTAACAAGCATCCAACATTTTAAGACAACAGAACAAAAAATTAAAACACATACATCTTCAACTAGTTTAATTACATGTGAACTCGATCAATATGGTTTACAGATGGAAACTATTTGTATATTCTGTACTATCAGAATATATTTATTTATTTATTTTCTTTCAAGTACCCGTTGGTTGGCTTTTCTTTATTGTGCTAATTTCATTTTCGTACGCTAAATTTATCACCAATTATTTATGCTAAACCTAAAGTACAATCATTATCAAATATTTTGGATTGGTTAGAATTAATAAGAGAAAAAAAAACTCTTAGATATATTCTTTTCGAGGCTTTGTCGGGCTTTTTTTTTATGCCTATTAGTCTTTTATATTTTTTTTTTGGTAACGGAACTCCATAGCTGGATTTTCTTTAATAATCCGATTATTTGGTTATTTAGTTCACTCTAAAATCGAACTCATATCCAGATATAGATGTTAGTCTTTTTTTTATTTATATTAAAATAAGAACATTTAGTTACTTAAAGTGGATAAAAGTAATATTTAGGAGTTTTAGTAAAGTCTTCTAGTTAATGAATATATTTTCATAAGTAAATAGGAATCCACCCTAACAGAAAATTGAATCTTACTAGGCAGGAATCGTATTTTTATAAATAGGTATAATGTTCTAGGTATATCTTTCTTTTAAAATTTTTACTGTGTGCATGTTCTGAAGAGAAACTAAAGCATAGTATAAACGGAGTGAAGTATGAAAAAAAAATTATTTGTACTCTTAGGTATTTTGTCATGTATATACTCAGCTAATAGTAGTAAAGTTTGACTGTATTTGAATTACTGTTCATGTTGATGGTAATTAATTTTATGACTTAGAATGTGATTGGCATGTGTTTTTTTTGTCTGTTGTAAACTGTTATGCCTTTTGAAAGCTGTGTTATTATTTGAGTTTTCAGGAGATCATTAATTAGATAGCCGTTGTGCTGTTAGAATTTTGATAAATGAATGATTTGTATTTGTATAAGTTTGATTATCGATGTTGAAAAAAAAAATTTTGGCAAATTATTTTAATTCATATCGGATAGAAATGTTTTCGTTAAGGATGTTATATTCTCATTGCAAGAAATAACCATTAACTAATGCAAAATAATAAAAATAAATCACAATTACAATTAAATCATAAATTTTATCTCTCATTAATTGTCATATGATTTCTTAGAAACACACATAATATAAATTAAATATTCTTTCTGATACACCGCATTAATAATACTCAAAAAATACCCGCTGCTATTTCAATAGAAGCTTATTACATGTACAAATTTCATACATATAACAATATAAAATTATTTTCTGCTTTGATGGATTCAAATAAAAAAAAATTAAAAGAAAAAGAGTTGAAGTGATTTCTTTTGTTAGGTATGATGTCAACCTCAAATTTTGTCAGCCCACTAACGTTGTTATCAGAAAATAAAAATAAAAAGAAAAGAAAAAAGAAAAAAAACCTGCTTCAATTCGTTTCAGTTGCAAATAAACCAGTGACAGATAACAGAAAGCATAGCTAACGTTAATATTTGCAAATGGTTTACCAAAAATATTTTGAATTATTTTTACATATTAAATGTATTGATAACAAAGTCCTAGTTGATAGCTCGGACACAACAGACCGTAAGGCCGATGCATCCTATCAGCTCGGAATACGATTTATCCTCGCAAAAAATTTGGTTATACCGAGCAATTTAGACAATCTACAAGTTAATAGTAAAAATCAGATCCTAGCAAGAAAAATCAGAATATGAAGAATTTTGACATTTCGTGAGAAGATAATTTTTCTCTTATCTTAACCTTCATAATAGAAAGGGATATACTTATCATATTTAATTAAGATAATTATTATTTTTCAATGTGAACTCTATTTCAAATCTCCTAAGTACATATAAACTTTATAACTCATCCTTATAAATAGAGTAAAAATCAGATATACAAGTTAAGTTTTTTTCATTTTTTTACTATCATTAAAATTACTAACTTGACTATCGAAATTTCTCTGATTGGAAAACTGTGAATTTTCTTACCAAAGTTATCATATATGAAACATGCATTGTTAAATGAAAAAAAAAAATTATACTTTTTAATATAATTATCTATATTTATTAATAAATAATACATCTTTACCGATTGAATACTAATTAATAAGATAAATACCTGAAATTGTAATTCCATCTATAGATGGAGGTCAATTTGTGGATCAGGTAGGGCTTGGAAAAGAGAGAGAGAATTGATTTGTTTGGTATCTTTTGAGAGATGAGACTTTAATTATTAATTCAAACCCTAATTATGCTCAACTGTCATCATAACCTTCTTTAATTGGATAAGGGTTCATATCGAAGCTATCCCTTCCTCACGCATATGATTAAGCTTTCTTTTTTTTTTTATCTAATTAGCGACTGAGTAATAGAGCATGGACTTAGTTTTTAGAATTTTCATTTGCCTAAATCTATATGTTTTTTTTTTCATTAATATCTCAGCTATATTAATTTGGAGAGTCAAAAAATAGATCTACACAATAAATTTCTCATTTTGGTACTAAAGAAAAACGGTTAATTACGAGTTTATTAAGCTTCTCATAGCCGGTGCTAAGTCATTTTCAGGTTCCATTTTTGCTAATTTAATCAAATTTTCAGCTATTAAAAAAATGATATTTGTATATATAATTAAGTGCTTCTCCCACTTGACATCATGAGATGATACCTTTGAACAAGAAAACTTTACAATTCAATTATGGACCATTGTTTATCTCTGTTAGTTCCTGCTGTATAGAAGTGATTGATTTGTTTCGCATTTTATTATCTTTACATTATGCAAATAAAATAAAATATTTCATTAAATTAGTAACATCGGAGACAAATTAACGTCAAATTTTAAACTTTTTAGATTAAGAATAGCTTCAGCTTCCATTAAAAGCAAAACAATAATAGAAGTTTATGTATAATATTTTATGGAATAAGGACGTGTTTTGTCTCTCAATTATTTAAAGTAGTGTAATTTTTCTTTCAATTTTTTATTTATTTTTATCTCAAAACTATTTCAAATGGCGAAATTTTACCTTTATGCTTTTTAAAATAGATAATTTTACTCACAAATTTATCAGAATTAACTTATTTTACCCGTTAAATGGATGATATGTATTATTATATGATTGATTATTGCATAAAATTATCACAAAATTACCCTATTTTAAATAATTTAGGGGTAGAAAACAACCCAAAAAAAATTTAGGAATAATTAAAGTTAGTCCATTTCAAAAATTTCAAGGGACAAAAAAGCCCTTATATCACATTTTTTTATTTCTTTCGTTTTGACATATTTACAGTTCCTCCTATCCTTGAATTCCAGGCTTTCAAACGGGCTATAAGTATGGCCTTGCATTTTGAATTTTGGACACGGAGACTAGCCTAGAATAGTTCCAAATTGGGCCATGATGGGCATTGAGCAGGTTTGGGGAGGAGGAAACTCTACATCTACCATCAAGCAATGGTTTAAAATTTTAATTTTCCTTATATATATATAGGTTGAACGGATTTGAATTGGGTCATCAATGGACGGATCGCTAATGAATTGGATCATAAATGAATCAATATCCAAATGAATTGTACGGATTTAGATCGATCCATGGAGTTAATATAAATTATTATAAAATTTTTTATTAATTAATTAATTGATCCGATAACAATAATATTCAATTGAAAATATAATATAAATAATAATTTGATATATAAATAGACAAAGACCTAGTAAAATTCACACAATCCCCATATAGAAAGAAAGGTAGTTCATAACCGAAGTTACATTAACAATGCAATATGATTAAAATAGTAAGCTTAAAGATAGTTAATTACATGTACAGCGGCCTAACTTTGTAAACATCAGGAGTGTGCTATCATTTGAATTACTCGCACCATAGATAGAAGTAAAATGAATATAAAATTAAATATTGTTTATTTTTAATCAAATTGTATAATTTTTCATTTGTACATTCTTAAGTAATCCTTGTCTAATAAAAGGCATATCATCTAACTGCAATTGCGAAGAATTGAACTATATTTCATGAAATTAGCACCTATAATACATTGATAATAATTGCAAGTGCATCTTTGCACTCCTGTCAAAGTCATAAATATATTGTAACACCAATTTTAATAATTATAAGAGCATTTTTGGCTAGTTTCAAAAAAATAAAAAAGCTTTTTTACTTTAAAATATTTAAAAATAATATAAAAGAAGAGAAAATATTTTTAATCTAGGGTAAATTGGCTACAAAAGTTCAAAACCATATATATTAGGTCTAACAACTTGATTATTGATCTGATATTATTTTCTTGGCACACAAGCAATTAAGATTTAAGAACAACTATAGAAGGACAATGCAAATTTTGATTCATCTGATAAATCCAATCAATTTATAATTCGATTTGTTTATGACTTAATTAATCGATTATAATCCGATCCGACTCGGTCTCACCCACCTAACTCACCCTTTTACCACCTATATTTATACAGTAACAAATGTGTGAACAAGAAAATATGTGCATTTATTCAAGTAAAAAGAAAAATTTACATGCAAAAGATTAACCCTCCGAACCTGAAAATAACGAACAAGAGGTGATCGACCCATAAAATTAAGAAGCATATATATATATATATATACAAAAGAACAAATTAATTAATTAAAAATAATTTAATTAACCTCAGGAATACTTTGTAGGTTTGGTTTCCATGACCTATGATGAGAGTAATGGTGATTATGAGCAGAATCAAAAAAAGAAGCCATAACTTCCTCCATTGTTAAACCTTGCATTTCAATTCTCGCCATTAACTCTTCAAGCTCTTTCTTCGTAATCTTTATTTTCACTTCTCTAACTGAATTATTTTTATTATTGTCATTATCAGAAGACCTAAATACTCCATTAATCTCTTCTTCTTCTTCTTCTTCACCAAGCAGCCTCTGCCTTAACCCGTCATTTTTTTTCTCTTGTTTGACAGAACCCCAGTCTTCGCTGACCCAAACCGCCGTAGACGACGGCGATCCACCGACACAGCAGTTTCCCATATATAAATATTTAATTTGTAAATTGAAGGTGCAGAGATTTGGACGATGGAGAGGACTTGCTATATATATAAGATAAAAGAGGTGCGCAGGATAACGATCTTGTTTATTACAGAGAGAGCTGTTGGAAAGTCTTGGGTGGCGACATAGGATGGTGTCTGTTGACCAAAAGTTCGTGCCAGGTCACAGCCAGCGCCGTGTAGGACCTAGTTAAGTTGATTGTGTCAGAATTTGGCTTCTACAGCTTAAGCCGGTTGGACGGTCCGGCTCCGCCTGAGCCGGCTTCTTTTTTCATTAGCTACTACTCTAATGCAAATAATTGTCAATAAATATTCAATTTTTTAATTATAACATTTTCTTTATATATAATAAGTAATTACTGGATCGATAAAAGGAGGAGGATAAGAAATTTTAATCTAAAATATACTTTAATTTAATTTAATTTAATTGAGGGTATAAATAAAAAAATTAAAGTATAATAAAAGATCCATGCATTGCAATTTCAAGTGTGAATTGTATTAGACGATGGCATCTTCTGGATTAGGTAAATTAGTGTGAAAGGTAATTTATAATTGGAATCTTTGACGTGCATTATTCATTTCATCATTGACACGAATCCTCTTCACAAAAACCGTGAGGAGTGTATATATATATATATATATATATAATTTATGGATTTCGCTGTTAACCGGTGGTCGAGACAAGATTTTAGTGTTAGGAAGAGTTATATCATAAAATTATAGCGTTATGTAATTATTATTGAATTAAAATTTAATATAAAGTGCTTAAAATAAATTAAGAGAGTCATTGTTATATATATATATATATATCAAAATAATGTGGCTCGGCCACCACTCTTTTTTTTTTTAGAAAAAATGATATTTATAAAGGAAAAAATCACAAACAAGGAAAAATAGAGTTCCAAATCTTAGCAGGTTCATACAAGACTGAAGTTCTAGCTAGTTATGAGCCTCATAGTTGTAATTTCTACCAATCCAATCCAAGCAAATGGCAAATGAAATTTTATATGCATCCGTGAAGATGATTCCTTAATTAAAACTGGAAGTTGTTTCTGCAACTGCTCTTAATAATAACTTTTAATAAGTAATTTTTTTAAATTTTATTTGATAGAATAGAAAAATAAACCACTATGTTGATTAAGGTTTGTCTTAAGAGCTAGGGGTGTGCAAAAACTGAACCGACCCGTTTAATCCGATTAATTTGACCTGAACCAATACATTCGAGTGGATTAATCGGGTTAATAGTATCCGTTCAGTTATGAGAATTATGAAAATTTCGAATTCAGGTGAAAATTATTCTAAAATCAATCCGACCGAACAACCCGAATAACTTAATATATAAATAAAAAATCCTAATTTCTCTACACATTTTAATTAATATATAATATATATTAATGTAATTTTGAACTTGTTAGTTTGTTGTATTTTTAAAATATTTTTTATAGTATTTAATATTATTTATTTGTATTAATTTATAATTTTAATTTAATTTTGATTTAAATATGTATATTAAAAAAATTGGGTGGGTTTGTTCGAATCCCGTAAAATATTGGATTAATCAGATAGAGATTTGATATTTATATATGGTATGATTGGATGAGGAGAATACCTAAAATTCGGATATCGGTTTAATCGGATTCGAATCAGGTTCACCCAAACCCAACCGATGCACATCCTTATTAAGAGCAATTGCGAGATATGATTAGAAAATTAAAATTTATAAATCCATTAAATATTTTAACGTGCTAATTAAATAGGATCAACATATATAGCTAACATATTTAAAATTTGTGCTGGTTAAAATGTCACGTTTCACATAATTGATATTATTAGGAATTGAAAGTATCAGTCAAATATCCTCATCAATTAATTTTTGTTTGCCAATACGTACTAAATTAATTGTCAAAAATATTAATTGGCATAGTAATGAATTATTGAATATTTAAATGGAACCGGATCCAAGATATTTTTCCCGGTGGTTGAATTTATTCTGCCCATACGTAACAAAAGTTTGCACTCACAAGTTACTAGCCAAATATGACATTCTATCTACTTTTATTTTGTCTTATAAATTTTGAAATTAGTTTAATTTTCCTAATTACGACATAATTTTCACTTCCTTATAATTATATTATTGAAAGGAAATTAATATTTACTAGAAACTTAATTAATATGGCATAAATTTAAATTTGGCTAACATATATGTGCATTTAATAATAGATGAAAAATGTCTTATTAGAATTATAAATTTTATTAAAAATCAAATTTGAAATGTTTTGCATTTTTAATTGCATGTGAGCCACATTCTTTATAGTTAAATCTGGCTTGAATGTAGCATAGTACTCCATTGGAATAGTAGTTCCAATCATAAATTTAATAATATTCAATTTTAAATTAATTAGTCCCATAAATTTAAAAAAATTGGACGTTAAAAAGAAAATAGGAAATTTCTCAGAACAATGTACGTAGAAAAAAACTTGAGGTAGGGCTTCTTGCTGGATGTGTAAAATGTTTAAAATGCTGGAAAAGTACGTACATGTGAAATTATTGATGCGGCCATGTGATTCTAGAAGATGAAGGTGAAAGCTGGTCAAATTCCAAAAATTAATAATTATTAATGAGATATTTTGAAAAAAAAAATATTATTATTAGTGAGATATTTTGAAAAAAATTATTATTTGAAAAAATATCTCAAAAATTAAAAGAATCAAACAACAATAAGATTTTAGCTAACTTGTAAGTTTCAAAATCGTTGGTTCTGTTAATCCAAGCAATCGCAATTTTTGACCTTATGAGAAATAAAGGATCTGTTTACTTATAGAAAACTGCTCCAGTTTTTCAGAAAAATTTTCTACAGAAAACAGAAAATAAAGATCGTGTTTATTTTCGTCAGTTTTCTAAAATAGAAAACAGAAAATGAATTTTCCAGTTTTTCAAAATAAAGAAGAAATTAGAAAACTAATAAAAGATGTTTTTCAAATTTTCTAAATAATATTAACACACACACACATATGTACATATATACATATATATGCATATGTAAGTTTTTTATATGTGCACATATACATAAGTATATGCATGTGCATGTATATGTATATGTATATGTATATGTAGTACATGCATACATATGTACATATGAATATATATATATATATATATATATATATATATATATATATATATATATATATATATATATATATGTATGTATGTATATACACACATACACATACACAGACACATGCATATGTATATGTATACATACATATGTGTATGTATGTATATATATGTGCATATATACACATACATATGCATATACAAATATACATACATACATGCATGCATCCATGTATGTATCTATATACATACTTATACATATAAATATGTATTTATGTATATATATACATATACATATATACATATGCACATACACATATATATACATACATATTCATATACATATATCTGTATGTGCTTGTATGTGCATACATACATATATATATATGCACATGCATATATATGTATGTACATATATACACATACATGTACATATGTATGTATGCATAAATACATGCGTATGTATGTGCATATATACACATATATGTACATATGTATGTATGCATAAATAAATGTGTATGTATGTGCATATATTCACATACATATGTATATACATACACATATGTAAGTATGCACATACATATACATATATACATATGTACACACACACACACACACACACACACACACACACACACATATATATATATACACACACAAAAAATATAAACACTGCAGTTTTTTATTTGTTGATAAATAAACTCGTTTTTTAAATTTTTTATGGAAAATAAATACTCCAATTTTCTAAGAAAATAGAAAACTATTTTCTATAAGTAAACGCACCCAAAAGTTTTACAATTCGAAATAATTAAATTATAATAAAAAAATCATTTAAAAAATTACAAAAAAATTAAAAAAATCCTTACGTATCAGCATAAATGATACCTTCAGTTGGAAGATCATCTTCAACCCATCAGAGAAAATGGCGAAAGGCTGAGACTTTTGCAATATGAGGTGTGAAAACACCGGACCAGTGTCTTGAAATAACATAAAAAATTATGCATTTTTATTCCTAAAAATTGTCTCAAAACAAATTCGATCGAATTTTTCTATTACATTTCTATTGTAATTCCATTTGGCTTCAATTTGACATTTTTCTTCCCATGTAATTTTTATCGGTTATTGAATCGAACTAACCATAATACAACTCTAATTTTATATGCAAAAATCCAAATAAATTATACTAGAGTATTTTTTCAACAATTATTGCGTTTTCTTTAAAAATTGTCAAACAATTTTTAATTTATAATTCATATACGATATTAATATATAATAAAAAATTTCTTATCAGCTTTATGTATTTATATTTAAGAACAAGATAAATAAAATGAATTATTATATGGTTATGAATAATGATATGCCTTTGGATTTTTTAAATATTTATTTATTATAATAATATTAGCTTAAATTGTAGTTCCAAAAAAAATTAGGGGTTCGTTTGGAGACGATTTTGTTTTTATTTTCGGTTTTTTTCTTAAAAATAAAATAAAAATATATTTGGCAAATTTGTTTTCGTTTTCATTTATACAAAAAATTTAAGAAGTGATTTTGACAATAAAAATAAAAAATTTTTAAAATGTGATTTTATGGTTTTGTTTTTATCAAACAATTTAATTATTCCATCTTTATTATCATCACTGCTACCGCCACCACACCGTTGCAACCACCACTATCGCCATCGCCGCCACTGCTGTCACCACCACCACCACACCGCCGTTACCGCCACCACCACCATTGCTACCACTGCCATTGTCATCTTTGCCACCACCACCATCACCACACTGCTATTGCCACCACCACCAACACACCGTCACTGTCGTCGCCACCACTGCTGCTGCCATCTTTGCCGCTATCACCGCCATCGCACTGCTACCGACACCACCACCACCACCATCGTTGCCACCGCCATTACTGCTACTGCCGTCGCCATCATCGCTACCGCTGCCACCACACTGTCATCTCCACTAATGTCGCCTCCGCCACCACCAGACTATCGTTCTTGCTACAATCGCTGCTACAATCATCATACTGCTATTGTCGTCGCCACCGCCATCGTCACCGCTGCTACTACCACCACCACCATATGATGATTTTTTCAATGTAATAGATTTTAAAATTTGAATTTTATTAAATATTTATTATTTAATATTAATAATTAGATTATATATATATATTAATGAATATTAGAATATTTTTTAAAAAATAAATAAAAAAATAGTTTTTGAAAAACTAATAACAAAAACTAAAAATTGTTTATGAATTTTAAAAAATAAAAAATATTTCAGGACACATCCTAGGTTGTTTTATTTTGGGCCGTAAATCCAATTTTTGTAAGCGCAGGCCTATTTCAATTAAAGCCCAATCGTCGAGTTGGCGGGAAATTGAAAAATATTAGGGAGTTCTCTTTGTTTCATCATTCGCATTTCGCAGAAGCAAACTTCTTATTTCTCTGGTTTTATTTTCTTCACTGTTCTCCCTTTCTTTTTCGATTTCATTTTCAAGTAAACGATCCTTCCATTTTTCAAAACGGTAGAAATTTCTCTCTACACAGGTAATATGTTATTTTGTATAAAGTCCCAGTTGTGCCTAGCCAATGGCTAATGTGTAGCCACAAAATACTTTTTCAAGGATTCAACTATTTGTTGCGCTGCCGTTTCTCGCCTCCGTTCCTCCACCGCCTCTGTTGCCTCTCCATTTCCTAATCAAAGGAAAGGGCTATCGTCGCCTCTCCAAACCTATTTCAACGGACAAGGGCAATCGTCTTCTCTCCAAACCCTATTTCAAAGGACAAGGTCCGGCTTCTCATCTCCAAACCCTAATTCGAACGACGCGGGCGCTGCAATCGATGTCTCAAATTGAACGCGGATTTTCAAGCATCTCTTAAAATCGTTGGTTAGCTGTCAGTTTCGTCGAGACGTTGTGACGCATCTAATTCTTCTCCACCTGAGGCAGCATAGAAAGGCGGTGATTAGGTAGATGAGAGTTGCCGAAATTAAACTGGAGGCTTCAACTAACCCTCACATAGTGGTATTGATTTCAAGAATTAAGCAAAGCGATTCATGAAGTTGAAATAAAAGTAAAAAGAATATGTGCATTGATTTACATATCCTACAGAATATACGCACTGATCATTAAAATGAGAGGATAAAAATTAACTCGTATTAATTTTGGGCAGCCAAAGAGATCTCATATGCAATTCCACTACAAGCATCGTGCATTTTATTCTTATTAACAGATAAGGAAAAAAGTTTAGCCATCATTCCTAATTGCTTTCTGACTTTTAGCTACTTCATTTTTCTTTTTCATTCCCTCTTCTCATTTATATGGTAGGGTAACGAGCTTTCTAAATAAATTTTCCTTTTATTCAAATCATATAATATATGACTTATCTTCATAACCATCCTCATTAAAAGTGAGCTCATAAATATTTGACTTTCTCTATTGTAGGGGTATTGATTTTGTAACAATGGTGAGGGCTCTGGCTAGAAACGGAAGCAAAGTTTCAAGTGAGTATGTGTATTATCGCCCTTCATTACATTAATGTTTCAATTCCTAAACAGTAGGCTAGTTTACCTGTTCGCTGATATATAAATCACTTGTATTGTGCACATAAATTAGGAATTCAGTACAAATATATGCACCTGTGGAAATGCAGATCTATGAGGTCAATAAATTGACTAACTAAATAGTCATTATTTATCTTAGTGATCATGTACTTTCTTGTGCATGCAAAGAAAGGAATATGCATCATCCTTGCAAGATATTTCTCTATATGAGGGGCCTTTTTTTTGTCCTTTGTTTATGTTCAATGTTGTAAAAAATTTTGCAAGGATAATTATTTTTTATTGTTGTTTACAGGTTAAGATGATGTGTGAGCATAAGGTCTTCTTTCAAAACTCTTATTCCCAGTACCACAGGTATGACTGCATAAATAAAGGGTAGAGAATCTATGGAAATCTACAAGCTATATGATCTCTGATTGTTAGGTTCTTAAGCATTTAATGGATTCCTTATTTTTCAGCTTTCTTTGCTTTTATTGAATTTTACATGCAAATATGTGTTTTCATTCATGTCCTGAATTGAGTTAATTAGTGATGTTTATAATTGTGGGTTTCATTGTTGTATATAGTTATATACAATTTTTAAGAACTAAACCTATAGTAATTGTTCATGTTTTTGATGTTCATAAAGGTTTAAGTCACATTGCTTATACTACAATGGACACATCAATGTTGGAAAAAACCTATAGTAACTGTTGATGTGTCTGATGTTCATAAAGGTTTAAGTCACATTGCTTATACTACAATGGACAAATCAAGGTTGGAAAAAAGAAGGCTATCTTTTTCCCCAAAAGACAGAATTGCTTCTGTCAACTATGGATGGTGGGATTTTGATATGCTAATATATCACAAACTCTTGCATAGTGTCGTGATGCCTACATAGAGAAAGTGCTCAACAATAAGCCAAAAATTTTTTGGCAATGTCTAGTCATATTTAATTATGTTTATTTCTTGATGGGCATGTTCTGAAATAGCTCATCATTAGCATCTCTTGTGTATTTTCACCTGTTTTAGGTCCTTTTCTTTTTTCCTTTGATTGTAGATCTTGCACATGATACAAATGTAGTTTATTTATGGGATGGAAGAACATCTATTCTTTCGTGCCAGGATCTTACTACTATTACCACAACAGTTTTACTGATTTGATTTTGAAGTTCAATCATGTCCATTAGAAATGGTAAACCTTCTTATATCTTTCCATTTCCATTCTATGTCATGCTCTTTGACTTCGTGCATGCTTTTTCTGCAACCTTTATAGTTTTTGAGTAAGAATGATCAAAATTGATGTGTATATTTAGGAGCTAATATATAGTTGAATGCTTCAAGAGAGTTATAGTTGCAAATAAACTATAAAATTATAATTTAATTGTAAGTATATATTATTTTAAATTAAGAAATTCTTATAATTACCCTTAATTAATTTGATATCTTTATAGTTGAAAAAGTCATCCGCAACTTACAAGTTATACAGTGATATATAGTGTTAAAATTGAATTCAAATTGATAAATTATTGAGAAATTGATAAATAAAAAAATGAAATTTAAATTGATAAATTATTGAGAAATTTATTATAGATATAATATAATAAATTTATGTATATTATTTTAATTTTAGCTATTTTAAATGAATTTATTTTGTTGAATATAAATTAATTTAATTTATGGATCCATATAGGTTAAAAATCCAATTAAAAAAAGCCCACATTGACTTAGAACCGATTGAATCGAACCGAACCGACCGAAATTATTTCGATACATTCGATTCTCGGTTCTATATACTTTGATTTCGGTTCGATTCTTAAATTTTCTGAAGTTCGATTTTCGATTCAATCGGTTCGATCCAAAACCGAATCGATCAAATGCTCACCCCTAGAAATTACCCTAGTTGCGGGCTTTTTATAAAACTACATAGGAAAAAAAAACAAAAAATACTTTTGTTATGTAATCTTTTCAAAAATACAACTTTTAAAATTTTTTACATAAAAAAAATTACTATTTTCATTAAATACAACTCTTTTCTTTTCTTACACAATTTCCTATTTTCAATATAACAAAATCCAAAATTTCTCCTCTTTTGGATAATCGATACCTGCATCATCTTCGATCACCGGCGATCTCTGTCTTCGTTGATTTCGATACATAACATCACTTTTTGGCATTAATTTTTGATACCACCGGGGATACTTTCCTGCTTCGAAATCAATTATATCTCAGGAATGCTTCAAATTTTTATTTCTCGTTTGTTTTTTTTTGTTTCATTTATTTCTGCTTTGATTCTAGTTTCATCTGATACGAAATCAAGTGTTTATTTTGATCTAATCGTCTTTCAAGTCCTGATTCTGCTAGATTTAGATTTTTATAGTGAAAATGGAATTAGTATTTTCAGACTACCAAATGTTTGTTAAAAATTCTAATAGAAGTTTTATTAGATTCAGATTTGATATGTTTGCTTGTATTCGATTATGAAGACTATTTGGATTTCTTGGTGTCGTGTTAGTGAATTTTTGTTTAGTAATTACTTCCACATATGATGCAAATTTTTGCTTATATGTTGTGATTTTGCACGCACAATGAAATCCCCATTTGGTTTTGCGTTTAGTAAAAAATTCATCCAATATATTTTTCAGCTTCTTCACATACACAAATAATATAACCAAACTTAACTTTTATGGTTTTTGTCTTTCTTTTTTATATATTGTGGGGATCCAAACTTAGATTTTTTGATGTTTACCTATTTATATCTTAGATAAAAATGGTTGATACTCGATTGAGTTCATCTCCTTGACCTAAAAGTGTTTCCCAAATTATCAAAAAAATAAAAAAAAAGGAATGAAAAGAAAGAAAACAAAAGCGGAGATGCTAGCTTGAGTTTAATGATCATAAAAAAAGCTAAGAGAAATTGTAACATTAAGTCATGATTTTCAAATAGCAAAAAAATAAAAGGTAATTACTTTTTTTTTCTTTTCCTTTACATTTTACAAGTATTATATTATGTAATGTTAATGGTAAATTTTAAACGTAAATTACAATGTATATTTTTATATTACGTATACAGAGTGCGTACTTGATGTACACATATTGTATACTTGTGGTATACAATATGTATACTCACTGTATAAATTATGTGCATCTGGTGTACGTTCTGTGTGCATCTGGTGCACTGTGTCAATAATGTATTGTGTACAGTACACACTGTGTACATGCTATATATAATATGTGCATATTGTGTATACAGTGGTATGTATACTGTACATATACCGTGTATTTACTGTATACAACATATACACTCACTGTATACTTGCTCTATATAGTATGTGAACAGTGTGTACACACACTGTTTGCTAGCTATGTATAGTATGCAAATAATATGTTTACTAGCTTTATGCAGTATGTATATTTTTTATTTTATTATGATTGCTTTTATACATCATTTGTACTGTTATTATTGCTTTAAAACTTAAATTTTTATTCAGATTGACAATAGAGATGATTTGCAAACAGTGAAATTTAACTTATGTATGAATTGTTCCGCTGTCACCTTGATAAAGGACAAGCTAACTACATCACAACTAGAATGATTTAGAAAAACGTGTTTCGGATATTTTTTAGATATGCCTGAAATAAATCTCTATGGTTAGATTTTTCATTTGTTATTTCTTAGAGAAATACGTTCAGCAAATGATAAGAATTTTGTTTAATGCATGATGGAGTTGAATTGACATTTGGATTAGATAAATTTGTACTTATAACTGGTCTAAAGTGCAATAAGAAGATGATAAAAAATATGCAATGTCAAAGTGGTACATTATTTGAAAAATATTTTCATAGTTCTCCAAAAATTTACAAGCAATCAATATTCAATGCTTTTTTAAATGTGAGTTTTGATGATCATGAAGATGCTGTGAAGTTGGCAATATTATTTTTTATACACTGTTTTTTACTAGTTCATCATAATAATAAAAATATTTTCAAGAAAGATATAGATTTTGTTGATTGTGGATATCTTGATGATTATCCATGGGAAAAATAGGTGTTCAATTTTACAATTAGTAGCCTCAAGAGAAAGTTAATTCGAAAAAGTGCTAGACTTGATAAAAAAGAAGCAAATATTACTATGTATAGAATCTATGTGTTTGCTTATGCATTCTAATTATGGTTTTATGAGTACTGTAAAAATGTTGCCAAATATTTGGACATAAAAGCAGAAAATAAAAGCTCACGGATTTAAAATGAAAAAATAATGAAGTTTAATTATGTATAGAACTATGATGACTTACATCTTTGACAGAATTACTGACTAATGTGCTTAAAATATCCTTCAAGCTTAATTGAACTCTATTATCTTTACATTTCAGGATCTGTAGGCTTTTATTTTTTACTTTTATGTTCAAATATTTGATGATATTTTTACAGCACTCGTAAAATCATACTTGAAATGCATAAGTAAATCCATAAATTCTACACATAGCAACATTCGTTTTTTTTTTATCAGGTCTAGCCCTTTTTCAAATCAACTTTCCCTTGAGGCAACTAATTGTAAAATTGAACATCTCTTTTCCCATGAATAATTATCAAAGCATCTACAATCAACAAAATCTATATCCTCATTAAAAACATTTTTATTATTGTTATAAACTAGTAAAAAACAGTGCATAAAAAAAAAAAACACTACCAACTTCACAACATCTTCAAAACTCACATTTAAAAAAGTATTGGATATTTATTGCTTGCAAATTTTTGGAGAACTATGAAAATATTTTTCAAACAATGTATCACTTTGACATTGCATGTTTTTTTTATTATCTTCCCATTGCACTTTAAACCAGTTATAAGTGCAAATTCATCTAACCTAAATGTCAATTCAACTCCATCATGCATTAAACAAAATTCTTTATCATTTGCAAAATGTACTTCTCTAAGAAATAACAAATGAAAAATCGAACCATGGAAATTTATTTCAAGCATATTTAAAAAATACCCAAAATACATTTTTCTGAATCTTTCTAGTTGTGATGTAGTTAGCTTGTCCTTTATCAAGGTGCGAAATAATTCATACATAAGTTAAATTTCATTGTTTGCAAACCATCTTTATTGTCAACCTGAATAAAAATGTAAGTTTTAGAGCAATAATAACAGTACAAATGATGTATAAAAACAATCATAATAAAATAAAAAATATACATACTGCATAAAGCTAGTAAACATACTGTTTGCATATTGTATATAGTTAGCAAACTGATGAAAACACTGTGCACATACTATATACAGCAAGTATACAATGTGTGTACATCAAGTATACAGTGAGTATACATGCTGTATACAACAGATACACGATGTATGTACATCATGTACAGTGTACATACCACTGTGCACACAGTATGTGTACATCATGTATATAGTATCTACTGTACACAGTACATTATTTACATAAGTACACAATATATGTACTAGATGTACACACAAAGCGTACATCATGTACACACTGTGCACATAATATATACAGTGAGTATACAACAGGTACACAGTGTGTTTATATCAAGTACACACACTGTATAAGTAATATAAAAACATAAATTGTAATTTATATTTAAAATTTATCTTTAACATTACATAATATAATATATTTAAAATGCAAAGAAAAAGAAAAAAATAATTACCTTTTATTTTTTTGATTATTTGAGAATCATGACTTAATGTTGCAATTTCATTATGATTTCTTTTAGATTTTTTTTATATCATTAAACTCGAGCTAGCATCTTCGCTTTTGTTTTCTTTCATGTTCTTCTTGTCATTCCTTTATTTTTTTTAATAATTTGGGAGACATTTCTAGATCGAGGAGATGAACTTAATCGAGTATCAACCATTTTTGTCTGAAATATAAATAGGTAAACATCAGAAATAGTAATCTTAGTTGAACAAATTAAAATTTAAGTTTGGGTCCTCACAATAATAGAAAAGAAAAACAAAAGCCATAAAAGTTAAGTTTGGTTATATTACTTGCGTGTGTGAAAAAGCTGAAAAGTAGATTGAAATTAAAAAAATGTTAAGTGATTTAAGCTGATTCAAATAAAAATAGGAATCTATAAGGTACAAATGTATTTGATGAATATTTAACTAAAATCAAAACCAAATGGGAATTTCATTGTGCGTGCAAAATCACAGCATATAAGCAAAAATTTGCATCATATGTAAAAGTAATCACTAAACAAAAATCCACTAACACGACACCAAGAAGTCCAAATAGTCTTCATAACCGAATACAAGCAAGCAGATCAAAACATATCAAATCTGAATTTAATAAAATTTCTCTTAGGATTTTTAACAAACACTTGGTAGTTTGAAAATACTAATTCCATTTTCACTATAAAAATCTAGAACCTAAATTTAGTAGAATCAAGACTTGACAGCCATTGAAAGACGATTAAATCAAAAAACAAAATAAATACTTGGTTCCATATTTGACGAAACTAGAATCAAACCAGAAATAAATGAAATAAAAAAAACGAACGAAAAATAAAATTTTGAAGCATATCTAAGATACAATTGATTTCGAAGTAGGAAAGTATCGCCGATGGTGTTAGAAATTAACGCTGAAAAGTGACATTATGTATCAAAATCAACGAAGATGAAAATCGCCGATGATCGAAGGTGATGTAAGCATCGATTATTTGAGAGAGGAGAAATTTTAGGTTCTGTGATATTGGGAATAGGAAATTGTGCAAGAAAAGAAAAGATTATGTAACGGACATATTTTTTATTATTTTTTCCTGTGCAATTTTGTAAAAACTCCTATTATAATACACCTAATTGATCCTATTTCGATTTAAACTAGACAATAATTTTACAAATTTTACTGCGCAAGGCGAGCAAATTTTAAATGGGCCTTACAAGTCCCATTATGTTGCATATAAGGCTCATGATAAGCCATCCAAAATGTTAATGGGCCAAATGGGCCCAATTCATCTAAAGTGGGTCCATCCAATTTTCTAGATTTACAAATTAGGCCTTGAAGGCCATCAATAATTTCAAATTAGGCCCATCTATAATTTCAAAATTAGGCTTCCAAGGCCCTTTGAGGCCCATCAAAAATTTTAATGGGCTCACTTTTATTCAAGTTGAACTATTGTATTGCAAAATGGGCCAAGTGAGGCCCATCTAAAATTTAATGAGCCTATTATTTCTCAAATTGGGCCTTATAAGGCCTATTTAAATTTCATATAGGCCTCACTGAGCCCTTAAGGTTTTAAATTAGTCTAGTGCTATCCAAATTATTATTAGGCCCTCCTGGGTTAAGGGGCCCAATTAATTTTAAATTGGACCATTGTTTTGCAAGCTAGACCGCACAAGTTCTTAATGGGACTAATTGGGCCTTACATTAGCCTGCTCTATTTAATGTGGGCCACATAAGGCCCATTTAAGCTTTATTTCTGATTGGCTCCTTTAGGCCCATCCATAATTGAAATGGTCTACTCTAATTAAAACGTGGCCTATCAAAATTGTATATTGGCCCCATTGAGCCTATTATGATTTTAATTGGCCAAATTATCTTATTTCTATTTTGGTTTGATTATTATTTTGCAAACTAAGAAACATGGGGCCATTTTTCATTTAAACACCCATTGCTCCCTTTTATCTGTAATTGTTCCTAGAATTCAGGGATCACAACACATTAACTGAAAGGTTAATTTCTTTTCCCATAATACTGGATTTATGCAGAGTTGCGATCTGGCATGCTTTGCATGTGCGATCAAATGTGAACATGCTAATCAGACCGGACACGAACTCACTGCATGGCGCTGTTTAAGCAGCAACCTTTTTTTTTTTGGAAAAAACATTGATGATAGCGGAAGAAGCATAAACAAAGCGAGCATGGATGCAGCACACGATGAATACGTCTCGCCTTGAATATTGCACTACCATAAACGGGGTAGCCTACCTCTCAGATTTGCATCAGTCGCTGAATTACAATAGCAATCCGGAAGCCAACAGGAAGTACTTAATGTGATAAACCTTCGCAACGAAATACAGCAACTTCATTTTCGCACAGGAATATGAAGAAATTAAAGAAATTAAAATAAAAGAGCTTTTCTAGCCCCGACTAAACTATAATCGACTTCCGAAAGGCAATATATTGAATGCAGAGACTCATTGTCTTTTTGTGGATTAAAACTAGCCACTAAAACCTTAGGCCAATAACAAAGCCCTTAAAGAAGGCAATGATTTGTTAAATAGAATAACAACTTAATGAAAGATTATTTCTCCAACCACACTAAAGTCTAAGCAGCTTATTTTAAGTCCACATAAAACACAGACAGTATTTAACCACAACAATGGAAGCATTTGGTTTAATTAAGGTATCACCCAAGGAGATTAACAAACTCAAGAAGAACCATATATATGAAGGCATTGCTCCGCTTATGGAGGTCATTGAAAATAACATGAGAGTACATGATGCATATTTCTTTTATCGCATGCAGAAGTACAGAACAAGAGAGTACATACACGATCACAAAAATAAACACCCATTTAGTTACACGAGTTTATGAGTTCATATAGATTCGCATCTCCATGGGTGCAAATATTTGTACCGATAATTCTTAATTAATGTATACAGTCAAAGTGATTATATATTAAGTGATTACTTATACCATCTTCTTAAGTAAAGAAGAAAGGCAATATTGCAATAATGATTTGGAATTAAAAAATATATAGTCAATAAGCATTAATGCAAAGAAAGGCAATAATGCTGATCCTCTACTAATTTGAAAGACACAATTAAAAGCAATAACCAAGGGGTGAGCTGAACAGATGATGACCCAAGTCATTTCCGGAAAGATTACTTGACATGAGGCTTTATTCAGTAGGAAACAACTACACTCATTACCCCAAACAAAAATCAGGAGAGTGATTTTCAGATTGGTGATTCACTTCCATTTGCATGAAACCGGCCTTCAATTTATGCTCAAGTTTTCTCTTAATCTTACATATTCCTTATTAAAATTCTTTATCTTATCCTGTAATTTAGGGTAATTTTAGTCTTCTTAACATTCATTAGTTCCAATAACGAAGTTGACTGATTAATGTATAACAAGAGTTTAAACCTTAGTAGGAGTATAGTACCACGTTTATGCATGAACCATAGGCATTTGTTCTTAAATCTCTTATTGCAAGTGCAATTTAAACCACCAAAGCAGATATAGGAAAAAAATTCCACCCACAGCAAGACACATAGTAAGTGGCAATACCTGTCCCATTGGGAGTCAGATTTTTGAAAGAAACCCTTATGCTCACAAATTGACTTCAGCTGTAAGCAGCATTAAACAAATAACCTGATCAAAACCTTGTGCCATATTGAACATAAAATAGGAAGAAAACAGATTCCCGTGATGCATATATCTTTCTTCACATGCAGAAGCATAGGACAAGACAGGACATGATCACTAAAATAAATAACAATCACTTAGTTACTTAGTTACTTGAATTTACAAGTTCACATTAATCAACATCTCCACGAGTGCAAATATTTATACCGAAAGTTCTAAATTCAGGTGTACAATACAAGTGATTTATCTATCAAGTTATTAATTCTACCAGCTTCTTGACTAAAGAATAGCTAAAATGGCATAATCTTTGGAGTTAAATATTATATTCAATAGAAGAACTGATGCAAAGAAGGGGCAATAGTACTGATCCTCTACTCAAAGGACACAATTAAAAGCAATAAGCAATTGTTCAGCTGAACAGGTGCTGAACCAAATGAGTTTTCATTCGAAGAATATTCCTTTTCAATATAAAGAACACTATAAAAATGAGAGAACTATAAAAACAAGTATTCTCATCCTCAATTACGGAGGATCGTAGGAGCATTATTTCAGTAGTCAATGACAATCTTCCCACCCGCCCAATGAAAAAAGTAAATAAAATCCAGTATTGAAATCCTCACCAGAAAGGGAGAAGCAACAATCATAGCTGAGGAATAAGAATCACTGCATAGCTTCATGCTCCTACAGGATAAGAAAGCAAAATATAAATAACATATAGCACGAATCAAATTGATCTCTGTTTCTCAACATATTAATGATCTAAAACAATATAACATTCTTAAAACTGACTATATTACATAAGACTTTGATGCATGTTGAAAAATTCTTAAAGAATCAATCAGGCATATATAGCCTTTACATGTGATACATGAACACCATCTAGGCAAATGGCCACCATGCATATTCATAATTTAAGCGCCAATAAGAAAACCTCATATTAAAATTTAGATATGAAAGTAAAACAATTCATAATGCCATCAGAATACCGGAATTCAACTCAGATATAAAGCTAAGATTTTTTGAGAATGTGAATTTAGGAAGTAGCAAAAACCCAAAACAGCCAAAAAAGACAATTGGAGAGTTCAGAAGACCATTAGGCAAGTTGCAAGCATTACAGAACCCATAACACCTAAGTGACAAGATAATAGCATAAAAGAAATCCTACACTAAGGAACATATGCGCAATGTAAGGGGTGAAAGAGTTCACATGAAAGAGCATAACTAATGCAAAAGAATTTAAAGACATCTAAATATATGTTTGAACAAGATCTCCCCAGAAGGATCTTAACTTCAGAACATCTCTTATGACAGGATCATCCTTATTGTATGGTTTTTTGTGCAGAGTGAGAAACACCTGCCTAGGAATGCAAAGGGAACAAAAATAAAATCTTCTGTAGATGGAGCATCTACTTAGATGTAACTACCAACAGTTAAACCAGGCATCACACCTAAAGATTGTCACCTTTGACTGTAAGAGGATACTCATTAGCCAGTGCAGAAGTAATTGTATATTTAGCAAAAATGTCCAGTTGACATAGTCACTATAGAAAATCTTATGTAATCTATGATCTAATGAATAACGGAAATTACCTTCAAGCATTGAACTGAAAGAAAAACAAGCATAAAATCAGCACCGACAACCTCTAATATCTGGAAAAGAAGAATGATAACAAGACAGAATATCATAAAATAAATTGCGTGCCTAAGGCATTTTTCATCTCTGATACTCCAAATTACACCATCTGGAAAATTATAAAAAGAAAAAAAAAAATCAAACCACGTCGTCAAGGAAAGTGAATGTTTACTTGAAGCTAAAATGCAAAAATAGAAACAAACATGAGAAAGGGGGTTGAAGCCCTAGCTGAAGTGGAGAAAAAGCGAACAGAAGTGAGATATTGCTACTGATCAAATTCTACCAGTGAATAAGCGGATTCGCAAACCCTAACAATGTAGCGATGTTTACCGAATCGGCAATGAAAGAGAAAAGTATCGCAATCTGCGATCGTGAAAAAAATATGAGAATAGAGAATTAGTAAAGTACTTGAAGACGATAAAAATAATTACTGAAATAGATCACGTACCTGACTTTTTCATCTCTGACACTTCAAATTACGCAACCGGAAAAAACAAAAAAATCAAGCCACGTCGCGAGAGAAATTGAACGTTTACTTGCAACCAGAATGAAAACATAGAAAAAAAACTAGAGAAAGGCGATCGAAACAGTAGTTGAAGTGGAGAAACAGAGAACAGAAGTGAGAAATCGCTGTTGAAGATCAAATTATGCCGGTGAACAAGCCGATTAGCAAACCTTACACCTTGTTCTATGGCCGTCTTTAGGAATAGCACCGAGAGAGAAATCCATCGGAATTTTGCGATTGGAAAAAAAATGGGAAAGATATACAAGAATAGCGAAGTTATAGAGTAATCGAGGAAGGGAAAGGTTTGGGAACCTAATTTACCAAATCGAATCGAACGTATTGAATAGTAAGAAAGAGAAATTATGAAGGAAACGTATCGGATCTGAGAGAAATGGAGATCAATAATAGAACCGAGGAAAAAAAAACACACACACAAATCAGGAATTGGAAAAGAGACGGTCTCGCGCGGACAGATAGAAAGAGCGCGACGGGGTTTGTATTGTAGGGTTCTGATGAAATTCAAGATTAATTGGAAAACTACGAGCCGTTAGATTGAAATTCTAAAAATACCGAGGGCGTAGGTATAAAAATTTGGTGGGCTTTCACCTAATGGACAAACCCAATACTTTAGTGGGCTTTAGGTGTATTTTCCCCATTCTGATCATAGTTGGAGGCCCAATCGAATATTTGGCTATATTCATCTACAAAATGGACTCCAGGCCCATTAGATGGAAGCTCATCAAAGTCCCTTCTGTTGAAATTATTTTCATTTTTTTTTGAATTTTTTCTTTCTTTCCTATTTTTAATACTTTAAAAAAGATGGTTGTCCCATGGATTGATACTCATAACAGTTTCCTAACTCAAATGTTGTTACTAATTGGATTCGTATCAAATTTACAAATATTAAAATTCTTCAATATAACTTCTTTCAGAATCAAACTATACATATATTTGATGTTTCAATATAGCCCATTTAGGTCCATGAATTGAGAAGAATTGGGCTCAAAATTGCAAAAATAGAAAGTGTCCTCAAAGTCAGAAAAAAGAGCAAATACAAACTGAAAAATGCCAATTCTTAAATGCCCATGTAACATCCATCAGAAATATTTAATAATCTTCAATCAACAACAAACCAACCACCCAATTTCTTCATTAGCCCCCAATTTCTTGTTTATGAAAAATTTATTGTTCAAACAAATTTCATATATTTGTTCGCATAAACATTAATTTTTGATCTGTTAATTATACAATTAATTGTAATTCTTTTTATATATATTTTTTAATGTTTAATGTTATATAAGCTAGTGGTTTGATGTATTAGTTAAAGAACTTTTGGGGCGATTTTGTAATAATAAAAACTTTGTGAACCACGCATGTGAGGAAAACAGCCAACTTCTCACGTGCCATGCGTGCTATGTGAACATTGTGTCTGACAAGTGGAGAAAAGGGCCATTGATAGCATTAATGGCACTAGTGCTATAATATCTCACTCTTAATGTCTTTGTGGGTCCCATCCCCCCCCCATCTCTCTCTCCCTCTCCCTCTTTTTCTCTCTCTAAAGGTTACAGCTGTTCCTGATACTGCTCTTAGTCCCACATTCTTAACAAGCTCCCTACTTTCATCTATGGCTTGTTTTTTCGCCTCTTTATTTGTTTTCTCACTTACCTACTAACCATACTCTGAATTCGAGCCAAAAGTTTGAATTTTTTTTCCTCTATTTAGTTTGTGATTTGTATTATTGTTAAAGTTAACTTCTTCTTATTCTTCTGTTTATTTTGGAGTCACAAAGTTTTGAGGCATGAATGAAGGGTTGTCTCTCAAATTCAGTTTCAGTATGATTCTTCTAGAGGTGTTTTTGCTGCTATTAAGTGAGTATTCAGCTATTATATTCGATTTCCTCTGCTGGGTTTTGGTTATTTAGCAATGAAATTTCAATTCTTTCAGTTGGGTGATTTTGTCAAATTTCCTGTCCTGCAGTGAGTGTAACTGGGTTTTAGGTATTCTTTGGTTCCTTATGATGGCTTTCTGTAAATTGGTTTTCTTGAATTTCGGTATTATTGATTTTGCCTTAAAACTCCAGATGTACTTGTCAAGGGTTAAGTAAATTTTGTTTGCATTCCAATGTTACATTGGCTTAACTTGTTTTGCGTTCACAGATTAACTTGCCGCTGTTGTTAATAATTAATATCCTCAGCTTTTACTTTTATCATCGAATGATTTGATGCTTGTCTTTTTGTCTGTTAAGTTTTCATTCTTGTAGTGTTCAAATTAGCATGAAAGGTTTAGCTGAAATTTGGAGTATTCGATATGATTAATTATTATGGTGATAAAAGTAATTTTGGTGATGGAACGTAATTTTGTGCATTTTCATCTTTTAGTCAGTAGTATTACGATTGAGCTTATCAATTGCATTCCAATCTTCTCACGCAAAATTTTTCAGTTTATTTTCTTATCTGTCACACTAAACATAGTTTTCTGCATCTCTTAGCGTGGACTCTTGATTGTGTTTGACCTTGAAACTTTGGCTTGGCAATAAAGTGTGGAAATTTTGCATTTTGGTCTTTTGATCCATGGTATTATGATTTTCAAGGTGAGGATCACAGTGACCCGGTTTTCTGCTGTAGGTCTGAACAGCTGCTATGCATTGATTGACAGAAAATTGGATGTTTTTGTTCCTGAAATCTCTCCAAATGGAGCTCCTCAGCCTTTTCTACCTATTCTTGCTCCTTCTCCTTTGCAACCTTTCGCAAACAATTCTATACCAAAATTATCAGGTTTGCTTTCTGTACCTCAGTTCCATTAGATTGTCAAAGCCATTCCAATGGAATTGCTCCCTTACAATTTAAATTGGTCCTAACCTCTTTCTTTTTAGGACTATGTACATTGAACTTTACTGCTGCTGAAAGTTTGATGAGCATGACATCAATTGATTGCTGGGGAGTTTTTGCACCATTGCTGGCTAATGTTATATGTTGTCCACAGTTACATGCCACCCTGGCAATTCTTATAGGCCAATCCAGCAAAGAGACTAATGTTCTAGCTTTAAATGGGACTGTTTCAAAGAATTGTCTTTCAGATATTGAGCAGATATTGGTGGGTCAGGGCGCTGCATATAATGTTAAGAGCATATGCTCAGTCCATTCATCAAATCTCACTGAAGGGTCTTGCCCAGTAATAGATGTAAATGAGTTCGAGAGCACTGTGGATACCTCTAAGCTTCTTGCTGACTGCAAGAAGATAGATCCTGTCAAAGAATGCTGCGATCAAGTATGTCAAAATGCCATATCAGAAGCTGCTACCAGAATTGCACTTAAAGCTTCTGAAGTCTTGAGCCTGGATACTGCCAATGGTTTACCTGAGCACTCAACAACGGTTAATGACTGTAAAAATATCGTCCTTCGGTGGTTGGCAAGCAAACTTTATCCTTTGCATGCAAAGGAGGTTCTCAGAGGGCTATCTAATTGCAAGGTGAACAAAGGTGAGTTTATAATAAATGGGTATGGAACACAAAGTTCATTTGTTGTGGTCAGAAATCAGAATGATGATCTGGCGTTGCTCAGTTCATGAGAGTTTTTACCTTAGCATTTGCCCATTTTCAAATCATTATTTTGCAGTTAGAGAAGTTCACTATACCAAAAGCACTTATGGATCTTTTCTCATGCACAGGAACATCAAACAACATCCACGAGTATGCTGAATGCTTCTTTCTTATCTTTTTTCTCTTTGGTTTTGCAACTAATTGCATGATGTAAGAGAATGAGAAAGGTTTTGTATAACTTAGGCCAAATTACTGTAAAATCTTGGGCTAACAATTATGGTTCAAGTGGTTTGGCTCAGAAGGTACCTAGGTTGTTTGGGTTAAAATTGTTCAATTGGTATTAGAGCCACCCTGGATCAGGATTGTGTAGAGCTAGTGAGCCTAGTGACAAGTCTACTGATGGAACACAACAAATAACACACAACCAACAAACAAGAAATATGGAACTTGCTCAAATGAGGGAATGGTATTAATGGTATTAGCAGAGTACAATAACGTTTTGTATCTGCAAAATAAGAGAACAAAAGAAATATACAATGAAAAGAAGATAATAGCCTTCAAGAGCAGGGGCCTCTGCCATCACTTTCCCCTCTCCCTTTCTTGGCCTCTTGCTACCCACAAAACAATGATTCTTTTCCTCCCTCTTACTTTTTCCAGCCCCTTGCCTTCTTATTCTCTCTCTCTCGTCCTCACGCCTCCCCTTGCATAACTAACTCTGCCAGCTCAGCATGCTCCCTTGCATCTTTCTTTGGCCTTCTCGAATATACCCTCCATAGCATGGGCCTTGGATCATCTCTTCTTCCTTCACGGTCCATCAGCTCCCTATCATCTGCTTTGGTGCCATTGTAGAACAATAACTGGAGTCTAATTTGGAATAAGATCAACTGTGACAACGTTGGCTTTATGTGAACCTAGGCCTAATTGCAATATCTGGGATCTAAGTTGGGTCAACCTGTTGAGTCAAGTGGTTTGGGTTCAAAATTTAACTAGTTCACTGTGACTTGTATAACACATTGCATATATAAAAGTACTCATCAGGGAGCAATGTAATATACCCATAGGAATGGCTCAATATCGTAATGCATATGCATGAATTGATTGTCCTGATAGATATTATAATTCTTAATTCATAGGTTCTGGAGCTGGTATAGAGAATACCTCCTCTTCGTGGTTCCTGTGCTGTTTTGCATGTTTGTATTCTTTTCCATCAGGAGTAATGCCAAGAATACTAGTCACTTTAGTTACCCTCATTGTTCACATGCTTTTTCCTTATTTATTTATTTATTGATTGATTTTTCCTTCTGCTTTCTGCTTCAGTTTGCCCTCTGGTTTTCCCTGACATGAGCCATGTTGCGAGAGGCTGTAGGGATGGGATAAGTAACACTGCTGGTTGCTGTAGTGCCATGGACAGCTATGTGTCTCACTTGCAGAAGCAGAGCCTCATTACCAACTTGCAAGCTTTGGACTGTGCTACCACTCTTGGAATGAAGTTACAGAAATCAAACATCACAAGAGATGTTTACAGCCTTTGTCACATAAGCCTGAAGGATTTCTCACTCCAAGGTCAGACTTCTCACTAGATTAACTAGTTCTTTTCCCCTTCATTTCTCTTTTCCTTTTCTTTGGCTTCTTTGAGTTACTTTAAAGCAGATACTAACATGATATCTTTGTCTTTTTGCCATTCTTATATGTTACGTCCAATCAACAATTTATGCCCACTAGTTGCGAAGCAAGGTATGAATTTTTTTTATGCAACGATCTAAGTATTTTGGATGCTGTTGATATCTATATCTATCTCTCTATATATTGTCATTTGAGGAATTCTAATTAGTTATGTACATTGTTCTTCTTTTTTCTTGGAAGAGTTTGGATGCCTTCTACCGAGCTTGCCTTCAGATGCAACACTGGACAAGTCTTCAGGGATCAGCTTCATATGCGACCTGAATGATAATATTCCTGCTCCATGGCCATCCTCATCCCAGTTATCAGCATCATCTTGCAATAAAAGTATTTCTTGCTTACAATAGTTCTTTGTTTCCCTAAACAATTCATTTCAAGTTTTTGTGCTCGTTTCTCCTCCCTTTATTTATTTTATTCCAACCTTGCTTGTTTGATTTATAGCTGTAAAGATTCCAGCACTCCCTGCAGATGCATCTGCTCAATGTGGTAAGAATATGTTTACTAACTTCTATTTCTCTCTTTACTTTTGATTAGAAACTCGTCTGTGCCAGAGTGACATTGCTTAATATGTAAACAATGGATTTCTAATCTTTTTTAATCTTGCTTCAGTACCTCCGAGCCTTGAGACCTGCAGGGTTCTTTTTCTCTCCAGCTCCCTGTAAATTTATGAAAGTAAGATGCTAACCATCTCTAGTAACATGGAAACCCCCACTTTAAAACAAAAACTCCCCTTCTAAAGGTGCAATTAGGCTGTTGAACTTTTTCATAATGATCAGTTTGCCTCAAATTCAAGTTTGGGCAAAATTAGCAAGCAACTTTAAATTTACAGTTATTTTGCACCATTTTCCTCTTAAAAAGAAGCGTTTTCATTCTTCTTTTGCTCTTTCAACCAAAATTCTCCACTTAAAAACCTTCTTGCTCTGTCAACCTGTGCTCATAATCTTTGTAAAACATGGTACTTGGAGAATAGGGCACTCATTCCATAACTTAGATATGCCTCAAATGTTTATGTTCACGTGGTACCTTGCTGAAAGATAGCCTCAAAACCTTCAAATTTATGTTTTAACTTCATGATCCTCTATTATTGACTCAAATTTCACGTATTACAGGCTTGTACAACGAAAATGTGGCATCTTACGTGCTATTTGCCATCTCAGCTGTTATTGCAGCTATTCTATAAATTCGTGCTTTCTTATTTGAGGTAATCTTGCTTCTTGTCTACATTGAGAAGGTCTCAGATACACGATATGTTTTCATTTGCTGTAGAATGAAAGTTAATCTGATTGAGCTTGTATGGAAAGAAAAGATAATTCGCGTGTCTGACCCCATGTTCATCATCCAAGTCTACCTGAAAGAGTCCACCCTTAGACCTTATATGAATCTAGGGTTGTCTCTCTGATTGTATTAATTCATGATTCTTGCATGCTTGTGTAATAAAATTTTTGTAAAGTAATACTAGAAAATCATATATGGTGTTTGTAGGGAATTCAAAATATAGTATTTTATTTCAGCTATTCTACTGTACCATTATATTTGGAATGAAGATGGATTCAATTTTTACTGTTCGTGGCTGATAATGCAGATACAATCATATTGTGACTATAAATAAGATATAAATTTCCCTATAAATTATTATTATTATTTTTTTTATAGATTATCCCCATAACCAATAGGTAGGGGTGCAGAGACAGTCATAAGGTTTGCCTAAGAGCAGCCACCCTTGAAAGAGAGAGATCAAGAATTCTCACTATTTCTTAGATTCACAATTCAGTGGAATTATTTATCATGAGGAGGATGAGTTTCAAAAGAATGATTCAGGTTCTTGCTGAAAGAGAGAAAGTTCTAATAATCTTGATATAACTCAAAAATATAAGCATTTATGGGTTCAATGTGCAAATTGTTATGGGGCGTAGAGGAACCATGTCAATCCATTCCGAACTTGGTGGAGTTTAGGTGAAACTAAGTGGCCGTATTGAGTGCTAGATTATTCTCCTAATGTTAAAAATGTAGTATAAGAAGGGACATGTGGCAGTCAGGAAGAGCATGTGAACGTTAACTGTGACGGGATAATATGATATTTTAAATAAATTTAGAAAGAAATTTATGTATTATTTCTTAATTATTTTCGTCAAATTATGCAAGAGGATTCTACAGTCTTAATTTGCCATGGCTCATTATTTTAGTACTTAGAAGGAGCCTAGATCAGGTGTATCATGGTCCAATTCAATGATATACTGCAGGATTTTGTATTGGTTAATTAAAAACCGGTCTGAAATGGAGCAATGACCTTCTCAACCTTCATGGATTTTATTGTTATTTTATAATTATGCCCCTTTAATTCTTTTTATTTTACAATTTATCCTCCCTAAACTTTTGATATTTCTTACTCATTTAAATTTAGGCCACCTCATTTTTTAGATTTTTTCCGTCCTACATCCGCCCCATTCCCTATGGTTGGATACTTGGATTAGTCAATTCCGATGCAATATGTGGTCACTTCTGTTTTTATTTTTATTTTTTTATACATTATTACATTTATTCATTTACAAACACGATTTAATTTTCTAGATTATATTCATTTATTAATTTATAAACTGATTATAGTTTTTTTTTAATGGACATGGTTGCATCTCTAATAAAATTCGCTACACATAACTTGAATTTGTGGTAACCTCGAGTTATATGCTTTCATAAATCCCACACTAGTTAATTTCATAAACAAGGAATTTTAGAAGCTCGAAAAAGCAATCGCCATAAAATTGCGCAATCAATCACACAATTCAATAAAAAAAAAAACTTATCATTGTTGTATTTTTTCATCTGTTTTCTTCGCAATTTTAAATAAACACGACAAAGTTTAGTATTTTGATAATGCCACAACCACTTTGGAGCTATAATGGACAGGGCATGAAGAAGATGCAATTATTGATCAATGGGAACAATAGCAACTGCCTTTAATTTCACCGAACGTCACTCAATTTATCATAAAATTATGATAACAGAAAATGACTCATTAATGACATGATTTTTATGTATAATACTAAAAAAAAAAATGCTTGCGCGTTAAGTTGAAGTGTCACTTTTAAGATGATTTATCGGTAATGTAGCCGACTAAAAAAGAAAAATATTATATGGCAAAGTAATGTGTCACTTTCAAAATAATATATCGGTATTAGAAGAAATCACACGTAGTATTTCTAAAAAAAATGTTTACGTGAATTTTTGGTAGCCTCATCTAATTTTTTAAGCTAAAGTAATATTTCTGGCAATATTATATGAGATGAAGTATTTTTTGATATTTTTTTAATGACATTATAGTGGTTTTATTGTAAATTCAGTGAACTTAAAAATTAAACCAAATTTTTATGTTTCACTTGCATATAACTAATAACACTAAAAAATACTGATAATCTGATTATATTCCATTATCATACAAGCAGGCTGGCAGATAGCAGATAGCTTCCAGACGGAGAATCCAAATTTTGAGTTTGCTTATCTATCACCTACCAATCGAAGTGTTTCATTTCCATTTGGATTGTCTAATTTCTACCACCTTATCATTCTCTTACCAATTGAGAAGCTACTTCATTGAATGAAAAATTTGTTCCTTGAATTCTCAACTGTTATACTGTTGTTTTTTTTAACATAGATCCTTGTCATTTAACTACATTTATATATCTATAAAAGCTAACGATAACAAGAGATTGGAAAATCATTCCAAGCAAGGTGACGTGCTGCTATATATAATTATATACATACATATATACATGCAGGAATTATTATTTCTGATTCTAACCAGCTTAGTAGATGACAAAAAGCAATAGCTTCTGCTGTCGAGATATGGCCTTTAGAAGAGCACCACTTGAATTGTGAATATAATTCTTTTAAAACCATTAGTGTTCTGTCCAGGAATAATAGCTGCATCTGTTAACAAAAATCATGAGCAGTACTTGCAAAACAAAAACCAGAAACATATATAGCATTATATTCCTTCCATATACCGGTTGAACGAGTACCCATTAACAGTGATTATTTAATTAAACGGATGGGATGCTTATTTCTTTAAGCGGCACGAGAGCATGGGTTTACAATTCAATGCATAGATTCAGCTTCATAATATTTTTCTTGTTGAAGGTAGCTTCACAAATATTTGGCACGATTTTCTATTGTTATACTATTTGTTGCCCTTTTCACCTACCTTCACCTTCTCACTTAAATATCAGGTAGCTCTGCTCTTTAGATCCTTTGATTAAATTTCAATTATCTGATACAAAAGTTTTAAATTTTTAATTTAATTTTATTATATTCTTCTTAAACTTGCTTAATTATAACTAATTTAGGATTAAAATGTTTTTTTAAAGCAATGATTAAAATGTTGAATAAAATATATTTTCACGGGATTATTTCAATTATGTATATGCAACAAAGCTTAAATGTGAAGTCAATAACTATAAGTAGGAGCGTGAAAAAAATCAATTTTATGATTAACCCCATAATATATTTTTATGAATTGATTTATTACACTATGAATATTTAGAATAATAATTACGATTACAGTTTGACTGTTCGAAAACTGATGATTACGACTAACGATTACGACTAACTGATCAATGTACGTTTATCTATATATATATATATATATATATATATTAAATTTATTATCATTTTCATCTCATATATTTATAGACACATGAAGAATTATTTTTATATTTAAACAAAGAATTAAAATGGATATGGCTAAAAATAAAGATTTAAAATTTGAAAATCAGCACTAAAGGTTATGCCCATATTTATGAGGTGGATTATTCTGATACTTTTTCTCCTGTTACTAAATTGAGTTCTATTCGTTTTTTCATATTTTTAGAAGTTTCTCACCATTGGCTCTTACATCAACTTGATATAAAAAATATTTTCCTTCATGGCGATTTTAAAAAAAAAATATATATGAAACAACCACCTGATTTTGTTGCTCAGGCAGAGTATGAAAAAGTTTATTATCTGAAGAAGTCATTGTATGGATTGAAGCAGAATCCTCGTGCATGGTTTGGTAAATTCAGTGAGATTATCTAAGAGTTTGGATTAAAAAAAAGTCAGTGCGACCACTCTATTTTCTACAGACAATCGAAAGATGGCATTATTTTTGTTGTGGTTTATGTTGATGATATTGTGATTACAGGAAGTGATTTAGCAAGTATCTTTTCACTTAAGTCTTTCTTGCATGGTAAATTTCACACTAAAGATTTGGACCAGTTGAAATATTTATTGGGAGTTGAAGTGACGAGAAGTTAGAAGGGAATTCTTCTATCCCAACGAAAATATGTTCTTGACTTTCTTGCAAAAACTGAAAAATTAGGAGCTAAACCATGCACTACTCCTATGGTTTCTAGTGTACAACTTACAAAAGATAATGGTGATCCTTTTAACGATTTAGAGAGATACCAAATGTTAGTTGAAAAATTAAATTATATCACAATAACTCATTCAGATATCACATTTGCAGCGAGCGTTGTTAGCCAATTTATGGCTGCTCCTACGATCAAGTATTGAAAAGTTTTAGAGCAAATTTTATGTTATCTGAAAGATACTCCTGGACTAAGTATATTGTACAGTGATCATGAATATGCTCACATTGAGTGTTTTACAGATGCTGATTGGGCAAATTCTAAGTTTGATAAAAGATTAACAACAGGCTATTGTGGTTTTGTTGGAGAAAATTTAGTGTCTTTAAGAAGCAAGAAACAAATTGTAGTATCTAGATCTAATGCAGAATCTGAATACAGAGCTATATCACAGTCTCCATGTGAGATTTTGTGGATTCATTATTTGTTTGCTGAAATTGGTATAAATTCCTCGCCTCCAGCAAAACTTTAGTATGATAATCAATCTACTCTTCATATTTGTCTCAAATTCAGTGTATAATGAACAGACCAAGCATATTAAAGTTGATTGTCACTTCATTCGTAAAAAAATTTAAGATAATATTATCTCAACAAGATATGTGAAGACAGAAAAGTAGTTGGGTGATTTGTTCATAAAAATCTTAAATGACTTTTGAGTTGACTATTTATATAATAAGCTGGACATGATTAATATCTATGCTCTAACTTGATGGGGAGTGTTATAATATGGATTGTAATTAGTTGTAGAATATTTTTTTACTTTGTATAAAATAAGAAGTTTCCTGGTTAGTATTTTTTTTCTGTATAAATTCTGTAGTAAGCCTCAATTTAATATACAGAAAACATAATTCTCCCATATTATCTTGTGTGTTTTATTACAATTTAATTAAACGGATGGGATGTGTATTTCTTTAATCCCGCGGCAGGAGAGCATGGGTTTACAATTCAATGCATAGATTCAGCTTCATAATATTTTTCGTTTTGAAGGTGGCTTCACAAATATTTGGCACGATTTTCTAATGTTATACTATTTGTTTCCCTTTTCACCTACCTTCACCGTCTCACTTAAATATCAGGTAGCTCTGCTCTTTAGATCCTTTGATTAAATTTCTATTATCTGATACAAAAGTTTTAATTTTTTTAATTTTATTTTATTATATTCTTCTTACACGTGCTTAATTATAACTAATTTAGGATTAAAAGGTTTTTTTAAAGCAATGATTAAAATGTTGAATAAAATATAATTTCACGGGCTTATTTCAATCATGTATATGCAACAAAGCTGAAATGTGAAGTCAATAACTATAAGTAGGAGTGTGTAAAAAACCAATTTTATGATTAACCCCATAATAGATTTTTATGAGTTGAATTTTTACACTGAATATTTAGGATAATGATTACGATTACAGTTTGACTGTTGATTACGTTAATTGACCAATGTACATTTTTTTAATTTATATATATATATATATATTAAATTTATTACCATTTTCATTTCATATATTTATAGACAAATGAAGAATTATTTTTATATTTAAACAAAGAATTAAAATGGATATGGCTAAAAATAAAGATTTAAAATTTGAAAAATTGAAAATCAGCACTATGTTGTATATTAACGGTTCGGATATCAGATTGTTCACTAAATTCAGTTTTAGTGAAACTTCTTTTAAAATTATTTGAATATTTGAAAATAAAAAAATCCGACGAAATTTTTTGAAGAATGAAAGTTCCGTAGTCAAATAAGAGTGACAGTTTTTTGAGGAAATGATTAAGGAAAAATTGATAAAAGAGTTGTGTGAAACTTGCCATTCCAACTAACAGGGTATATGGTTTGGAATGATCGGAGGTACTTTCTTACAGACTGTCATTTTAGTATGGGTCACATACCGAACCGATTGGAAAAAAGAGGTAAATTTAATCCTTCAAAGATATAAATTATATGCTAAATGTTTTAATTTGAGAGTGTTTTAATCATGTTATTGTTCTAACTAAAAAAGTCATATTGTTGTTAGCATATCGGTGTTAAAGTATTTTTGTTTCTGAATTTTCAGGTTAAAAAAGGACGAGAACGGTTGAATATATGGGATGATAAAACAAAACCGCTTTTAGAGAATCAAGGTTGATTTTTTTTTCTTTTAATAGGATAATCAAGGTTGATTTACTATGGCAACTACGTTTAATCCTTTATATTCTACTTGAAAAAATTTCAATTTTTCCTTTTGTATGCATTTTGACCATTATAAGATATACTCCTTTTAAAGAAAAATGACCCTAATAAGAGTAGAAAAAAACCAAAAATATGATTAATCGTAAAATCGGTTCGAAATCGAATCGATTTTTATGATTAACCAATCCAATAAATTCAGTTATGATTTTAAATTTTTACATTTTCAATTTTTAATTACGGTTTAAATTTTTAAGTACTGGTGGTTAGTCCATGGTTAAACGGTTTATATATATATATATATACCTTTATTTTATAAAATTTATATAATATTTTAAAATAAATTTATATTATATCATTCTCTTTAATTATACAGTAATATTTATATGTAATATTCAGTTAACTTTTAATTATATACATTATTTTTTTTATCATATATTGATATTCATATTTTATTTAATAGTATTTAATTATATTTTTTATATTTTAGAGTTTATGATATAACATTTAATATTATCTAAAATTTTATTTGACTTAAAATAAATCATATTAATTTTCAATAAATATTAAATTTTTTTTTATAATATTGGTTATTAATTTATAGAACATGAATTTTGGCTAGTAAATTATATTTATTTTGTAATTTTTATTTTCAATTACTTTATAAATTTGAAATTAAATTGAAGTTTATCTATTTTTTATATAATTTTATATTATAAATTTTAATGGTTAAAAAAATTGAATAATCAAATTAAAAAATTAAAATCGATGAACTAATTAACCAAATGTAATGGGCTAATTAATAGTTTGTGATTTTAAAAAATCGATATTAATTGATAGATTAATTTTTTGGCTTATAAACTGATTAATCGATTTATATTCATCCCTAACCTCTAATGTGATGGAGAAATATCATTTTATTAATATTTTAAATGTATATTCTTTTAAATGTACATGGATCCGCCCATGTTTTATCGGTGAAGAAAAATTCCACATTTTATTATTTTGGCACCTAGCAAATAATGGTCCATAATTTGTGCACCATTTGCTAAGCACGTACGTATTATTTTAACTAACTAAATTATTGATTCCTATAATAAAAAGTAGATGGCCGACTCCATTCTTTTATGCAAATCCGCGCACATGATTGGGACCTAAGTCTTTCCTTTTTTTTTTTTTTACCATTATTAATTTTCAATATTGAGCAGATTTATTTAAATTTATGTAGTCAATTATTTTAGATATAAATACTATCAAATTCGTAATTAAATACAGTTATAATAACTGCATACGAAATAAAATTGAAAATTAAACTTAATGTTTCATTTAAAAAAATTAAATTCCTTATTATTCAAACCGATAAATATTACATTATTACTCCAACTAATAAACGTTCGTAAATTTTTCTATATGTAAATATCACTAAAAATGAAAGGATGACAATTGTATTCAAAAAGAAAAAAAAAAAGAACGGAAAAAAGAAGCTTAAAGCCCTACAGAAAATATATGGTAATACAGAAAAGTTTGCACTTTAATTATAGATTAAATTGATTGGATAGGTACTGTTAGATTGAATGCATTTTTAATATGATCGTCTAATAATTTAATAAAATTCATGAGAATTGATAATATTTACGTAACATCAGTCGAGTTGGCACCTTCAATACCGAATATTTTTACATTTTAGTTTATTCTTAACACAAAAAATATATATATTAGTGTTTCCATAAAAATAGAAAAATAACTAATTAAGAAATAAAGTCCAAATCTACCTTCAAACAAAAGAATTCAACGAATTTATATTAAATATAAGCTAAAATGATGTGTTACACGCAGGGAAAAAAAGTAATCAATCGTTTACAGAGAGTAATTGTGTTTGACTGTGATCATCTTGGAATCTACTTTTATATTTTTCCATTGGAATCCACCCATCTACTAAGTCAACACACTTGTTTAAACCAATAAATATTTTCTGTAATAATTAAGAATACAAAAAGAGTCCTTGATTTAACTGTTAAAATGAATTAATCGATATTTTTTTTTCTTGAGCAGAATATGATAAATATATATATCTCTTGCTAATGAAATTGAGAATATATAATAAAATTGCCACCTTAGTTTTCTGGATTAAAAAAAAAAAAGTCAAGAGATGGAAAATTAAGCATTCACGTGTCAAATAAATTTTTCATATCCATAAAAGTAGGTGATGATTATTTTAAGTCAATTTCTGGTCCACATAACATCAGCATATCTAGACTTTGAATTTTATTTATTTTAACAAAAATTGAAAAGAACTATGTGAATAGCTTATTTATTTTATTTATTTCTGATTAGCCCATTTTAAGTGCAGTGTTCATTTTAGTACAGAAAAGAACGCGATTCATTAGGTAGGTGGGATCGACATTCAGAAATATGAAAACAAAAACCCCGTTATTGATTTTTTTAATACAAATTAAACTTTCATTAATAATATAAAAATTATATAGTGAAAATGAAATTATAAAATGCATAGAATATATAGAACTAATAAAATTAATAAAAGAATTTTTGAACTTTTTCGATAAAAAAGTTGATAATTAATGATGATAATACTATGAACAATCATATTTTCAATAAAAAATTCAATCAACCTGTTATTTATAACAATATTTCTAAATCACCATTCACTCAAAAAGGGCTCTTTCCATTTAAAGACAAAACTTTGATAGTGTAAGACCAGTAACTTTCAAACCGAGAAAAATAAACTTACATAATAAAAATTTAAATTGCATTCAAATTGAATTAATACAAATGAATCAAATTTACAGAAAAACAAATAAAATCTAGACAATTAAATCAATGAGCAAAAGTTTTAGATATCATTTTATTGAAATTGAAGAAGAATGGATACGCTCATTGCTCTAAATTCAGAAAGCAAATCAAATATATTTGATATCGAATACGTCGGTTATAGAAATTAATTCTTATACTGAATATGTCAATTATAAAAATTAATTTTTATATTAAATGCATTAGTTGCAGAAATTAATTCCATAATTGAATATGTCAGTTACGAAAATTAATTTCTGTATTAATTAATAACCTTCCTAATTAAGAAATCTGAAAAATGAATTATGTGCTATAAGAGATAAATAGATTTTCCTCTTATATATATATATATATATATATATATTTCCCAACATAAATAAAAATTAAAAATAAACTAAAAAAATTAAAAAATTAAAATTTATACTGATTTAAAAATTATTATAGAAACAAATAAAATAATGAATATATAAAAAAATTGGAAAACAAATAAAAACTAAAAGAAGAAAATAGGATAATGGGTTCGTTCACAGATGGACCGATGGCCGCTCTAATTTTAAATGAAAAAATAAAAACTTCTAAAGTATTGTTTGTTAAATATTGATGCAAAAAAAATAGTTTTAAGATGAGACTAAAATACTTTTCGGATCAAGATATAAAATACTTAAGATAAAATTGAAAAATATTTTAAAATTTTTTAATTGTTTGTTAAATTTTTTAGATAAATTAAAAATATATTTTTTCAATTTTCTAGTTATTTGTTATTTGACAAAATATAAGAATTAGGAGTGAGTAATTTCGGTTAACCGAAAAATCGATCCGAAATTGAACCGATTTTTAGGTGAACCGCACCGAAATTTTAGGTTTATGGTTTTTATTTTAAAAATCGGTAGTTAACCGATCCGAAACCGAATATATATATTTGTTGTGAATTATATTTTAAATTTTACACTTATATTTTTTAATTTTTGTGTAATTTATAAATATTATAATATATAATTTTGTAAAATATATATTTTTAGTAAATAAATATTAAAATTATATGCATAAATAGTATTTTATTGTTCGTTTTATATTGAATATTTTTAATTTTTATAATTAATTATGGAAAACTTTTAGAAATAGTTTTGCAAAAGAGCTTTTAGTCAGCTATGGTTGGAAAATAGAGGTGTAATTGCTTTATGGCTTATTTCATTCAATGAATCAATACCTTGTCATCTAAGTCGAGAAACAAGAAAGATAATATTTGGTCAATAATGGCTAATTTGTAAATGCTTGTTTTTATTTTACTTATTTTTTGCCAAGAATAGCAGCTTATAACCTAAAGCCCTTCTTTTCCTGCAGACGAATTTTATTTGTTTTTACCAATTTTAAGCAGCACCTATCAAAACGTTTCTAAACAATTTTGCAAAAGAGCTTTTAGTCAGCTATGATTGGAATACAGAGGTGTAATTGCTTTATAAGTCATGTTACTCAATGAATCAATAACTTGTCATCTAACTCGAGAAACAAGAAAGATACTATTTTGTTAATAATGGCTAATTTGTAAATGCTTGTTTTTATTTTACTTTTTTTATTTTTTGCCAAGAACAACAGCTCATAACCTCATGCCCTTCATTTCCTGTTTAACAATTTTATTTGAACAAAAGGATTTTTTTTCAAAGAAGAAGCAACAGCCCAAAAAACACTGCTAAATGGCAACAAATCTAGGACAAGTAGAACGTGGCATGAATACTAAAGACGAGCGGTATTGTCAATTCTGCCACCTCAACTTCGTCAAAACCCAAATTCAAATTCGAATTCGCCTCTCTCAATATGTTGCTGCCAAATATGGATTCCCCCCAAAAAATTTATTTTATAAAAATATTTTAATTTTCAAAATATTGTCATTAAAGTCACTTTTACAAAAAAAATTATTAATTTAATATTAAAAAGCTTTTAAAACATCTTTTGATATATTCTGAAAAGTTTAATATGGTATTTAAAAAAAATTATTTCAATAATTTTATCGTTCATCAGTACTATCACGACAAGATAACAACACGAATCAAGACACCAAAGTTGAGTTTCTTTAATCTTATTGTGTACCAAAATCTGATACCATTATTAATTTTTTTTAGCCCATTTAAGATCCGGACACCAAAGCTCAACAATGAGATGGCATGTGTTCTAATTAATGACATGTCGTTCAATTTTCTTGTATAATTCATGAAAATATGTGCTTGGGTAGGGCCGAACATTCGGTTGGTTTGATTTGAAATTCGAATAAATCGAAGTTGATAGAGAAAAAATACGAATGGATTGCACATGTAAAAAGAAATCGAATAAAATCGATCAAATATTATTTGGGTTGGTTTATTTTCTCTTTATATATGATAAAAATGATGTCATCTTATCAAAAAATTTCATCAGTTTGGTTATATTTCTTTCTTTTTTTTTCTCTTAATAAAAATAGATTGAAATCGATTAATTTTAATTTGCATGATTTAAGTGAGTGTGCCAATAAAATGCATATTTTATCATTAGGTTAATGGTTAAGTAATTAATGTGGGCTCCAATCAGTGCAATTATGCATGCACTTAAATAATATTTGTTGAGCAGATTTCATTGAACGACTGAATGTCAAAATTTTGATCCATCTTGTATTGAGCATATGAAAGCTACAGACATGCAGTTCAACATTTTTCAGATTTTGGCTTCTTCTCATCCCATTTTTCCAAGCGCATCTTAGCCTTCTCTATCTGAAATTATATATTATCAATATATTGTTAAGACCATTTCACAAGCTAATAAAATTATATAATAAAGTTGCAATTAAATGTTACCTCTTTATTCCAATCAGCGCGAAATGTTACCCACAATAAAATTACGGTCTGCATCAGTGTTCCTCCTATCATTCCTGACCATATACCCTGCAATCATTTTCATTCACCAGTAATTTATTTATGAACTTAATGCATATGTAATAAAATTGGTTAAGCTATTTGAATTTAGTTCAGAATTTTCTGATTTGGCCATCAAAAATTTTTAATAATTTCAAATTAATATGATTAATTGTACCTTTGCTCCAAGATCATACTTAAAGCCAAGTAGACAGCCCAATGGGATTCCAACCACGTAGTAGCATCCCACATTTACGCATGCCACGAAGCTTTGCCATCCGCAACCAACAGCCACACCTTCACAATTATAACAAGTCATTTGAATAAGGGCTGGGTCCACATAATATATAAATTTTATATGATAGTATATTATATACACTATTGAAAAAAATCTAAACTTTATCTAATTCAATCATAAAAAAAAACAGTGTGATGGATGACACTTTTCTAAATTATTGTTAAGAACACTTTATACTTATAATTAGAGGATATAAAAATATAAATTATCCATCGTATTTCCCTACATCCAAAACTAATAAAATACCTAAATTATATTTACGACCTAAATATATGCAAAAAGTTTAAAATATAAAATTTAAAGGGCTGTACATATGCTGATAACTAATATCGTAAATATGATGGCTCGCTGTATTGGATCAAATGAATTTGGATATAATTCAACCATGAATAAAAAATTAGGTGGAGAATTTTTTAAAGTGTTATAAATAACACTTTTATTTTTATAATTATTCAATATAATATACTACTTTCTTCGTTTTTTTTATTTATCACTTTTATTATTTTTACAAGAATTAAAAAATATTAATTAGATATAAATTTAGTATTAAATTTCATAAATTTAAGTAAATTATCAAATTTAATTCATTCTAAATAAATTAACTTTTATTGAAAAAAATTAAATTACATTAAAAATTTAAAACGGTTAATAAATAAAATTTAAATTTTGGTTTAAAGTGATGTATAAAAAAGAATAGGAAGGAATATATAATAGACCTTATACATGATTCTGTGTATTTTATGCAATTTAAATTAGAGTTCTTACCAGATAAAACTGGTTGAATTCCGTTCAGAATAAGGGTGACAGCCAAAAACGGAGAAAGATCCGAGACGGCCTTGGCCACAGTTTCTCCATCGGTAAAAGCATAACTTATTACATGGCGTAGAGCAAGCACGACTATTGCTTCTATTACTGAAATTACGAACGATACCAAATTCACCACTACCACTGAAAATGCTGCTGATTTGGCATTTCCTGCTCCTATTTCATTGCTCACTCTCACACTGTAGTCAACCACGAAGCAAATTAATTAATATAATGATTCCGATTAGTTAATTTATTTTTATTAAATTATGACAACCAATGCAATTAATTTCATTTTTAATTACTGAATTTTCACTTATAAATAAGAAAGAAAAGTAAAATCATATTAATTAACCTTGCAGCTGCATTGAAACCCACCGAGACCATGAATACAAAAGCCGATATAGCCATGCTGCAAAAACAAAGCAATACATATCAGTAGAAGATCATTAGTTGAGATCTCCATTAGTTCCAGCAATTTTTTTTTCATGATACTTGAACATTCGGATTGATTTTTTTAAATTTAATTAATCTAGATTCAACTATCATACGATCATAATTAGAGGCTGCTTTCGTAATAGCATATACTCTGCAGAACATATGAATAATCGAAAATTTTACTTAAAAAAATTTTAATTTTTTAACCACTTGAAATAATAATTATGGCATGTTTACTTTTCAAATGAAATTTTCTTTTTTTCTTAAGTTATGCCGTGGACCAAGATCTATACTTTAAAAAATAATAAAAATAAGTTCATTATGAATTTTTACTTTTAAAACTTTAAAATAAAGAAAAAAATATTTTTGTATCGCACTGTAATTATTTTGAAGATAAAATATGTCAATTTTGATAAGTTTTTGAAAAAATTGTATTTAGAAGGGTAAGAGTAAGAAAAAAATCTAAAACTTTTACTTCTTCGCATCATTTTCTAAACATTTTAAGGAGTTTTTATTTTGCATATAACACGTGGAAAAAGACAGAAAAATTACGAAAAAACTGTAACAATCACGTGGTTGGAGTTTTTCGGTCTATGGACAGAAATCATTATCTATATATACCTGTATTAATTAATCATTTTGTCGTTACAATAAATCATATCCATACCTGTGTTAATTATTCGTTTTGTCGTTATAATAATAATTAATAAACGTGTAGAAATGATATTAATGAAGAAATCAAAATCTTACCATACTGAAAGAGAATTCAAGGCAATCTCAGGGTCTGGAAGCAACCCAGCAAGGAGCACCAAAATCTGAACATACCAAGTCTCCAAGCAAAGCATAACAGCAGAACCAATTGATAACTTGAAAAATTCCCCGAGTCCAGTAAATGCCTGTAAGCTAAAACCACGCCATGTCTCATTACACTTTCCACTTTTCACTATATAGCCAAACTGAGCGCTTGCAACTATCCACCATGACAAGCTCAGCACCAGTGAAGCACCAATCAATCCCAATCCTAGCTTGTAAATTGCTAACCAACTTAGCAATACATGTAGGCCAAGTGTTATAACTGATATAATGGCACTTGGGTTGACTAGGCTTTGTGCTTGCAGGAATTTTTGGATTGGAAAATTCACTGCGTATGCAAATATTTGTGGGATTAGACCGTAGACGAAGACTGCCGCGGCTGATGCGACGTCTTCTGGTTCCCCTAGCAAGAGCAAGATTCGTTTCGATAATATGTAGACTATGGCCACGGGTATTCCTGTAAGAGCTAGCACAATTGTTGCTCTTTGTAGGTATGTGCCTAACAGTTCTTTCTTTTGCGCACCATATGCTTGACCACATAATGTTTCCACTGCACTTCCCATCCCTAACTATAATCACCAACATTAATTAATAAAAATGCATAAATTTATTTATTTATTTATTTATCCAACTAATAATAAAGTACAATCACAATTCAATCAACCGAAAGATACACAAGTTCTAATATGAAAAAACATTTTTACCATAAAAGTAGGACTAGAATGAATCATAATTTAAATTTTAACAGAATCTAGATCGCAATAAATACAACAATTTCATATATACCTTCATTTCTGAATTTACCTACTAATTAATAAAATATTATATGATAAAAGTTTTTTTTTTTTTTTTAAAATAAATGAATAAAGAGATCGAGGTGAACGAGGGAAAAGATGCTTATAATTAATACCAAGAGGCCATAGGCAAAGAGTTGGATGCCGCTAATGCCGAGAGCAGCAGCAGCAAGTTGAAGATTTCCAAGGTGGCCGGAGAAGATTCTGGTGGATAAGGACATGACGTTATTGATCATGTACCCCAAAACCGCCGGACCAGCCAGCTGGAAAAGGAGCTTAAGTTCAATCTGAGATGCCAACCAGAGACGCTTGAAGGAGGGCAAATCGGTATCATTTAGGACCTTTTCAAGCTTGGAATCCACTCCATGGCTAAGCTTCTGGGACTGTAAAAAGGGTTCATTAAGCTGACTTTGAGATGCCATGTTTGCAATGGTCAGAATTCTGACCAAGTCTGTTTATATAACAATTTTATTGAGTTTTTGCATTTTTATTTTAATTTTACTTTATCATTTTTCTCTTTCCCTATGAAGGTTACGTGCCACCTTTTTTTTTATTATAGAAAAAAAGAAATAATTTCTAATTATAATTATAAATGTTAATAAATCGATTGAAATTTCAAACTCATATTGAGTCGAAGCGGTCGCTGGTACCACATACAGAGTATGCTTCTGTTTGGTCTTTAATTAATGGAATAGATATTTTTTTGTGTGTGCAAGCACATGTATCTCGTTTATGGTGATGTGTCTTTTTTTGTTAGAAGGTGGTTTCTTGCCCGCACTTGTATATAAGCTCAGCTCCTCTGTTTTCTCTGTGTGATAATAGAATTTTCAATCCATTTCTTTCTTTCTCTCTAGCTAATGTTCGATTGTATACGGCTAATGTTCTTATCGTGGGATTACATAATTACGTCGACAAAATTGCGTGATGCGCTAGCTGTATAATAAGGAGAGTAATTCATAGAACAAAGAGAAATGAGTACTACTTTTGCCGTTGAACTTATGGCGTCTTTAATAAATTATTGTACATATAATCATAATAACTTTGGAAACAAATAAATTATAATTGGACAAGTAATAGATTGCGTCTGTTGTAACTTTCTATGAGATATATAGGCATAAAAAGAGAGATATTTCTTTTTTCTTTTTTTTTGTCAAAAGAAAATTGTATCTTTTAATTAAATTGCATATCAGAGTTGCATAATTGAAGCCTTTTGCATGCGCATTCTGTTCTATTCGTGTGAAAGATTCATTGCTTTCCCATTAATTATTGAGGAAAAGCAGGAGTAAAAAAAACAAGTTCAGATCTCATCAAGCTTTATGGCTTCAACTCTTTGGAAAAAAGAGAAACATTTGTTTATAGATAAGTTCTGCATTAATTAAGTGGCATTATTATATGGATGTTCCCATTATTACGTGTCCCCATGCTAGGAGCCTGACTAAGATCCCCACAAAGTTATTATGCAAATAGAAATATCAATATTGACAATAATTATATGTAAGTGGGGGTTAATATCATCTCAGTTAACTGAATTTATATCTAATAAGTTAAAAATAATTCAGTTATTTTTTATAATAAAAATATCACAAAATTTTACATTATTTTATATAAAAATTATTATTATATTATTATTTATGTACATGTGACATGTAATTTTATTAACTGATGTTAGTTATTTTTGCGTGCATATGTCACGTCGATTTATTTGTACATATATGACGTGTCATATCGATATTTTGATAAAAGTTATTATTAAAATTCGATAAAAATAATTTTTGAATAAAATAGTATAAAATTTAATAATAATTTTGTTTTAAAAAATAATTTAATTATTTTTATATTATTAAATTTAAATTCAATAATTATAGGTGAAATTAATCCTTATAAGAGGCTTGCTAAATTCGCTTAGAGTTATATAAACTATAATAAAATTAGATAGAAAAATAAAATGCGTGCAAGTGGTGAGGAGGACCCAATAAACCAAAAATGGTCACAGTTACACAGAGGTTACAGTGACTTGAAAGCTAATAGACACGTGGTGCCAGTAATGTTCTGGGCCCCACTATGCATTCAAGTCGAAGCTTCTCTCTTGCAGGAAGACAAATCTTTAATGAAACAATAGCATGATTGATTTTGAATTTTTTCACTATCTCAACAAAGAGACATGGCAAAAATGGCTTTTTTTGCTCTTAAAATTGACATGACCGAAGGCTTTTTTTCTTATTGGTACCGTACTGTCAAATGGGCCATAAACAAGGCATGCCACTTTTGTGGGTGAATATGAATCGTTAATTGATTTTAAATAAGATACAAATTGACATACCAATTTGTATGAACATATTAGCTAAATCTCATGTCATTTAAATTGATATATAAATTTTCCAGATATTTTATTGAAAATTTAAAGTTTTATTGGGTAACTAATACAAATACTGTAATATTCTACATCGATTGAAGATGAGAGCGAAATAGTCTTTATAAGGTTATAGATACCTTTTCCTTGTAGACGTGTTTTAAAACCGTGAGGATTAAGATCCAAAGTGAATAATATCGGTAAGCAGCCATCCGATGACGTTACAGTTGGTATAAGAGTCGGATCATGTGCCAACGTAATACTGAACCTCTGAGCCAGCGAAAACGTTGGGCCTATTTAGATGGGATGGATTATAATATCCCACATCGGTTGAAGAGAAAAATGAAGTAGTTCTTATAAGGCTATGAATATCTCTCCCTTGCAGACACGTTTTAAAACCGTGAGAACCAAGGTTCAAAACGGATAATATCGGCAAGCGACCATCTGAAGACGTTACAAATACTTTATTGGAGAATCGAAGTTTGATTGTGTAACTAATGCAGATATTTTATTGGAAATTTGATAGTGTAACTAATGCAGGGTAATTTTCATAAATCATCCTTAATCTTTTATCACAATATCTACTTGGTCCTTCAATTTTTCTTTGCTCTCCCTCTATCACTCATATTTCTCTCTCTTTCTCCGTATTAGAACGATTATTCGAAGAAAACCCAGTTATAAGAGAGGGGAGTTAAAATACGACTGAAGATAATAGAAATGTGAGTGAGAGAAACGATGCTTTTTCATTTTGAAAGTGGACAACCCCAATTACATTAGAGAGAATGACATATCTTTCTAAGAAGATGAGGTTGAAATTGTACATGCAAACATTAATCCCCAATCCTCATCCAATGTGGCATTCCAGTAATATACGTGCAATTGCCAGTGACAAGGAGTTTTGAGGTATGCACTAATAAAATGGAGGGGTTTTGTGATACAAAAAATTAGTTGAGGGGCCAAGTAGATTTTGAGGTAAAGATTAAAGACCATCTGTGCAAATTACCCAACTGGTGCACATATATTTGTTGTTTGACCTATTCACATAAATTTTCACAATGGATCCAATAAAAACATTTATTTGCAAGTGTCAGTCTGGCAGATCCTGCAGTTAAGGATCTTACTTACTCTTAATTTTGTCCGGGTCTAATACTAACATTTGTACTTTAGGTTAGGTGCCATTTTATATAATTTAGAAATAAATTTTACCATTAAACCATTACTTAGATATAGTTTAGATTTTAAAAAGATAAAAGCTATAGTTTAGATTTAAAAGGGAACAGCTGGCTGTATATTTTATTTTTGTATAGAAGATATCCTTGACACCGTACGCAATCAAACGAGTACTAATACCGATAATAAACTAAAACAAATGATATGTAATTAATTAAAGAGTATCATTTGGTGTGTTTACCATATCTTACAGTCAGCATGTGCCATTATTTATATTTGATCGATCAGCGTGCATGCACGTTTATTGAGCACGACACACACGAATTGTGACTCATTAAGTAATTTAATTTGTTTTATATAATTATTGAAAGAGTTAGGGATATACCCATAACTCACGAGAAGAGAAATTAACTTCGATATTTATATAATAATATCGAAACAAAAAATAATATTAATATCAAATTAGTTTCTTATTTGGATTTTTTTAATTAAGAATTTGTCTTAATTAGGAGGTTATTAATATGAACAGTTACCTAATTTAAATTAGATAATTAACATATTAATTATTAATACTATTTTTTATATTAAATATTGTAACTGTTAAATTTAATTCTCACTTATTAAGAAAAATTTAATTACCTTAATGAGATCCCTATAGATAGGGCTACAAATCCTATTCTTGAGGAGGAAGAAAAAAATTTTATATCGAAACTCTTCCAAAATACTTTTACATTTTTTCTCTACTCTTTGGAGTTTTTAGTTTCTGAAAATCAAGTTTTCATCCCGAGATATAGCAAGGTATAGGTAAAAACGATACCGGTGACTCGAAAAAAGAGACGATCTCGATGACTGTGATTTAATGATACGAGAGGTATTTATAATTACATCTCGTGATATTTTCATGGCTTTTTTTCTAACAATTATAATTAACATTTACAACAGCAAAAAAAATATTATTAATTTTAAATTAATTAATATAATTACAAAATAAAAATAAAAAAATATTTTTTTAATAAAAATGAATTTGCATAAGTTTTTACAGTCTTTGATTTAAAATAAGTTTTAATAGTCTTTAATTTAAAATGGTATTTAACTGCTACAATTTATAAGTAGAGTTTGAAATTGAAAAGTATTTTATATAGTTCGGATCCAATTTTATAATTAATCCAAAAGAAAAATATTATAAATTATATTTTGAAAATAAATTGCACTCTATAAAGTTGTTATATATATAGAGAACCGGTCAGAATTATCACCTTCTTATATCCATTCTTTGTATTATTATCATTACACACATGGAATCTCAAAATCAGCTTAATGAACCCTTTTTATTTGCATGATTGCAAGGTTGAATCCTACATTTATTTGTCAATCACACACTCCCACAATTAAATCTATTAAGTAAAATTTAAGGCAGATTTTTTTTTTTGAATGAAAAGGACCTTTTACTAAAACAACTGTTGAATATAAGAAGGATGAATGGTGAAACTAACTCCAGAATAAGCAACTGAGGTTCTAGCAAGAATATGAGCAAGATCATTTCCTGATCTTCTAACAAATGTAAAAACAAAAATTAAGGCTTGCTTCCACACACTCTTTGACTAAGAACCCAAAAAGGAGAAATAATAGAAAAGGGCCTTGAAAGAGCATGAAAAAGAATCAAACAATCAGTCTCCATCTGCACATTAGAGAAACCTTCATTCTTCATCCAAGGCAAAGCTTCCTTCATGGACATAGCTTCTGCAAGCAGGGGATCTAACGGACAAATAAGAGAGCCATGCCAAGCAACCACGAACTTCCTAGAAGAGTCCCTACAAATCCAACCGAAACGCACTCCATCATCAGATAGAAAAAGTGTTGCATCATAGTTACATTTTACATAACCATCAGGGGGAGGAGATCAGATCTCTAGCAAGGGAGGCAGAGGTGAGGGATTATAGCCAAACTCTTTTTGGTGAACAATAATCCACCGATTTCAACAGCAATTAGCAAGCCTCAGCACAGCTCCAATACTCATGCAATTAAGCTGCCAAACAAACTTATTTCTACTATACCAAATCGCCCATAAAAGGAACACTGCTTAAAGAATTTCATCTCGTTGCAAATTATCCATCCACTTGCCCATAGTGCCTTCCACCGCATCATTAATATCAAAACAAAGACCCAAAGAATTTGCTTGCCAAATAGCTTGAGAAGAGGGGCAAGCAAACAAAATATGATGTACCTTCTCCTCTGCAATTGGGGAACATAAAGGACAACAAGCCAGCTCAATAGTGTGTCTACGAACCAAATTACTGCGGGTTGGGAGAACATCCAGAATACATCTCCACAAAAAGATGCAGATCTTCAAAGGCAAAGAAAGGTTCTAGAGACAATTCCACACAAAATTAAAATTGACCAGAGAGAAAGCCATCCCATGAATCAGTCTATTAGCGCTTCGAATAGAGTTTTGGCCATTATTTTCATGAGGCCAATAAATAACATCCGAGTGAGCTTCCAGTGCTAAAGGGATTTGAGCAATACAGTTTACATCTCTATCACTGAAATGAGCTTGAATTAAATCAAAATTCCAAGCTTTATTATCTTTATCAATAAGGTCTGAAACTTTTGCATTCAAGAGAGCTGCTGTAGGCATAGAAGAAATATGCGAATTTAATGGATCAAGAAGCCAAGCTTCCTTATAAATGTCGATTTTCTCCCCAGTACCAACCCGCCGTCTATAATTTTGGGAAACCATGTCTCTAGCTACCATCATACTTCTCTAGGTATAGCTAGGCCGATGACCCAATTTAGCTTGAGCAATACTATAATTAGGAAAATATTTAGATTTAAGTACCTGAGCTACCAAGGATCCAGGTCTATCTAAGAGCCTCCAAATATGTTTTCCCAAAAGAGCAATGTTAAACACATGTATATTCCTGAAACCAAGCCCACCCAACTTCTTTGATGTACATAGAGCTTTACACCTAAGCCAATTAATGCCTTGAGAATGAGAGCTATTAGAATGCCACCAAAACCTATTAAGCATATGATGAATTGAGTCACAAATACCTTGAGGGATGAGAAATAAACTCATAATGTAGGAAGGAATGGCTTGAAGAATAGTTTTAATAAGAATTTCCTTCTCACCCTAAGAAAGATTTTTATTTCTTCAACTGTTAATCCGCTTCCAAATTCTATCTTTAATGAAAGCAAACACCTGAGCTTTGTTTTGATCGACCACTATAGGCATATCAAGATAGGAGCTGACCTGGTGAGAAGTTGAGATGCCTATTAGGTTGCAAAAAAGCCTACTTATATAGGGGTCGACATTCTTACTAAACTCCATCGATGACTTGTGAAAGTTCATTGATTGACCTAAAGCTACCTCGTACATCCTAAGGCACCTTTTAATTTTTGTTGCTTCACACAAAACAGCTTTGAAAAATAAATAAGAGTCATCCGCAAAGAGGAGATGACTTAGTGCAGGTGCCTTTCTAGCATTTTTTCACCCATGAATCAGCTTCCTTTGCTCTAAATTTGAGAAAGCTGCAGATAATCCTTGAGCACACAAAAGAAAGAGATATGGGCAAAGAGGATCTCCTTTCCTTAAGCCTTTACTCGGCAAAATAGAACCAATTATGTGTCCACCGGTGCATACATGATAAGAAACAGATGTTAAACACATCATGATCCTCATAATCCAAAGCTTATGGAAACCCATCTTGAACATCACATTCTTCAGATAATTTCAGACCTTAGCCATATCCAGTTTCAATGCAATAGTTCAACTAGTTCCCTGAGTTTGGTGATTGAGATAATGGTCCACCTCAAAAGCAAGAAGGACGTTATCCGTGATCAATCTTCCATGAATAAAAGAATTTTGAGCCTCAGAAATAATTTCATTCAGTAAGAACTTCATTTTGTTTGCTAACATCTTCGAAAGAATTTTGTACACAACATTACATAAAGCAATAGGCCTAAACTCAGAAATAAGCTTAGGTTGTTTGATTTTTGGAATTAAAACAATGATAATATCATTTAAAGTAACATGCATGTTGCAATTATGAATAATGTTAAGAATAAAATTACTTATTTTCGGACCAATCATATCCCATTAGGACTGAAAAAACTTGGGTTAAAGCCATCCAATCCAAGAGTTTTATCTGTGTGCATGGAGAACAATGCATTTTTGATATCGGATACATCAAAAGGTCTCAATAGTACTTTATTATGGGCTGCTGTAACGTATGGAGTCACCAAATTCAGCAGCTCCTGGTTGTCTCCATATGAAGACTAAAAAATCATTTCAAAATAATTATGTATATGCTCTTGTAAGCCCGAGTTCCATTGAAGTTGATCACCATCTGCATTCTGAAGCTAGTTAATCATATTCTTCCTTCTCTTATTTGAAGCGTGGGTATGAAAGAATTTTGTATTCAGGTCTCCCTTCTTAAACCATTGAAATTTTTCTCTTTGCTGCCAATACACATTCTTCTGGTACAACAGTTCCGCAAGCTTTTCTTTAGCTTTTTTAAACCGAGCTATAGACATAGCATCAGTTTTAGGGTGAAGAAGGTTTAACTCTCGCTAATAGTCAACAATCTCTTGAATAAATTTTAGGCGAATCGAACATCCCCACTTACCCAAAGAATCAGAGCAGAACATCAGACTTTGAGGGATGGGGAAAGAGGCTAATTTGGTCTAACAAGAAGAAAAAATCTCTTTAAAGTCTTTATCCTGCAACCAAACATTTTCAAAAAGAAAATATGAATTACGAGATGTCTGTCCATTAGGGGTGCTCACGAGGCGGGGCCGGTGATTGCATCCCCACTCACTGTCCCGCCGAGGTCGGGGATTCCCTGTCCCCGCCCCCGATTCTATAACGGAGAGGAAATCCATCCCGTCCCCCGTTCCGCGAGGATCCCCGTCCTCCATTTTTTTTTATTTTAAAATATAATATTTTATAAATAATTAAAATTAAAATATAACATTTAATAAATACAAAATTTAAAATCAATAATCATTTAAATTAATATAAATTTTAACCATTCATAAATTTAAAATTAATTATAATTTAAAACTTAATAATTATAAAATTAAGTTATATTTTAATTTTAATTATTTATAAAATACTATATTTTAAAATTAAAAAATATATATTATTTTGCGGGGCGGGGATCCCTGCTGGGTGGATAACCCATTCCCCATCCCCGCCCTTGATTCTATAATGGGAATTTTTTTCCTCCGTCCCGGTCCTTGAAGGGAGAAAATTCGGGGATTTTTTGCCCCGAACGGGATGGGTCCCCGCCGAGGTCGGGGATTTCCAGCCCTGGTGAGCATCCCAGTCCAGAGGTAGTTGAAAGCAACAGAGCCATGTGGTCAGGGTTAACCATGCCAATGTAAGATATCTTACTATCCGAAAAAATAGAACACCAAGAACTGAAGGCAAAATCGCGATCAAGTCATTCTCTGATCGACCTTTTAGATCCTCTTGACCTTTCCCAAGTAAATTTGTAGCCAAAGACACCTAAGTCATATAGCCCACACCTTTGAATAGTATCACGAAAAGCATTGCTAGGCGAGGGAGGATGAGGATTGCCATCAATATTTTTTTGCACTAAAAAGGAGATCATTAAAATCTCCCATGACTACCCAAGGCCAATTATTCTCGGAAGCCAGTCGAATCAGCAGCTGCTACGAAAGATGCCTTTGATGCCAGATTGGGTTACCACAGAAATCAGTAAACGGACCAACTGGCTAGAAGGAGCAGAAATTAAAATGCCGATATGATATAGAGAGTAAGACCGTAAAGATACATATAAGTCATCCTTCCAAAGAAGAGCAAGACCACCATCAGTACCCCCACTATGAACAAAAAACTTGTCAGTGAACTTAAGACGTCTACATAATCTATCAACTTAAACCTGATTAATTCTAGTTTCCATTAGAAAAATAAGAGAGGGACGAAAAGAAGAGACAATATCAACCAACTCAAGAACTGCCTGCAGTTGGCCCGCCTCTGTCATAGATTCATAACCAAACACTGTATCCTGGTAATCACATAAAGGAGTGTGCAGTTTCGTTTCCTGAAAGTCCATTGTGGAATGACGACGTTGGTTGTCCGTTCCCAAAATGCAATTATCATGTGGGTCTTTAGCAATAACTACTTTTTTTTGCCACATGTCCCTTCTCTATTGGTCATAGTACCAATTCGCCCATGCACGTTGCTATTCTCCTCTCTTGTAACCAGATCCCTATTATCTTGCTTTTTTGCCAATATATATCAAAGATTTGTTATTAACCAAATTAGAACTCTTTGATTTAGGGATACGAATCTTCTCTGTCAACTTAGTCTCCTGCTCAATGTTATTAAAATCAGACCGGATAAAGAATCGATAAGGCTGGGGATTCGTGGTTCGACCGATTCAACCGGATTCAATTGATTTTTTTTATTTTTAAAATATTATAATTATTATAATTTTTTTAAATACTATTGTATAAAAATTAAAAAAATATTCATCAAACATTAAATATATATTACAAATATTCTACTAATAAGTTACAAAATATAATTTTAAATTTATTATTACCAGTGATTAATTATGAATTTTTGAATATTATATATTAGAAACATAAAAATACAATCATATCATGAAAATAATTTCATGTTTAGATGGAGTACTAATGAAGTAAATACAAAAAATATTAACCTTGCATATATGAGTATAATTATATTTAATTATAATAAATTCAAATAGATAATAAGTATATTAAATTATTAAGTGACATTTTTAGAATTTAAAATGCTAATTTTTCAAATAATATATATATATATATATATATATATATATATATATATATATATATATATATATATATATATATATATATATATTTTAAATTTTCATTATTTATTTATTTGAAAAAAATTAGTATTTTAAATTCTAAAGATATTACTTAATAATTTAATATACTATTACAATGATCCAAATAGATAATAAGTATATTAAATTATTAAATGATATACTTAAAATTTAAAATACTAATTTTTTCAAATATATATATATATATGGGTGGGGTTCGTGGTTAAACCGGTCGGTCCGATCCAATTTTAATAACTATGATCCTGCTTGTTTTGTTGCCTCCTACTTTCACGGAAGTACCCTTAACATTGTCATCCTGTTGCATGGTCGCCTTAAACCATCTTTCACTGGCGTAAGAGATCACCCTTCTCACAGGGGCACGGAGAAAGGTATCGTATTCATATTGATAGTTGCTCGGATCCACCTTGAATCTTTTATCACGAAACTTTTCTTAATGTCCGATAATGCCACAAAGGAAACAAAAGCTTGGCAATCTCTCGTACTTAAAGGAAATAACAATCCATTCTCCACCTTGTTTCTTCACCTTCATAGAAATCTTTAATGGTTTCCTCACATCTAACATAACACGAATTTGTATAAATGACTTCCATGTGCCAACTATGCTTTTAGGATCAATCTTAACAAAAGAACCAAACTGACTTCCTATACTTTTGCCTATGTGTTCTATCCAGTAGCCCACAGGAAGATTGTAACATTGAATCCAAAAATCCATAACATATAACTCTATGTTATCTGATTGCAATCAAATCTCCATTTTTTGTATAACTATAAGCTTTTGTTCAAAAGACCAGGGATCGTCCTTGAGGACTAAATCCATATCAACTTTATGAAAGAACTGAAAGCTAAAAAATTTGGGCACTAATTCACGAATATCAATCTCCTTACCCGGTTGCCATACCTTTGCCATTGTCGCTTTGAACGCTGCTATGTTGATAGATCTATTAGATACAATTCGAACAATAATACATCGGTCTAAATGCATCTTCTCATCAACAAAATCCTCGTCCTAAAAAATACAACCCGCCTCCAACTCATCCTCCAACGATACTTTCTCCCATCTTCTCATAATCTCAATGGTATTAGATGTGCATGCCATCGGGAAAGAAAATAAAAGGCCAAAGTGGAAATTCTAAACTCAAAAACCTTGCTAGAAGAAAACTTGCTACGAGAGCAAGAGGAATAGGTACTTTCAACATATTAAATTAACACTCGTGATAATTATTAATAATAAGAAGAGAAAAGAAAATAATTACTTATAATATTTATTTTAAATTTATAATATTTAGTTTAAATTTAAGGCAGATTAATTGAAATTCAATGAATTATATCTGACCAAGTCAAAACAAAACATGGCGTATTTGATATATTTTTAAAAAATCATTAACAAATGATTTTTTGATTAATCATCTGGTATCCGAACCCCATTGAACCGACTAAATTCAGATTCAGATCATTGTTGCAGGTTCTAAAGGTTTTGTAATGGCCTCAACACCGGTCTGGCCGTGAACAGTAAATTCCGATGGTAAATAGTGCACCCGGGCCGTAAAACGGACCCGAAAGTGAAAAATATTTTATTTGACCATCGGAAAGTATTGGTCATGGTGAGTCCGGGGTTGAAATTTGAAGTGAAATCGAGGTCAAATTGATCTCCGAAAGTCGAAAATACGAAAAAGGTAGCGAGTCAATTTCTCTGTTAGGGAAGGTAACTTGATTTTGCATAAATTTTTAAAAATAGTAAATGAACTCCAAAAATTACCATATTTTGCAGATCTTCATGAAATTTCAGGTAGAATATTTTGGTATAAAGAAATGAATTTTTCGGCGATGTCGACAGTTGTCGAATCGAACCAGTTCAGTTGAATCGGACCAGTAACGGACTCCGATTGAGCCGAAATTTTGTGTACTACCTAATTTTGATGTGATAAGAATTATGGAATTGAAATTGGAGTGATTTGGAGTGAGAAAATGGGAGAAATAATTTTGGGCTTTAAATTAGGTGTTAATGGGCTTTAACTAATTAACTAAGCCCATTAACCTAATCCAAGCCCACAAAGCCCAGAACCCATCATATATAAAGGGTGAAAATTCTGGAACCAGCCAGCAAGTCATCTTCTTCCTCCTCTCTTCCTCTTGGCCGAATATCCCTCCACCATTGTTGTTTGATTTTTCTTCATTTCTCTCTCCATTTCACACCAAATCAAGCCACCCAATAGGAAGTTCTGCCTCTCTAGTTAAGTGTTGTGACCTCCTCTCTTCAAATCAAGGAAGGAAATCAAGAAAAATAAGGAGAGAGAGTTTAGGGTTTCATTTGAGGTAAGTGAAACCAATGGGTTAAAAATTTTTCTAAGGTGCCTACTTATGTTTTTGGGTGCCTAGACTTCATTTATGATGTTATTTTTAGCATTTGAGGTTGAAAAATTAGAGTTCTAATGGCTTGAAAATTTGGCTTCCATAGGGAATCAAGGAGACTTGCAAGCTTCCAAGGCTAAAGGTAAGGAAAAGGAAGCTTAGGCATCCTAGAACAAGAAAGGAAGGTTAGTGGCTAATAAATCTTAGTAATTTCTTTGATTCCAATTAAGTACCCTTTATGTAAGTTAGGGTTTATGTGATAAAATGATGATTTAATTGAAATTAATTATGAAATAGTGTAACTAGACCTTGAATAAGCATGTTTAAATGTCTAAATGAATTATTAAATATTTATATAGTATACTTACCTTGATGGCCGAATTGCATCCTAAAGAAAACCTAAGTGGATTTTGTGAATTTTAATGAAATTCAGCTTTTAAATGATACTAGAAATGAAATAATATGCTTAGAAATTTTTATGGAATTTATTGAAATTAAATGAATATTTTAGAGAATATTTTTAATTATGTAAGTAATGCAAGTATGGCATTTATATGAAATAAAATGCAATTTGATGAGAAAGTGAAGGATTTTGGTGAATTATGGTAGAATAATTCACAATCTATGTGAAAGAATGGAAAGAAATAACTACGAGTAATTTCGAGTAATGAAATAATGAAAAAAATTAAAGTTTGATTACAATTTTGATGAAATTGCGCCCTTAGAATTAGTCTGGCAGTAAAAGCCTAGCTCAGGATATAATTGGCTAGCCATAGGGACATCTGTACCGCGGTGCAAGTCACGACGACTTGCTTAGTTATGGTAGGATCACTGATCGCCATAGCTTCTGTTTGTACCTGATATCTGCTACGTGAAAAAATGATCGTTGAGATCATTTTTCAGTCTATATGTGGCCTATGGGGGTCCACGTCCCGAGTATCAAGTCTGAGAATTTCTGTCGGCACTGTACTAGGGGCATGAAATAAAATAAAAGTTATAATAAGTTAAAAGAAATGAAAAGAATGATGAAAATGAAGTTTAAAGTGAAAAAAAGGACTTAAATGAAAGAAAATGAAAGTTCAGGGGTAAAATGGTAATTTTGCTAAAATGGGTAATTAATAAGTAAAAATAAATGAGAAATGATTAACAAGGGCAAAATAGTAATTTTGGAGACCTAACAAGGTCAATAAGATAAGATATTATGGTACAGGGATTAAACCGTAATTTTACCCAAAAGTAGTGAAATAAGGAATAAATGATGAATAATGATGAAACTAATGTAAAGAAAATGAAAGTAAATGACTATAATGGCAAAATCGTAAATATTAAGAAAAAAGGACATTTTTGGAATTTAGCAAAAATTTTGAGGACTAAAAAGGAAATTAGTCAACCGTTATGAAATAAATGAGAAAAAATTGTAAATAATGTGAAAACCATTGTTTTCACTAAAATGTGATGAAAATGTTAAAATGTACTTATTTTGAAATTAATGGATTAAATAAAGTATATTAAAGAAATAAATATTGCAAAGAAAGTATTATGATTGTTAGACACCACTGGGCATAGTTTATGCTCAGTATGTAGTTCTACTGCATGCAGGTACAGAGCTGGAGGAGCGGTGATGCACAGAGTGAAGGACAAGAAATTTTGTTATTTAGTACATCATGTAGATTTTGGCATGTATATAAATGACTAATATGTATAAATATTTGGAGATGTAAAGATATGTAAACATATATGTGTCTGATTGTGATGATGAGATGTTTTGAATTATTGGATGCTTGATGGAGATTTTGGAGTAATGGAATGATTGTTATAGAAGTGTTGTGCCTCTAAGAGGCTGTGTATTGTTTGATTTTTCAGGAGGCTAGTCAATTATAGCCGTTATATTGCCGAAATTTTATTAAATGAATAGTAACCCGGGACAGTCATAGGTCATTGAATACCTAAGTAATCGGTAATATCAAATTTTGGTATATTTAAATATTAATTAAAAGAAAAAAAATTTTCGGTTTGCGTGCACTGTTCCGTATAATCGGAGTGATAAGGGTGTTATAGGTTTCTTGCCCCTCCCCAGGGCACTACAAGAAAATTTGAAAATAGCAATGGAAATTTTTCCGTTGCTAAATTAGCAACGAAAAACCAATTCCGTTGCTAAATTTGGTTAAATTTTGTAGATTTAGCAATGGAAAAATATTTTATTATCTTTCGTTGCTAAAAATGGAGGGAATTTTTGGCATCAAAATTTAGCTACGAAAATTAGCAACGGAATCACTATTTCGTTGCTAATCAAGGCGCCAACAAATGGCGAAAAAAATTTGGAATGGAAAATAGCAACGAAATATGATTTCAATTGCTAATTTAGCAACGAAATTTATTTTCCGGTTGCTATTTTAGCAACAAAAAATAATTCGGTTGCTAAATAGCAACGAAATTTATTTTTTGTTGTTAAAATAGCAACCGAAATTTATTTTCGTTGCTAAATAACAACAAAAATAGAATTTCGTTGCTAATTTTCATTTTCAATGAAAAATAGCAATCGAATTTATTTTCGGTTGCTAAAATAGCAACTGAATTTATTTTTGGTTGCTAAAATAGCAACCGAAATATCTTTTTGTTGCTAAATAGCAACTAAATTTATATTCGGTTGCTAAAATAGCAACTGAATTTATATTCGGTTGCTAAAATAGCAACGGAATTTAAATTCCGTTGGTAAATGAGGGGCATTTTAGTATTTTTCATGTTTGTTAGAAATATAAAATAGAAAAACCCTAGGCATACACATTTATTCTCCTCCTTCGCAAATAGAGCCGTCCCTCTCTTTCTAACAAAGAAATTTAACTTTGAAGGCACAACTCTTCCTCACCGCAGCTCCTCGTCGGCTTCACACTCGTATGTTAGCGTCGCCGCAGGTATCTTCACGAACCTCAATCTCCAACAGAACCCTAGCTGACACCAAGAAGATGGATTAGATTCTGCAATTCAGATCTCAGCAAAATCATAACCAAGTGGACAGGAACAGAAGATTGGGTCCTAAACACTGAGAATTGAGGACACTTAGAAAGGTAAATTTCTGTTTTCTACTTAATATTTATAAATCATATAAGTTCTTAAATTACTCGATAAAAAATAGAATTGCTTTTAAAAGAAAAATAATGGGTTTCCAACAATTTCGTAGATTTCAGTTCAGTTTAGTACCATATTTCTCGTTGTCCCAAGTTCTTAGTTTCTATGTTATGTCATTATGCAAAAATGCCTCATTTGGTTCTGCTGCATGATCAGGTTGGATCTAGATATCTTGATCATTTGATTGTGGAAAGGAAATATGCTGAAGCTGCATCTTTATGTCCTAAATTGTTACAAGGATCTGCATCGGCATGGGAGAGGTAAAAAAGCAACAATGCCTAATTTTCCTGCATCTCTTGCTTGTAACTGACTATCGACTGCATTTTTTTAGGTGGGTTTTCCATTTTGCTCTTCTTCGTCAACTTCCTGTATTGGTTCCATACATTCCTATAGAAAACCCAAGACTGCGTGATACTGCCTATGAGGTTTGCAGCAGAGATGTGGATTTGTAGTCCTTATATGCCTTATCTGGTGTGCTAATTTGGGTAAAAGGTTTTCCTGGTTTTTTTGTACTACAGGTTGCTCTTGTAGCACTGGCTACAAATCCATCATTTCATAAGGATCTATTGTCAATTGTTAAATCTTGGCCACCTGTTATTTATTCAGTATTACCTGTCATATCTGCTATAAAACCTTAACTAAACACCTCTTCCATGACTGATGCACTCAAAGAGGTTAGACAGAGTTTTGATGTCACAGAAACCTAAAAATTCCAACTGCTATGCCTTTAATCACTGTTTGCTTTTATACCAGGCACTAGCAGAGTTATATATAGTTGATGGACGATATGAGAAAGCTTGTTCACTTTATGCTGATGTAAGTTTTTTGTTGCACGAGGCTGTTCCACTGCAATTTTATCTTTATGTAAAGTGATTTAGGAAGTAAACTGTTGCATTGATATTTAGTTTTTGACATGATTTGGTTTGTTTTAAATTGTTGCATCAATATTTAGTTTCTGACATGATTTGATTTTTTTTTGTTGTTTTAATGGTTTTTATTTTTCAGCTTTTGATGCCAGAGATATTTGATTTCGTAGAAAAACACAACCTACATGATGCTATTAGTGAAAAGGTATGCTTGTGCAAAGTCAGGAAAAGTGGCTGTTTATAGCTTCTGCCATTCTCTTATCGTTGTGTGCTGAATTAAAGATCTCTAATTTTTCTTTCATAATATTTAGTCATGCCAGTCTTTCTTTTTGTGCCTTTTCCTGTTCTTGTGCAGGTTGTGCAATTGATGATGGTCGATTGCAAGTGTGCGGTTCCGTTATTGATTCAGAATAGGGAATTAATTCCTCCAGCTGAAGTTGTCTCACAACTGCTGGCTGCCAGAAAGAAGTGTGATTCAAGATATTTCTTACATTTATATCTACATTCCTTATTTGAGGCAAGTTCACATGCTGGAAAGGATTTTCATGATATGCAGGTATGGAGAAGGCTGGTAGTTTGTCATTTTGATTTTCTAATTTTGATGACCTCAACATGGCTGCTTTATTCCTGTTTGAAAAGAGATTATTTTGCTTGAAATTTTAGTAATGAGGATCTTGAATCATTCTCATAAACTTGTAAACTCAATGCTAAAGTGAGGGAAACATTTAATGTAAAATTGCATGAAAGGTTCTTTGATGCCCCGTTCGTTGTCTAAATGTTTTCATTTGGATGCTATTGAAGTGCATAAAAAGGATGAACCTTTTGTCAAATCACGGTGTAAACTCCTCCTTGTACTTCTTGAATTCAGGTCAATGGGCTTTGTTTTTTATCATGCAAAATTGGTTATTGTCATATTTTGGATTGATGAATTAGTTTTCTCGTGCCAAAAAACTTAAAATATTCATGTTTTTAAATTGGTGATTTGATAAGATGCAAATGCAATTCATTTAATCAACTTGTGGTGTTGATAACATGTGATGTAACCCATTAATACGATCCATTTCACCAATTAACTTTAGTAGCTGGATTAATGCGTGTAACACAATCATCTCATATTACAACTATGTCAAGTTGATTTTGACATGAACACTCTAATGCAACGTTGTACCCCATTCTTCCTGTATAGTCAAGCTGTCTTCAAGTGTTGGGCCTATCATCGCCACTTGTAGCTGGCACGGTTTGTCCCTAGGCAGATGCCATCATTGCTAGGCTTCAGACCGCAGGTCAACTGGAAGAGGATGAACATGTGACCTTGTTGATTACAGCAGACACGGTTTGTCCCTATTTTAACTTGTTATATCCAATCCCACATGCTTTTTTCATAAGCATGTGCAAATCTTGTCTCCAAAAAGGTGAGGCCTAACGTTGTTTGGATTGTTTTGTGGTTGGATATTTGTAAATTAACTGATGCTGGTTATGCAATTTGAAACTCTCAATTGAACTCTAAAATAGTTGAGAAAAATGTTAAAAAAAATCCAAATGTATAATTTAATTTTGATGATGCTTAATCTCCTTTTTTCTCATTTTGTATTACAAAAAGAGCTTGGTGCTCTGTAATTCTGGGTTTCCTGTATCCTTGAGAAATGGAAATAATTGAGTTTTGTTTATAATATGCAACAGATACCGAAAATCATTTTGCCTATAGTAGCAACTAATTTTCTTTTAGGACATTTTATAGATGAAGATTGTAGAGTTTCAATAATGCACGTACTCTCAGCGCCATGTGTAGATCAAAACCTTGGCAAGCCGAGCAAACTTTGGGATTTTGGTCGGTTAACTATGGTAAGCATCTCTGTCAACAATGGTAAGAAAAATATCCTTTCTTTGACAGTGTAAAAATCATGGATGTGGAGTGAAGGGTCGGTTAACTATGCTTATGTCATGGTTTTTTCAGAGAGTACAATCTTATTCTAAGGATCTAACAAGTCTCTAACATCATTTCCATGGTGTTCCCAGTTTGGTTTACTTCATTCGTCATCAGCACTTCTGGTTAGTACTTCTAATATCTCATCAACTAAATTGATTGGTAGGCTTGAAATTATCCTATTATTGTATAAGCATATTGGATTTTTATTACAATGATTCAAATTATATATTATTATAGTTAAATATCACACGCTTCGATTTTTCATAAGTAATGTAAATTGGTATGTTTATTTACAAATTTAATAAAATAGGTATTAAAAGTCCTGTGAGAAAGATCATATTCATTTATTTAAATATTTTTATACATTTATGAAAATAATTAACTATGTGCACTATAAGCTACTATATGTGCATATATATACATGATGTCGAGCTATATAAATTACATTCCTTAAATTTGCTATGATTCAAGCTATCTGATTGTTATAGAAATTTAGGTATCATCTAAGAGTTGAATACGTTATGTTATTAATTAAGGACCAGTAATGCAATCACTAAAAAAAAAAAAAAAACCCTCTCAAGTCTATTATATAAACTCTTATAAGCTCTCCCTTCAAGAATATTCTTGTACCTTTATTTTTAACTAATTAACTTGACTGTTAGGAATTTTATCCTATCAACTGATCTTTACTAAAAGAGAGCAATTGAGTACAGTTGAATACGCAACTAATTCTCAGTGTGAGTGAACTAGAGGCAGAGTGGCAACCTACCAAAATGAGACTGTGTTTGTCTGCGCTTTAATTAAGGAGTTTAGATATATTTAGTCATGAACTGTGTTTTGTCTTTGTGTTTAGTTAATCGTGTTTGCTATGCAATATGTGCACTCAAAATTTTGTAGAAAAAAAAAAGACAAGTTAATATATATATATATGAATAAAATATTTTTGTTCTTCTGTTGAGTTCCCGAAATTTGATATGTTGGAATTAAGTCACCCCATCTAATTTTCATTGTGTCAAAATCAGATAATATGTCTTGAGCAAATATGATATTCATGTCTAATTTCTTTATTAAAGTTGTTGAATATGTCTTGAGCAAGGTTTTTGGAAACATTAAACACCTACTTAGGACAATAATTTTTTATTTTTTAAAACTTTGTTAAAGGGAAAAACACTCTAGGAATTTCCAACTTTGAAACCTTTTTATGGTGCATGATTTAAGCATTGCTTTCTTAAAAGAACATTGGTAGCTAATTTTTTTCTTTTTTTTATATATCTTTTTAAACCAAAGAAACTAATAATTGTAATATTATATTGATGATTTTTTTAGGGCGTGAGAAGAATTGGAGATGGAATTCAAAATCTATAAGAAAAAAAAACAAGCGGATCAATTGAGGTAACTAAGTGGATTGTTTTTAGATTAGGAAATGTCATGAATTTTAATATATATATATATATATATATATATACGGGCCAAAGTTGTGATACAGATACTTGTGTACATAGCAGAAATAACACCCAAAAATTTTCGATGAGGATTTGCTATTCTAATGGTAATAATTAAAAACTTGTAAAACTTTTTTGCAACGGAATGACAACGGATGTTTCCGTCGTAAAGTTTTATCCGTGCTAAAAATAGCAACGGAATAAGTTTTCCGTTGCTAAAATTGACAAATTAACAGAACTTGCCTTGGTTGAATTTAGCAACGGAATTCATTTTCCGTTGCTAAAAACAGTGCGGTATTAGCAACCAAAATTGCCGTTGCTATTTTTTATTAGCAACGGAAATTGTCAATTTTCGGTTGCTAAATTGTAATTTTCTTGTAGTGGGGGAAGTGTCGGGAGTCGATTATGAGAGTTCTTATTCCTAATTTAGTCTGTATCACCATCAGACCATCACCCTATAGATAATTATTAACAAATGATAAGACCGCTTAAAAAGTTTCAAATTCGAGCACGGAAGTACAATTTTCTCTCTTTTATAGGCTGTTATATTATTCTAGAATTCAAAAGTTTCAAATTCGAGTACGGAAGTACAAATAAATATAAAAGGAATACGAAACATGTGATCAAAAAATAGTTCCATTAGTTGACATTTTTTTAAAATTTAGTATTTAAAAATGATGGGATTTGAACAATTTTTAAGTCTGACAATATGGGCCTACACTTCCCAAAACTAACTGCAGTCAGATAATTCATTCAAAACTTTTTTGCAAAGATAATGAGATTAAAAACGTTTCAAATATTCAATTCACTAGTATCTAACTCTAAGCAGCCCAAAAACTATGGTTTACATTGCGGAAATAAGGCTAACCTCCAACTCGCCCAGATTAACAAGAATAGGTTAATGGTCAGAACCCACAAGAGGAAGGTGGAAAACAGTTGTGCTAGGCCAAGAATAAGACCATTGCCACTTCCAAAGAGCCCTGTCCAACGTTCACACAAACTGTCTCTGTTCCAAGTGAAGCTAGGACCTTAGTGACCCAAGTCATTCATATTATTGCCATTGACGATACAATTACGTAAATAGGCGTTGAAATTTCCACCAAGCAACAAAAGCATATGAATATCCCTGCAAAGCACATTAAGATCCTTTTGTGAGCTCTATTATATAAGGGCTGCCATGCACCGTGCTGATGGTTAACTAGAACATGGACCGTCAGCTCATCCTTCCAAAGAACCCTAGATGCCACCGCTATAACCGCTAGCTTCAACCGTGTGAAAAAAAATCCCATTTTGCCAATGATACGATATGCCGTCAAACCACTGGTTCGACATATCCGGTTGGTATTCTTTAATGAACGACTTAAACACTCCAAAGAACTTATTAGTTGCTGCTCCGGCAATTCCAAAAAAAAATTTTGTAATTCATAAGGAAAAGACAATGAAAGGAGCAAGAAAGCATTTTGGTAGGGGACACCCATCCGTTCAAGCATTCCTCGCTTGGACAAATATTCTTGATATCATCAAATTCATCGACAGAGAAATCTTTCCGTCGTCATCAAAACTCTCAAAGTAGGAGATGCTGTCAGGTTGTCTCCTTGCTTGGTTCCGTCGGATTTTGACCCTTGTTTTTCACCTCTCTTTTTACACTGATTCCCAATTAAAGTCATTGAAACCCATTCCATCTTTCTATTCGGCAGAATTCTGATGGTACGTAATTTGTGGCGTGCATGGACATTATTTTAAGGATAATTCACTCACACTAGTAATAAGATTAATATAAAAATGTATTTTCCAAAATTCAATAAATTCTTTTATATATATATATATATTATAGCGAATACAGATTTTTAATGTGATATGAAATTAATATTTTTCTGTTCATTCTCTTGTAAAATTCAGCAAGTGTTAAAAATATTTTATATATTTGAAAAAGTGATATATGTAGAATTTTTAGACATCTCACAACAGCTGTATTAAAGAAAAATAGAATTACCCATGAGGGGTGGCACATTTGGCAACGCAGGTTGTGTTAGGACGAATGGAATATGGTTCGATTCCCGATATCTCTCATGGGGAGGGACAAAGAGCTTTAATTGTGACTAAGCCCCGAATCCGGATTAGTCGATATTCGGGTGGTATTCGGATACTGGATGGTTCTGACAAAATAAAAAAAATAGAATTATGAATATTTAGAACAGTAAAATCTAAAACAGAAAAATAATTCTGAAAAAAAAAACTTTAAACAGAAAACTAATTGAGAGATTTGAGAAAAAATATAAGGTCAAAGAAGACCGATACAACTAGGGGTGTTCAAAATCCGACCATACCCGAACAACCCGATCCGAATAAGGAATTTGGATATGGTTATTAGGATCGGGTTAGGGAATTTGTATTTTTTTGGGTCGGATTAAACCTGATCAATCTGAATAACAAAATGATCTCTTCCAAAATGTTGCATTTTGTGAATCTGATCGGATTCGAATCGGGTTAACCCGAACTGAACCAACCCAAACTCATTTTTTATAATTTAAATCAAAAAGAAAAAAATTTAAATTAAAAAAATAAATTAGGATTATTCAGGCGGGTCCAAAATTTTGCTGGTTATTCGGGTAAGTGCCCAAATTATTCATAGGGTAGGGCTGAAATATATGAAAAAATTTGGGGTTTGGGTTATTCGGGTCGGGTTGACCCGAACCCGCCCAATGAACAACCCCTTATACAACAGCATTTTTCATAAGAAACATATTTAAATCATGTGGAAAATATTTAATTGCCTTTTGAAATTTTATTAATAAATATGAAATATGAAATATTTATAATAATCCTCCACATATTTCAAAATGAAGATAAATCTTTATGGATTCCTTTCTTTAAGATATAATGCATCGATTTTGTTCTTTTTACACTATAAACCAGATTTTGTTCTTTAAGAATGGGATACAATTTATAAAATAATTGGTAAAGTTTTATATTTTTATAAATCAAGAATCCTTCTTGTAGGTCAGAGATCTCACGTTATATCACCGCATTTTTTGTTGTTGTACACTAATAGACCACTTACGCTTATTCACTCATATAGATAATTTCATCAAATATATTCTGCAAAGCATTATGCCGGCTGTATTTTTTATTTTTTATTTTTATTGTCCCAGAAGATGAGCCTTTTTTCTCAATTGGGTTGACTTTTATTCTTTGCCTCGTTGGAAATATTTTTTCTTTTTTTGGATGAATTAGTATGTTGGATATTATCATAAGTGAGATCTTTGGGGTTGCCATTATCAAATAAGGAATTCTTTAACGTAAATCAAAACTTCATATTAGACTCCTCAAAATCGGAGATTTCTTCTTCCACGTTGGCAAGAGTATCGAAACTGGATCCGCCTAATTTCTCGGCCTGATTTTAGAGGCTGCATGAGAATGTTTTTCCTTTCTATTACCAGTCATCTTCATGTTCCTTCGCTGGAGTTCCATTTCATCTAGCGGGTTCGACATTAACATCCTTGTCACTTGAACAATTTCTTTCTTGTGACCATAGCAGTCGCACTTGTCTAATACATATTCCACTCTTAAGACGCTATCATCCACAACAATCCTAGAAACCAAAGGTTTGTTTAAGTCAAGTTGAATAACTAGTCTAGCAAATTTAGTCCTTGGCGTTGAGTAAGCATCAGAACTGTAGTCTATCCTGACAACCTCACCCAAGGCCCATTTGATAAAGCATTCAAATTAATAGTCTCTTGATCCTTGAATTTGATTAGGATATAACTGTTCTCAAGATCAATGCGTTGCAACGCTCCTGTAGGCCTCCACATTGATAAAGAAGATTCCATAAAGCCTTTGAAGCCAATGGTTTTCCCTAACAGTTTAATAATAACTGTTTGGCTCATACTCTGGCTTACGAGGGTTTCAATTTGCTTTTGTCGTAGTTGAGAGTAACTTCTTAAAATTTAGAGTAAATATATAGTTATTTTAATCTATTTTTAAATCGGAAGTAACTATTTTTAAGAATACAGAGTAACTATTTATTTTCACCTATGCTCACTTACTCTGCAATTTATACAAAATAAACATAGTATTTGAGTTACTCCCATCTACCTCCATCCAAACAATGGCTAAAGGAAGAACCTTGGCTGTTGAGTTGTTCCGTATTCAACTCCTCTGTAATCTCCATATCTTCTTCACCAAGGTGAGCAGCATCGTCTCCTGATCCAATTTTAACCTTTTTCGTAGCCCATTGAACATCCAGTGGAGGTGGGGAGCCATCCCGCATTAGGTCAGTAGGGAGAAAAGGCTCTTCCGTTTCAATTTGCTTATATGTATCTTTTAACTAATAATTCAACACGTACCTACCTACCTATTTCATTTTCTTTTTTATATAGAAAGTATCTGCACTCAATAAGTGGTGTCTGCAGCACCTTCAAAATACCGGCGGAGGAATATCATAAAGTAAAATTAAAAACAAAAAAAAAAAACAAAACTCTATACAGTTGTTATACACACACACACACACACAGAATTGATCCTAGCTGATCATAACATCAGACTTGTCACCTTCTTATTTGCACTCCTTCTATTTGTTATAATTACACATAATTATGGAAATCTCACACATGGAATCTCAAAGTGAGCGTAATGAAGCCATGTTACAGTCCCAGCAGCTTAATTATGAAGTGGATTCCAAGCTTGAGCAGGTCCTAAACGACACTGAATTGCCCTATTTCAAGCGTCTCCGGCTGGCGTCTCAGATTGAACTTAAGCTCCTTTTCCAGCTAGCAGGTCCAGCGGTTTTCATGTACATGGTCAATAACTTCATGTTCTTGTCCACCAGAATCTTCTCTGGCCGCCTCGGAAATCGTGAACTTTCTGCTGCTTCTCTCGGCACTAGCGGCATCCATCTCTTTGCCTATGGCCTCATGGTATTAATTGTACACACATTCTAACTCTTTTTAGAAGACAAATTTTAAGCCATTTACCTCTCTTTTTCATAATTTCTTTTTAGTCCTACACCAAACTAATAATACACTCTCATATTAAAAAAATTAAAAACTTCTTTTATTATGTAACATTTTATTAATTAGTAGATAAATTCAGAAATGAAAATATGAATAAGCTGATAAAAGACAACTATATGTTCTATTCATTTTGATATAGATTATGTAAAAATTTAAATTATGATTCATTGTAGTTCTACTTGGTGGCAGATTTTTTTTTAAAAAAAAAGATTGGATGGCGTGAATTATGATTCTAATTTATTATTCTTTCTGTTCTATTTAGAAGATAACTTTCTTTTTTTCATGAAAATTAAAAAAATAATTATAATATTTTAATTTCATAAAAAATTATAGTTATTAATAAAAATATCCTTTTATATTTTTAAAAATTTCATTTAATTTTTATTAAAAGGAGAGAGTAATAAAAAAATAAATATTTAATAAAATATATAATAAATAAGAATATATATGTAAATTTATTATTCAAATTTAAAAAAAAATTAAGTGAAATAAAGTAAAATACAGAAAATAACTTTTTAAAATGGGATAGAAAGAGTATTAGTTCAGCAAATAAATAAATTTATGTATTTTTATTAATTAGTGTTTGTTATTATAGTTAGGGATGGGAAGTGCAGTGGAAACTTTATGTGGCCTAGCCTTTGGAGCACAAAAGAAAGAAATGTTAGGCATATACCTACAGAGAGCAACAGTTATGCTAACGCTAACAGGGATACCAATGACAATAATCTACATATCATCAAAGCCAATCTTGCTCGTACTAGGGGAACCAGAAGACGTCGCATCAGCCGCGGCAATCTTCGTATACGGCCTAATTGCTCAAATATTCGCATACGGAATGAATTTTCCAATCCAAAAATTCCTCCAAGCACAAAGCATAGTGAACCCAAGTGCCATTATATCAGTTACAGCACTTGGCCTACATTTATTGCTGAGTTGGGTAGCAGTTTACAAGCTAGGATTGGGATTGATTGGTGCTTCACTGGTGCTGAGCTTGTCATGGTGGATAGCTGCAAGTGCTCAGTTTGGCTATATAGCGAAAAGTGGAAAGTGTAAGGAGACATGGAGAGGTTTTAGCTTACAAGCATTTAGTGGACTTTGGGATTTTTTCAAGCTGTCAATTGGTTTTGCTGTTATGCTTTTCTTGGAGACTTGGTATGTTCAGATTTTGGTGCTCCTTGCTGGATTGCTTAAGGATCCTGAGACTGCCTTGAATTCACTTGTTGTATGTAAGATTGTAATTATTTTTATTTTTATTTTTTTTACCGGGGAATGGAGTACCGGAGCTCGAACTCAAACTCAAACTCGAAGCCATGCGCAGTTTCTTGTTACTGGCATCAGCAGCTTGAAAATTCCCTCGTTTTTATTAATTTTTGATAGGTTAAACCTGCTTTAATTAAAAAAATATTATCCCATATATTGCATATCTAATGTACCGCTTTCCGAATCAATACTTCAATTATTTCCTTTTCACTCATATTCCCCAATAAAATAAAACCGTGTAAATAAATTATTATGATATATGGAGGAGGCATCTCAAAGATTTTCTTTATAAAAAATAAAAGTAAAAAATCTCAAATGAATTTCCAAATAAAATATATTTTCCTCGTGCCATTATATATATATATATATATAAGAAAAATTTCAATTGGAAAGTACATATGCTTGAATTAATGAAGTTCTCAACTAATCTGGCATTGATATGTATTCCCTTAATTTGTTTTCGCAGCATGGCTATATCGGCTGTGGTATTCATGGTCTCGGTGGGTTTCAATGCAGCTGCAAGGTTTTAATTTTACTTTCATATTATTTATAAGTGAAAATTCTCTCATGAAAAATGACATTAACTGCATTCGTTGTTATAATTTAATATAATCATTGATTAATTTGATTTATGATTTATTACAGTGTGAGAGTAGGCAATGAAATAGGAGCAGGGAATCCCAAAGCAGCAGCACTTTCAGTGGTAGTGGTGAATTTGGTATCGTTCGTAATTTCAGTAATAGAAGTAATAATCGTGCTTTCTCTACGCCATGTAACTTATGCTTTCACCGATAGAGAAACTATGGCCAATGCTGTCTCTGATTTTTGTCCATTCTTGGCTATTACCCTTCTTCTTAGTATATTTTCTAAATATATTTAACTCTAGATGTGCATTAAATTTTTTTTTTTCAAATATTTAGCTTTAGGTATGCGAAGATACGGTAAATATATAGTATAGTTGTGGATGGCAAAGGTTTGTGGCATGTGTGAATGTGGGATGCTATTATGTGGTTGGAATTCCATTGGGTTGTCTACTTGGCTTTAAGTATGACCTTGGAGCAAATGTACAATCATGTTAATTTGAACTTATTACAAATTTTTATGGACAAATCAGGAAGTTTATTATGATATTTAACAAAGAATTAAATTAAGCCATGCTTACTAAATTCAATTAACTTTACAAACAATTTGTCCATAAATAAGAATTTTCTTCTATTATCAATTTAGTGTATTATATAAGCACTAATATTGTATATATAATAACTTCTATTTATGTGTATGTTTATGGCTTAAAATGGAAATGGCAAATAATATTTAGTTGTGAATGAAAATAATTGCAGGGAATATGGTCAGGAATGATCGGTGGCACAATGTTGCAGACCATAATTTTAATATGGACAACATATCGCATGGATTGGAATAAAGAGGTATCTAATTTTATAAAAATGCGTTAAATATAATGCATGCCTTAATGTGACATGGAATTTGAAATGGTTTTTTATTAATAATTCATTGATATAATTTCAGGTAGAGAAAGTTAAGATGCGCTTGGAAAAATGGGAAGACAAGGAGCAGCCACTCTGAAAACTTCACTTACATTGTAATCTCATTTGAATTATGTCTATCCAAGTTAAAACAAAATGTGGAGTATTTTGTGAGATTTTTAAAACATCACTTGTAATTAAAACAATTAACAATGTGATTATTTTTTTCAATTGGACGGATAAATTGTCACCTATAAAGAGGCCATGGCGGTTGAGTGAGCAGCAGAGCAGAGTGGGTAGATATGGAGTTGGACCTTGACTCTGGCGCTAAAAGTCTTTGGTAAGAATAAGACCGCCATTTTCCTATTTTTGCTTTATGTCTAGTGCATTGAACCTTCCTGCTTATTTTTATTTCTCTTTCTATTTTCATGTCTAACTAGTACCAGCAAAAAAACACAATGAGTGACCTTTACTTTCATTCCATTCCAAAACATATCATTCCCAGTAATCAATTTCAACTCTTTATTTTATTTTTTTATTATTGGTAGACTCGACAGCTGAGAAGACAAACAAAAAGGAGTGTGTCAGATGTGATAAGACAGATGGTTCTGTCAGCAATTTGATCGTCTGCAAACAAGTTAGCAATTTGACTAATGGAGTTTTTGTCCTTTCTTGGAACTGAGTAATTAGGCCAGAGAGTTAAGTGTACGCATGAATGTTAATTAACAACAAATTAAGTGTAAGCATCAGGAACATATTCGGAAATGAAAATAACAAGACGTGTGGTGGTTTTGGTCGGTTACGAGAAGAAGCACACAATACTTTAGAATTAGATATATGATGCTTCGATATATATATATATGGCAAGTGATAAATAGGCACATGTGCGAAAAAAGATATTTGGTTTATATAATATATTTTATAGTTTAGAGTTTTTTTATATAATATATTTTTAAAAGCAAAGTATAAGATTCGAATTTTGATCAATTAAAGTAGTATCCAATAATTGTTCCAATTTGAACCGTTTCTATTTAATAGTTTGCAGTTAAAATTGGAATTTTCAATTAATTAATTAATTAATTTTCTTTTATAGTCAATTATTTTAAATATTTTTTTAAAGAAAAAAGTTTAATTAATTAAATGGACCCACAAAATCACAACTATATAGTTAATTAGCACACTATCTTGAGGCATGTTCATAAAGAGAGCATTATATATATATATATATATATATATCACATAAAAAAGTTGCCTTAAAAGAAGAAAACATTAAGGAAAAAGAAATAAATGAGAAAGGGCATTGTGAGTAAAGGTGGCAATTAATGGACGGGTTTGGGTTAGATCATAAACGGACGAATTTTAAATGGGCGAGTCATAAATGTGTCAAAAAGAAATGGGTCATAAATAGATCAATATCCAAATGGGTTAGACGAATTTGAGCCAATTCATGGGTTTAATGCATGTTTTTTTAATAAAAATACAGAAAAATAAAATATTTCATTAATAATTTAATTTTATAGCAAAAAATAAAACTATGTGCAAATATTGAGTATACAAATAGTAAAAATTAGTCTAATAAAAAAATAATATGCTAATCTATTTTGAAAATTTAATATCTTTTCTCATGCTATCTTGAAACTCTTCCTCTTCAAATCCGAATAACCAACTGCGAGTGGTGATTAAAACCTCTGCATTTTCAGGAACATAGATGCCTGCCATTTGTTGAGAATTCTTCCTCCCATAATAAATACTGATTTTGAAGCAACTATAGTAATGAAAATTGACAAAATATCTCAAGCCATTAATGCAAGAACAAAATATTTCGTCTCATTATCTTTCCACCAAGATAGTACATCAAATTATGGAACTCTACTCATATTACATCATTCAAATATATATCTAATTCAAATGTGTTGCCAAGGCAATCAAATTCCTACATGAAATTTATTATAAAAGTTATTATAAAATATTAAAAAATATAAATATTTTATTCTACAGGATAGAGACATTCTTTCATGAGATCATCATTCACGATTGATCTTCTTTTTGTTGATGTCTCTGAAGTTGGATTATTACTTGCATATGATGCAAAAAAAATTATAAAATTTATCATTAATTTCTTTGCATTCATATTTAACCACACTCTCATCTTCGAATAACTTTCTATAAGAAAATATTACAAAATTCAACTTATAACGAGGATCCACAACAATAGCAAAGGATAAGATAACACTATAACAGTCCTAATACTTCTCAAATTTATCTAACATCAAAGTAGTCATATTCTGAATGCATTGATCTTTACTTCTTATCCCATCTAAAATAAGAGATGAATTCTCAAAACATTATAAAAGTACAAATTTGAGGTGGGATAATGAGTTCCTGAGAAAAGATTAGTAATATCTCGAAAATATTTCAAAATATTACATATTTTTTCAACTAAACTACACTGATCATCCGTTAAATTCCAAATATACATTGAGTCAACAATGGCCAAACGTGAAAAAGCCTTCCGATAAAAGAGAACCCTATCAAGCATCTCATATGTGGAATTCCACCCCGTGGGACAATCTAACCACAATCCTTTAGAAAAATCAAGACCTATTCGCTCTGCACATTTGACAAACTTTATTCTCCTAGCTTCTGATCTATTAACATATTTCACCCCCTCCCTAATAGATATAATTGATTGATTAATTAACTCCAAACCCTCTTGAACAATAAGATTTAGGATATAAGCTCCATAACACATATGAAAAAAATCACCATTACAATGCAAATAACCATGTGTATTATCTAGAGTAATGGTAAATATTTTCTTCTCTATTCCTTAAAATTTTAACTTGTCATAAACTTTTTCATACAATAGAAAAGAAGTGTGTGAAGGAAGAAAATGATAAAATTTCAATATCTAACAGCATAACTTCCAATCCTTGTTCACATAATGAGAATTTAAGCAAAGATAACCCTCAAAAATGCATGAGGTCCATACATCACAAGTCAAGCATATCCTACCTGGTACTTCAGCCAAAGAATTCTTAAGAATATCTAACTTCCTCTTATGTATTTTTAAACAATATGTTTTTGCTGTATTCCTACATATCGGTTTCACATCTTGGTTCAAGTATCTATGAATATTGACCGGTGTCTAGCAAGTGTACTAAATCGACTAGTAATATAGGAAAATATAGATTAAAACCCCAAATATCGTACCAAAAGAAACATGAATTGCTAAGAAGAATATCTGTGTATGAATTAAATTAATCTGAGATTGTTTCCCAAATATTTTTGATTTAAAGGCAAAAATTAAACTAAATAAACAATTAAACAAAATAAAAACTAAAATTAAACTAACATGTATTAAAAATAAAACAATAACTAAAATTCTTTTGCTAAAGGAACTATTCACCTTAACTTACATTGTAATGACGTAATTTCAATAGGAACACCGGTGATTATGGAAAAAACTAGATGAAATAAAGCCAGATATCTTTATGCAAGAATATCATTCTTAGTATTAAACTCATAGACAAATCTAATACTCAACATAAAATTAAGTCTAACTCCCTAAATATTCATTGAACTCTTTTGCAAGTAAATTCAATTCCAATTTATTCTTAATTCCTTCTCTCTTAGTATTAATCAATAATTTCAATATATTATTACCTCAAAATCAGAAAATAATCATGCATTGACACTAAAGATTTAACCCAAGAATATGCAAATCATTAACTATGTCTAAATCAATTTTTAGTTATTGAATCAATAAACCAACAATTAATCTACACAATTAAAGATAAGAATATGTTTAAAACCAAGAAATAATCAACTGATATTAAAATTAAAGCTCAAAATAAAGTCATAACAATGAAAACATAAGATTTCAAGCATCCATTAGCAAAAAAAAAGAAAACTACTCACTAAATATGTTTAAAAACTAAAACAAAGTTGCAAAGAAAAATATTAAATAAAAATAGAAAAACTACGTAAAAACTTAAAACTAATGAGCTCTCCTAGTTGATGATCTTGCTTTGGTATTTGAGTCTTCTATTTATAGGCAAAATAAGATATAAAAGTCTTCTAAACTTCCTCAATTAGAATAGGAAAAGAATTCTTTTTAAATTGGAAAATCCTTCAACGTATCGGACTTCTTTTACACAGTTAAGCAAAACTCCGCTTAATGAGATGCACTGCCGTGCATTTTTCTCTAAGGAAGTGCACGGCCACTCAACTTCCTTTGTCTTTCCATGCACTGCATTGCATGGCATAAAATGATATGCACGGCCACTCACTTAAATGCCTTCCTAATTGCACGGCCACTCATTCTTTGCTGCTTTAGGATGCACGACCACTTAAGAAGACAAGCTTTCAATTGCATGGCCACTTAAGCATTCACTGGACTTCACGTATGTTTTACTAACATAAATTTTTCAATTTCACAGTTTTGGCCCAAATCTTCTTGTTTTTTGCAATTAAGTCATTTTTCTTGCAAATTAACCAAGAAAAATACCAAAACTTAAAATTAACTCCTAAAACACAAACATAAACATTTAAACTATAAATTAACCAAAATTAAACCAAATTAACTAACTTAAACACCTAAAAACATACTAAAAATATTATATAATTCATAATTATCAAATACTTCTATTTGCTTCATATTCAGCAAAAGTAAATGTGTACCCGTGCCTAATTATAACTAAGGCTACCCGTTCTTTGTACACTTCTTGATGTATCTTGTACTTTATTTCATCAGATACCACAATATCAAGTTTAGGACATACCTTTAAATGATGTCTTAAACTAGAAGTACCATGGGTAGAATCAGCGGCATATTCCTTTGAGCAATGCTTGCACTTTTATCTTGATTTTCCATCATTATTTTGACTCATTGTTATGAAATCGAATCCATTCTATATAGTAGACACCCGTCGTCTTTTGAAAGTGGTTTTGGTAAAAGTGTCAATACTCTTATCTACACTACCAACACTAGGATCCATTTCATAAACAATTGCAAAAAAAGTAAAACAAAAGGCAAGCATAAGTACAAAAAACAAATGCCTAGAAATTATTATTATTATTATTAGTCATGCTGATTAATGTACGTTAATGAGTTTGAATTTCAATTCCTATTTCATTTTCATATCTACGTTAATGAGTTTGAATTCCAATTCCCATTTCATTTTCAACCATAATAATAACTCTCTTTTAAGCTATAGAAGCATGAAGAAAATCAAAAGCACAAAAGAAATATCATAACACAAAATATGCATAATGGTTAAACTAATAGTGAATTCTGAACTGTGCTTAACATGTTTGATACTAATCATAAAAGATTTGAAGCTATTGAAAAAACTAAACATGTATAGCATGTCTTTGAGTGGCATGTAATTGCAATACATAGGGTCCAATAAATTCTGATGTTCCTTATATAATTTCTAACCATGAGAAGCGAAAAAGAGTGTGGCAAAATTATATGAGTTTATGTTGAAATAAAAATTATTAGATAAAATTGTACCCATTAATACTACTTTAAAATTCATAAGTAGACCAACCAGTAGCAAATTCCAGCCCCAAACTAGTTGTAAAGGGCTATTTGAGACAATCACATCAGAAACTATAGCAATAAGTTATTTCTTAACCAAAACAAAGCTTCAACTTATTGATTAATTCAAGATGTACTTACATTTTCAAGCATCGTGAATGTTTATTATTAAACTATTTTTGCCTCTTTGGAGTACCATCTTTCAATTCAGCATTTGGTGTTGGTTTTGATTTCGAAGATTCTAGCTTTCTGCAGAGAAATATGCTAGTGTTAGCAAAAGATGGTAATTGCAAAGTTTCAAACCATGCTATAGTAGCAATAAGAGTTGCTTGATTCTTTGTTGATGTCAAGTTTCCAATTATATCACTATGCAAAAGTACTCATGAGCTTCACTAAAACACGATATATGAGATTGAGAAGAAGAGCACTAAATTATGAAATATAAGTTATTGCTAAGAAAAAAAGAAGCTTTAATCATTAAAACAAAAAATGAACAATTACAGTTACAAAAGTTCACATAATTTTTGTATTAGTATCAAATTGACACTTTGATACTCATATCCAACAACTTGAGTTCAATAAAAGATCAGTTCCATGTCCCTTAACCCAGAAATATGAATCTAAAATATATAGCTCAAGGAGTAATAATTAAAAAAGAATTTAAACTACCAGAGCTTAAATATACTAGGGAAAAATCACTACTTGAAGCTAAAACTTTTGAATTAGAAAGCAAGAGAGACATTGATAATATAAATGGATAGAGCACCCATCAAGCCCTTAAAACTTTGAAAATTTATGATAAAATAACAATAGTTCAACATCTCATGATAGCTCTGAGATAAACATGTGGAATTCAGCTGGAAATTATTAGTTGAGTCAGTATTACATTATCAAAAAGGCATACACAAGCCACTTTTTTAATAGAAAGATTTAAAAAAATAATCAAACACACACCCAAGAGCTCACAAGTCCAAAAAATAGAGCAGAAAATAGAGCAATATATGTTATATGACTCAAGTCCTTAAAATAACAACAACACATTCAGTGAAATAGAAAATAAATCAAAGGTAGATTAATAAGCTCTGCCGAAACCACTAATACGGTAACCACCCAAAAAATATCAGATAAGAGCCCATTACAGTCCCCAAATACACTAATAGAACCTAACGGAGCTTAAGAGCCAAATAATCGTCTCCATTTATTTATTTATTTAATTTTAACTTTACTTTTATTAGAAACCAAAAGAAAATGCAAAATTATGCAATCTCAATTAATATAATCCAAATACAGTGTCTACAGGTGTACAGTACATACATGTTTTAAGAATCATGTCGATAACTTTACCCAATGGATTTTTCTTTTATGCAACCAATTCTTAAAATCAAACCACTTATGAAATAATGTTCTTGAAGAAAGGTTAATGGGTATATGGTGTTTAGAGCTCTTAAGAAGGATAAGCTGCAGATCATAGAAGGAGAAGTAGAAATGTGTGGCATAGATTGGAGAACTCATATAAAATAAACATGAAAATGATAACAACTCATAAACAGAGAGCTTCATCTAAAAACTGGAGAAGTAGTTGAACAGTGAGATCTAATCAATAGCTACTATAGAAAAAAAAAACATCAATTAATCATACTAAAGTACAAAATAAGATCAATAATTAACAGGACCCACAACAAGATCTATAAGAATGACTAGAAACCCAGAATCCAAGGTATGGAATACTAAAGCACAACATCAAGAAATAGTTAAAAAAATAAAGTAATAAAAAGAACACATACCAAAACTGGAGGCAGATGTCATAGATCTGGAGGTAGGCTGAATTAGAGACTAACAGAAATAGATCTGGAGGAGACTAATGGAGGTAGATTTGGAGAAAACCACCTTCAACTTTATATAGAAAGTACACACTCCTTTCGCTGGCAACTAATGAAGGCAAATCTGGAGGAGACCAAATGGTGGCAGAACTAGAGGAGATAGAGACACCGATCAAGAAGAGAGACTTATAGATCAAGAAGATTCACTACAACAAAATGTGAAAATAGCAACGAAAAACAAATTTCGTTGCTATTTAGCAACAGAAAACAAATTTTGTTGCTATTTAGCAACAGAAATTAATTTTCGTTGCTAAAATTGGTTAAATTTTTCAGATTTAGCAACGAAAATATATTTTATTATTGTCCGTTGTTAAAAATGAAGGGAATTAATGGTGCCGAAATTTAGCAACGGAATATGTAAACCATTGCTAAAAAAGGCACTAAAAGCTGGCGGAAAATTTTTGGAAGGAAAAATAGCAACAGATATAAATTTTCGTTGCTGATATAGCAACAAAAAAATTTTTCGATTGCAATTTTACCAACAAAATGGAAAAGAATTTGGTTGCTATTTTTGATCTCCAAATTTTTCATCCTCGTTTGCACCAAAAAAATACCAACGGAATATATTTTCGTTGCTAAAATTGCAACTGAATTTGAATTATGTTGCTAAAATTGCAACCGAAACCATATTCCATTGGTATTTTTGGACCCATTTAGACTTGTAATTTGAGAGCAAAAATAGCAACGAAATTCAAATTCGATTGTAATTTTAGCAACCGAAAATAATTTCATTTTTATTTTTTACCGAAATACCAACGAAATTCACATTTCATTGCTAAATAGTAACCAAATTAAAATTTCGTTGTTAATTTGCTATTTGCCCTAGGTATAAAAAGCCTCTTATTTTCTTTATATCGTGCTGCCTCGCTCTCTTCTTTTCTTCAATTCCTCATTTTCCTTTTTCGCTCCCTTGCTCTCGATCTTTCTCTATCCCCCCTCTCTCCCTCTTGCAAGCTTAAAGTTGTTTGATTTTTCTGGAATATTTGGTTTTATAAACACTAGACTATTGGATGACACACACACACACATATATATATATAATTTATTTGCTATTTAAAGGTTACGTTCATTGTTCTTCAGCGTATTTAAATGGTCTTTAAATGTTTACAGGCTCCCAAAATCGGTGTTAAGCCACCAGTATCAGCAAAGAAGAAACCTGTAAGTAAACCCTATTCAGTTTGTTACTTGATGTATTTTTACTTGAAACTTAAACTAATTTGTCGTATTCACTTGGTAATTGCAGGAAAAGGTTGTCAAACCTCTGTTTGAGAAACGGCCAAAGCAGTTTGGGATTGGGGTTGCATTGCCACCAAAGAAGGACTTGACTAGATTTGTCAAGTGGCCTTATGTCGTTCGCATTCAAAGGCAACGGAGGATTCTGAAGCAACACCTGAAGGTTCCTCCTGCTGTTAATCAATTTACGAAAATGCTTGATAAAAATCTGGGTGGGGCAGATCTTTATTCCTTTTCCAGAATTTCTAAGTCAATAGTATTGCATTTGAAGGTTGTGCGATTGATGTGAATGGATATTGTTATTGGTGTTGTTGGAGTTATTCCGATTTTATTTGCTTTCAATTGTAGATTCTCTTTTCACTTGCCAAGTAGTAGACTACCTACTTAAATGACAGCTTGTTGCTTTATGGGGCATTATTGTTAAAGAAAAACTTATTATACTACAAGAATAGTTAATCCAGAGTAACAAATGCCTACTAACATACAAATTATACTATAGTTATAGATTCACCATTATATGCTAGGTTCATTTGCCATTTGTTTGCAGAAAAGACGCTATAGCATATGCTTTCTGGGTTTATGATTAACTAATTGGTTCATTTTTTTCCAATTTATGTATCAATTCTAACTGCAATAATATAACCAAGGCTAAAAATTCTTGGTTCTGTTTCTTCATTGTTGTTATTTGTTCCTCTTCGCAACTTAAAAAGCATTAAAGTCTTTGATTGACTCAACACAATGCATCAATCAGATTTTAAGGGCAGCCCTTTGATACAGTATTATATGTTGCTTGTCATCCATTTTCCAAGAAAATTAAAAGATTGAGCAGCTGTTACCCACATTTGTGTTCCTATAAAGAAAGTTATATTTGCTTGAAACTTTACATCTTTTGAAATGTTTTCCTACATAGCAACTAATTTTCTAATGTCTTTATGTTGTTAAAAGTTCTTTCAGTGAGAAGAAAGCGCAATGAAAGAGTTGGAAGGAATAAACAACTATAGGAAGTGATCCAAAATGTGGAATAAACAACTATAGGATGGGATCCAAAATGTAATTTTAGTTTAAAGTATTGGATATCAATTAAACCCATGAGTCAATATATCCTTTATTTAATGTTACAGAAACTGCAATAGACTGTCAGTGAAGGCCAGCGATCAAAACTGTTAAGTTTGCATGTTTAATGAGCACATATATTGCCAATATTGACATTCTTGTGCTTTGCTGGAGTATTATGATTGCTAATCTACACTTTCATTTGTACTACCAATATGTGTAACTTTTTGTTGTTGATTTACATTACAGCCACATAACTCTTCAAGTTGCTGCTCAAATACAGACCTGAGGACAAAGCAGCTAAGAAGGAGAGGCTTGTTCAAAGGGCCCAAGCTGAAGCTGAGGGGAAAACTGTGGAATCAAAGAAGCCCATTGTTGTTAAATATGGGCTTAACCATATTACTTACCTCATTGAGCAGGTATTTGTTGGTTCTAAAGCACTGTGGAAGTACATTTTAATACCTTTTATCCCGTGATAGTCTTTCGTATTACTTGGTCATTTGTTTGGTAAGGTCATGATTCAAGGATATGTTTGAACAATTGGTTGGATTGTCACATCTGGCTTTTCTTTTTCCCTTTTTTTTCTCATCTCATA